>WEKY01024206.1:17599-83535 GCA_013390045.1 Picathartes gymnocephalus
GCCGCCCCTCACCGGCGCGGCGCGGGGGCAGCGCGGCCGACAGCTCCTGCCCGGCGGCCTCCAGGAGCGCATCCTCCGCCAAGAGCGGCTCCTCCTCGAAGTCCTCGTCGCTCTCCTCCTCGTCGCCCGCCGCTTCCCACCGCGGCGGCCGCAGGTGCCCCCACAGCTCCAGGGGCGCGCCCTGCTCCCCGCCGGACGCCGCCATGCCGCCCCCCCGCAGATCTCTCCGCCCCCGCGGAAGGGCGGGACCGCGGCCCTGCGGTGGCTGCCAGGAGCACCAGGGGAGCCTCGGCATAGGCAGGAACGACGAGGAAATTTTTTTTTTTAATATTTCGGGACATAATTCTCTCTCTGTACATGAGTCCCATCGCAAAACCATCAGAACATAACATCACACTTCCAGTGTATCCGATTATGTTTCACCCAGCTGCCCCCAGACTCCTTTAATGTTACGTATAACTGGCAAACCGTTCTCTGGAAGGCCCTCATTGAAAATCACCCTTCCTTCCCTGCTCTGTAACCCTGGCAGTTGCTGCTTAGTCTTCATTTTTGCTCAACACCGGATCCTTGGCTTTTCTGAAACTTTATCACAGTTCATTGATGAAATACCAAGCCTTCTCATACTCAGTATTGATCTCTCACGGAAGTCCCCCAGAAATTCTGGTATTCAGCCATGAAAGCAAGCATTTCTACAACTTGTGGTCCAACTGCCCCAGTCTATTCTGAAAATGCAAATTTGATACTGTGTTCAGCAAGGCTGACTGGAATTTCCTTGTCTTTCTATAATCCATACTATATCTGCTGAATTTCTGTATGATGCCTTACATTTCTGTTTCTCCTTATTGTCCAGTTAGATGCATCCTGATTATGAATTGCTTTATGTGTGCCCAGCTTTATTAGGTAAGGCTTGATTTTCAAAAATGTGACTATTTGCCACTCCTGTGAAGTCAGATTGGTTTTCTAGAGATAGGTGAGGATTAGATTATTTTTTTGAATATGTGAGACTAAACGTTTTGCTCCTTTCAGGAAAAGAAATTAAATCTTGTGATTTCATTGAGGATCAGTTGGGCAAGTTTCAGTCCATTTCACTGCACTTATGTCATCCCATTCACTTTTAGTTTCACTTCCTTTCAGAATCTTCTCTCTTTTTTTTTTTTTCGCATTTCATTTCTTCAGTTCCTTCTCCTGTCTCTTTGTTTACCTTTCTTCCCTGATTTTTGGATTTCAATGCAAATAATTGTGGCAAGTTTTGGTCCTTTTCACTGCATTTCCAAATTTTCTTTCTTTTTTTTTTCAATTGCTTTTTATTTGATCATATCTCCTTTCCAGAGTGTTTGTTACACTTTGTTCTCTGATTTCAAGATTTCATTTCCTTTCCTGTTAAAAAGGTTTAAAATCTTACTTTGAAAAATATTTGGAAATCTTAGATAGCCTTTGAGGACTAGCATTTTCTCCATCATGTCTCACTTCAAATTCCACCCTAAAATCTAAGAATGTACAGTAAACAGAAACATGTTTTGACAGCCCTATGATTTTACCTTCTAATGCACCATGATATCACTGTCATGATAATTCACGATTCTTAAAGTGTAATCCATCATAACACTAAAGCAGTTAGTGTTACTCTTCTGTCTGTGGAGAAAAAATCTGTTTATAAATTTGAACCCAATATTGGTACATTCAGTGAAAAAAAATGCAAATCCCTAAAAAGCAAAGTCATGATGAACAAGGAGAGATAATTTGCTGTCTCTTACTGCTTTGTGTCTTGTCTCACAGTAGCAAGTTTTCATTTAATAAGAACTATGCCCAAATAAATCTCCCTCTTTTAAATAGGTGTGGGAAATCCTACTCTGGAAACAATTTTCAGAACATTCTGACAGGTTCCATTTATACACTGAAGTGTTGTATTTATGCCGGGCTCCAGATTTAAGTAAGACTTGCTACATTTTTTTGTGTTTCCCCATACCAGACATCCTATTTCACGGGATAACTAGCAGTTCATCTTCAAATCTGACTAGGACTGGGAGTGGGGGGGGATTCCCTAGTCTCAGATTTGCTTGGGTATTCATTGCTTCCCAGCTTGTGCTGGGATTCAAGACATTCCTATCTGCCAAATGCAACAGTAAGTCATCCAGGTGCATCAACTGGAAGTCCCCAGAGGATGAAATTAGGTGATCTATCTAGCACACCAGGAGGCAGGTGTGGCAGAGAAAGGGTTAAACTGTCGTTCCTCTTGAGATGGAAAGGTTTTGTTTATACCGTGTAATCTTTCAGGGTGTCATAGAGCAATCATGTCCACAGAAATACTTTTCAGGAAGTGAAATTATGGACAACAGCAAGGCAGCCTAACTGCCTTGGAGGTGTTATGTTGAAATGCTGTGATCTGTCCAAACAGCAGTGATCTGTCCTTACTGCAAGCCTTGAGCCTCCTGGAATACAAGGTCCACAAGCTGTCAGCTACCACCAGCATGACTTAATAGTGGAGCATGGGGATTTTTGAGATCTTGGGATCAAACGGGTGTCACCATATGGAAGCTTTCAGAGGGTAGTGGCTAGTGAAAAAGGGCTGTAAAATGACTGCAGATTAATTAGCACTTCTACTTACCAGAGTTTCTCATGTGAAATCTCTTCACAGCTTCACATTTCTATAGATGGAGCAATTCCATTGACATTGCTTTTTCCCTAAACAGTAAATTTCAGAAAATGTCAAACATGCCACGAATGAGATATATATGTCTCACAGGCTTCATTAGGTATCAAACTCGTAGAACTTGAGACATGTAAACATGAAAAAAAAATTTTAAGTGACATTTGTTATAAGAACATCTTATTGCAGCATACTTAATCATAGTCTAGAAAAGGGGCTTTCTGAAAACTTGAGAGGCGCAAGATAGAGCTCCCTGGTTAGGACAGATATAGTGACTTAACTTGGAACTCTGCCAATGTAAACCAGCACATTAGCAATAATGCTGAACTCTGCTTAGAAAACACACATGGCATTGTCAGGGCTTTAGGAGTCAAGGCAGATTCTTTGCATTTAATTCAAAGTTCTGACACAGGTCGGCTCCTTATTAAAAGCTTCAGAAGAAAACCAAGACAACCTTTTTATTCTTCTTTCTTCCCAAGCCCACAGAAAGTTTGCAGCATCTGGCATATATTTCCCCTTACAGAATGATGACCTCATCGAGATGTGGGATCAGGGTCACTTTAACTTAACCACACTGTTGCAGAGCATTTTTTAAAACAGTTTACAAGTTATTATTTTCTGTGTCTAAAGGAGGAAAAAGCAAATCCAAGGGGAAAAAAAATCAGGATAAAATGGCTGCTGTTACAGACAAAAAAAACCCCTCAAATTACTATTTTTATAATTAGGTGTATGTGTACAAAGATTTCTGCTTGAATATATTACATTCATTCACCAGGCTTCATGTCATGCTTGTGGGTTTGTATATCTCAGGAGAGAAATCCAGTACTGTTATCTGATTCTCCAGGAACACATAAAACCTCCCTTAACAGTGTTTCATAGTGGGTAATACTTGGAAGCACTTTTTCTAAAACAGTCGGTATCTTGGTGGCTTATAGAAAAATTCCTCCTGTGTTTATCCCAATGTGTTCCATTAGTGAAAAGACTATGGAAAACAGAAACAACAACAACCAAACCAAAACCAACACCAAAAAAAAGCCCAAACCCCCAGAAAATGAAATACAGCCTTCTTTAAAATGCTTGAAGTTCTCGAGTTCTCCAGTTCAGTGTAAATTAAAGTATGGGCAACTTTAATGACCATGTGATAATATTTTGGTTCACTTGGCCCTGACTGCCCTCCCTCAGCCCCTTCCCCAGCATCCTCTCATAATTAATGGTTTGGAGGAGAAATTAATTGCATAAGTCTGTATTTTTGTGAGAGAATCCAAGACTGGTTCTTTATAACTTACAGAGCTATGTTGTTCTGTAATGGTGTAATCTCTACATTCCTGGTGAACCACACAGCAAAGATATGGTTAATAAACTCAAAATTAAATAGAAAAAAGTCTCAGAAAAGGAAAATTCTCTATCTTTTGAGACTGTCAAACCAAAGGATATTAGTAAATATGTTTTAAGTATTGTGTAGTTGCTCATCTTTGCTTGTTGAGAATATTTGTCTGATAACAGGGAGGGCCAAATAGGGGGCAGAGGGGGGGGATAAGAGGGTGGGGTGTACATTTCCCTCAGGATATGACTGAAGACTAGTATTTTCTGTGCTTCATGGAATGAGTTTCTAAATTTTCCTAAGCAGAAGGTCACCCTACTGCCAACAATATCATACTGTGTGACTGTTGGAGTGTGATTCTGGGCCCAATTTCCATCTATATTTGCAAACTAACCCAGGCCAGAACAGGGCCCGAAGTGGAGGTGTGCCACCATCCGCACTGTCTGCAGCTGAGGCACTCTGGCACATTTTGCCCTGTGTCAACAAACACCATCTCAGGTGATTCCCAGGCCCTGAGAGATTTTCTTCCCCTTCTCACAATTCAGAATCAGGACCAAAGAACAGATCCTGTTTTCTTTTCTGGTTCAGAGATAGCCACTAAAGCTTCCCAGGAGAAGTCATTTACCTGCATACAGTTCTACTTTCCAGCTGTTTGCCACCAGAGGCCACTGCTCACATTAGCTCTATAAAACCTTTAATGATACCCAGATCTGGAAAATATTTGTAGCCACTTTCCCCCTGTTTAATTTTTATCTGGAGCTTTTCTTGAACAAGAACTAAATAAAAATGAGTAAGCACTTTCACAGTCTAAGGTTTGAGCCTGTTTCCAGAGGGTCCTTTGAGAGCCCTTCCAATTATTTGCCTTCAGCTGGGCTCCTGAGTTTAGCTATTAACTTTTCCTCATAAATAAATCATGTCTGTGCTCTAACCCTTCTTTGTTACTGTTCCCCCAAATTTTCTTTACTTTTCTGATAACGAATTTAACACAATTTTCTTCATGTGGTCTTATAAGCATAATGAGCAGATAGAAGTGCTTGGATTACAGCTAAAACCAGCTTAAATGCAACTGTTCATCTTCATTTGTAACAAAATCAGTGAATACAAAGATTAATTGCTGACTAAGTATAATTTGTCTCTTTTTCCTAGAACAGCCATTCCCAATAGGTGCTCTGCTGGAAAAACCAAAGTTCCAAGAAGGATTTACAGAGGAGTAGGGGTAGAGAAGAAGCAGATGAGTGATACTGACAGAGTTGAGTGTTACAGGAAAGAACTTTACAATCCTCCCATTCATCCCAACTAGTACCAGGTCTGGATAGAGAGTATCAGACTGTAAACCCTGCCTTTTGTTTTTGTGTAAGGCATTCTGACACAAACAACTTGTGGTTAATAGAAAAACTGGGAAGAGTGGTGGCATCTTATTGATTGATGCTGTCAAGCAGCAATGGGTAGAGAGGTCAGGAGGATTTAAAATCCACTGGGATTTAATGTCACTATGCACTTTTCTCTGGGATGGCTTCCATCCTAAATAAACCACCTGGAGAATGGAAGTAGTTATGACAAGAAGGATATGGCAGCTCTGAACTTAATAAAAAGTTAAAATGCTCACATAACACAGTGCTGGGTCACACATGGATCAGAAGATACTCATGGAAAATGAATGCACAGTGACAGCCGAATTGCCCAAACCATGTGGCTTTTTTAGCATAGCAGAGAGAGTAAAATAAAGAATAAAGCTCCCTTTGGGGTCCTCACACAGAGTGAAATTTAAGTTTTCCAGACCAAAATGCCAGATGCTGGTAGAAATGCATTGTGTTTCGGGATTGATATAGTGCTGCAGTTAATATCCTTTTTCTTTGAAAATGTATTAGACCTTTAGTGATCACTGCAGGCCAGGACTTTGTTATTTCTCAGAAATAAAATTACAGGATGACATTTCAAAACGTAAAAAGATTTTTCAGTCTTGATTGCATGTAAAAATTGTTTTGTGACCATGAAACCAGAACCTGTTTTCTTCACTGACAGGTTTGCTCCCCTTTTGTTGATATACAACAGTTTTAGCAGGTAGTGAGTGTATTCTGGTTTTTGTGGTTTCATCGTTTTTTTGTTTGGTGTAGTTTTTGCAATGAACTTTTCATTTCTTCTGAAGCATAAAATTTGACACAACACGTGGCAAATAGATAAATTAGAAAGGCAAGTCTAATGTGGAGTCCTAACATTTGCAATTTAGCCAAGATTTTTCTCATAAGTGATGGAAGAGTTTGCAGAGGTAGCCATGGTGTGTAGGCATCTCCCCCTGCATCTCCAGTCACGCAGCGCTCTGGAGTAGCACTGAGAGAGCACACAGAGCAGGAGGGTGGAGGGGAAACACAGGAAAATGTGAGGGCTAGTAGGCTGAAAAACTTTAGAAGATGCTGAATTATGGGGGAATGGGGGAAAATGTGAACATGGAAAAGAAAAAGAGGTCCTTTCTGAGGATGCAGAAGGAAAAAGTAGAAAATTAATGTAAAATAAAGAAAAGAAAGGCAGACTTCCCATAGCTATTTCTCAAGGAAAAAGCCCAACACTCTTAATAAGCAGCGCTGTCTCCACTAAACTCATTTAGAAACCAGATCCTGGCTAGAATTTTGATTAATAATTATGAGCATGTTTCCTTTCAACTGCAGCTTTCCAGGGAGAGAGACAAAACATTGACTGAATCCACTGATTTCTCTTTTGTGTTAGCACTACTCACACATCATTCATAATGCCCCAAACAGTAGTGATGAACATATTCTATACAGTCAGCTAATTGCATCAGAAATTATTTGTTTAATAATAAGATGACCCCTGAAAAGTCCGTTTTAAGATGTAAAGCAGAGAAAATTATTTCTTGACATGACATGTGGTAAAAGGTTTTCTAACAAATAAAGGTTACTCTTTCTACTCCTTTGTGTATGCGTCTATTCATGTAACAGCTATTCAGAAAATAATACAATTTTTTTTTTAATTCATGTGATAGATTTTGAAATTTAAAACTCCTCTCACTTATTTACTCTTAATTTAAGAGAGCTGTTCTCATGAAGCATACATGCATGGTAACACACTTGTATTTTTGGTTCTAACAAAGAATGAATTTTGATGCATTCTGACTCATTTTGTTCACAACTGAGAGTGCTTTCAGGAGACCCCCTGAATTTTTTAACAAAATACCAACAGACACTTATATTCAGACTAATAATAATAATGAAGACTGTCAGTGATTTCACGTATTGAAGCTGATATTGAATTAATGAAAGACAACATGTGTGCAAATGTGCCAGGTCATTCTTCCACAATGCATTTCACAGTAAAGTTCAAATTTTATGTGTGTATTTTGAACTGTGACAATATACTTCACTGCTACTAAGTTTGAAAGGAAAAGGTCTCTATGGAAAAGGATTTTTCAAAGGTTGTAAGACCAGCCTAATGAGATTCAGGATATTTACTTTCCAACATAGCACCAGTCAGGAACAGAACAAGATTTTTCTTCTCTCCTAGCAACCATGACTACATTTTTTGATTATTCCCATCAATACCTTGATATGTAGATTTATTGCTTATCTGGCTATTCTACTTCTTGATGAACCACTCTTTTGGCCAGTTACCATGGAAGTAAATGTTGGAGCTGAGACTAGGCTGTGGTCAGATGGACCAGATGTTATCACAGCCCTTTTGTTTCTCCTGCACTGCCAGCCTCCATGCTGGTGAAGCCAGACACCCAGGTCTCTCAGCACTCATCTGCTCCTGCACAGTACTGGTCAGTTTAGTTTAGCAGCTTGGAACAGCATTTTAACCTAAACTGGCCAGTTTTACCAATGACACGGGTGAAGGGCATTCATGCTAAACATGATGAGGCAAGCAGACAGGAGAGTTTAGAAGCGTTACCTACATTCTTTTACCTTAAAGAAACTCTCTGATCAATTACCTACACTCAGGGCATTTTGGCTCTCTTCTTGACTTGTCACAGAATTAAGGGGAGAAATCCAGATTTGTTTGAAACAGCTCTGAGAATAGCATTAAAAATATTTCTTGAACATACCGTCTATATACTTTCTATTATACAAGCATTATTTTCCTTCATTCTGATATCAGAGATGTGAACTATCTTTAGAAAATGAAATAGCATCTCAAGATAAATATTGTGGTTTCTTACTAATGCTGCTCTATCCGACTATCCAAGTCAGTGCCAAGCAATCCAGCAAGTGGAGGAAAGATTGAGTCATTATTAAATTTATGAGAAGCTGCTTCATAAATCCTATATAATCACTTTTTCTGAGCTGACTTGGGAAAATCCTTTAAAGCTGCCTCATTCTATTTGGCATCCACAGTAGCTCAGTGTGATAGAAAAGATTTACCTTTCCCCAGACAACTTCCAAGAGCCCTTCCTTTTCAGCTGACAACAAGGAAAGAGTCTGTAGCAGTGTGCGTCAATTTAGAGTCAGATTTAAAGTCTTCGAAGGCACCTGAATTTAAGTAAAGATTAGGCACATAAAACCAAAATTACAACTCGAACCCTCTCTCTAATTCCCTCATTCTGGAATTATTGAACCACCCTGGGTACCTAGTTTATTTACTTCAAAGCTTTCCATGTCTCTGCCCAAAGCTCAGTGAGGATTCAGAGCTGGGGTGTTTCTCTCCTACCTTCCCCATGGGGTCTGCTTTAGCAGCCCTCCTGGATACCTAATGCCTTAGTAAAACCAAATATTCATAGGTGGAAAGTAAAAGAAAAGGAGCAAGATGGAAGCCTGATGTTGAGCACTGGTCCAGGGCAGGGAGGTCCCAGGGTCTCAGTGGACATTTACAGTGGCTTTTTCATGCCAGATAAAGTCCTCAAGCCTCTCTCCTGAGGCTTGCAGGCTCCAAGCAGATGTAGGTGCTCATCTCCCAAGATGAGCAAGATTTTGGATCACACATAACCCTCGAAGCACCCTGCTGCATGCTCCTTGCTGGCCCCCTCCTTGAACTCTCAGCCTCACGCATGGCCCTGATACAATTCCTGGCAGCAGCGTCTGCCTTGAAACAAGGGCAGGGCTCCGAGGTCAGTTTCAGTGCCCAAAATGTGGAGTGTCAGAGCCTAGCTCCAGCTCTCATCAGTCTGGTCCCTGGAGTGGGAGAAGAGTCTGGGCCTCACAAAGCCTTGCATTTGCAGCTGAGCTGCTGCTGAGCTGAAACCAGAGTCTGGGAAGCCAGAAACTGTAGTAGTGTGCCAAGAAGGCTCTTCAAAGCTGTCTAAAGCAATTATTTTATGTAACACTTTTGAAAGATTAAGATGTATTTTTCATCTTTGAATCACTGAATGACAGTTACATTTTTTACTTCCCATAGCTCTGGAATATTACCCTGGTCCAGAACAGAATTCATTACCTTGCTAATTTTGAGGGGTTTGACTTTTTTGATGACCATCTCTCATGTTCCTCCTAAATCCCTTAGCTAATCAACAGATCTATCAGGGTATGCTCCTGAAGTATACTGTGCTTGCATTTTACATCGGTGACTACTGGCACAGAATCAAAAATCCTAATTGGGATTAAATATTCATATAAAGTAGAGAACAGTGTCAACAGCGGAAGCCTTACTAGCATGTTCCTGCTTGCTTGCCTTTGCAATAGCTGCATGTCCCTCTTTTACTCTGTTCTCATTCTTGACTTTTACTCATTCCTGCTTGTCACTGAGTTTATATATTGGGTTTTTCCTTCCCCTTTGATTTAAAACAGCAGTTGTAAGAGCTCGGCAGCTGCCAGGGTTATTCTTTTATTTAAGCCATCTCACTTTGTTGTATTAATAAATGAGAGACTATTTTCTTCAAAATGCTTTTCTCAAATTTCTGCCAGCTTAGAAACAATTTCTCCCAAAATTTACAGTGCTGGTGAAGATGAACAAAGCTCACAATGGCTCAATTCTCTGTAAGCATAGCAGATCTCAGCTTGAAACAAGACAACCACCTAAACTATACATTTAATGTAGTGCAATTTCTATTATAAGGTGCTTCTTATATATTTCATGATCTTCTGCTACAGTATTATTAAAGACAATCTAATTCATTATCATCTTCCAACAGAAGATTTTATTACCTGAGGTTTTTCTTGTTTTCATTGACATGACCAAGTAATGAATAGCAATTGATGTCTGAGAAGAAAGTTACTAATGCAGAGATTTTTAAAATAACAGACAGAAAGCGATTTAGGAATAAATTATCAAAAACTAGCCCTGAATTTTTTGGGTTTAAAGGTTTTTTTCCTTGATTAATGGAGTAAAATTGTACTGCATACATCTTCTTATTCAACACTGGTTTTGTTTGATTTTCTTTCAGAGTGTGTTGATTTTGTCACCAATTTTTTCCTTTCTTTCGCAGAAACTCTAAAGAGTGCACATCCTTCAAAACAATTGGCATGACACAAGACCAGCAGTGTGCATGTACAGATTATCGGGACCTTAAATAACTCTCATGTTGCATTCAGTGATCTGAATTTTCATGCTGCAAATGTAAATGCCATGTTCAATTTTACTTTCTGCTGCTGTAATGCAAGTATGAATATTGCCATTTTCTGTAAACCCAAAAAGATCTGGCAAAGCAACACTGCTCCTGGGCTTGACAGTGATGGCAGTGTTTCAGCTTCCATTAAACAAATGGGAAAAGACTTAAAAAATTAAACACAAGGTTGAATATTTCATAGTGACTTTGCTAAATGGGACTGGTCTGTCTCTTCCAGAGAACTCTACAGAAAGTGACCTCCTGTGGCAGGTGCATGTCCAAGCTGTCCATCTGCAGGTGTGCAGGGACTCCTGCACCACAGAACGTCTCAGGCAAGGCTTTTTTTTCAGCTGGCCAAACCAGGGAAATGGGGCCCCAAAGACCTGAAACTCAGAATTTGGAAAAGACAGGAGAAGTGCTCTGCTCCGAAGCACCTGGCCCTGTTTCCATGAGACTGCAAGGAGATCTTCAGATATCCTCCCCTTCCCTCCCCAGGCCGCAGAGAAGCTGAGATGGATCTTGCCTGTGCATGGGTTTATATACAAACTGAGAAAATTAACAAAAATGACTGGGTTTTGTGTTCCATTTCCATGACAAAAAAGAGATTCCCACAGTTTTCAGGTGCCACTTGTTAATTTCTTCCCAGCATTGGGTGACACTAACTGGTTGATACCCAGATCTCTGATGTAATGAACCCTTGTGGTATTTTGAGTGTGTCTGAAAGGTGGAGGGGTGGCTGTGGGTTGCAGGTGTGCAGGGGCTGGCAGCACAGGATGTGCTCTGCCTAGCACTGGAGGAAAAAAATAATCTCAGTGAGAAGAGTCAGAGTTGCAACTGCACCTGAAGAGTCAGTCCACCAAACAGAGGCTGTGTCAGTTGTTAATGAGACCTGGAAGCAAAGATGTTGGTTGTTCAAGGAAGCCAATGGGAGCTCAGTGAAGAATAAGGTGATGCTATTCAGCCCATCATCCCTCCTCTGCAGTGCAGGGGACACTGAATGAACTGAGGCATCTCTGCTTTGTAAAGCGAAACAGTAAAGCAGTTGCTGTGCCTTATATCCATTCCATTTTAGTTTCCCTGTGAAGTGTACAAGCTCCATTACAAAATAAATAGCCCAGCAAAAATCTTCTGGAAAGTTACATGTTAACAGTGTTTTGAGGATGTTCACATTTTCTCTGTGCATTTTCATATGTATGCAAACTTGTACTGGAATTGATCCCCTAAAAAAGGGCTTATGGCTAAAATATTCTATATAACTTTTGATAAAATTTTATAAAATGCAGCTCATAAAATCCTGCAGAACGTCTTGTATGGTACAAAGCTGTGAAGTACATCTCATAAAATACTTTGAAACCTGTATCTTGAAGCAGAGGATAGATCAAACACTGCAGCAAATGAATTTGGATGACACCTGGCTTTCACAGTGATGGGTTTATTATTGGAATCTGCTGTGCTGGAAGAGATGTGAGGAGGGAGGGGAGAAGGTAGGGGGAAGGGAAGCATGGACTGCCCTCTTGTGTGATGAGCCAGCCTCAGCTAGGGAATATTTATATTGGTGTTACTAGAAATGATCCCTTTCTGTCCCTCCCCACACAGTCACTATTCTGGGCAAGGAGCAAATCCATAGAAATCCCTCTCAACTGGGCAAAGCCAAATAAGCATCAGCTCCCTGGAACATGGCACACGCCATGTCTGCCTTCCAGTCTCTTAATAATATACATGCATGTTTCTCTTGTTTTGTGTAAGATACCACAAGAAAGAAAATGGCTCCGGCTCCTTTCTTGGGGCTGTCAGAACAGATGTATCCCAACTGCCACATTCATGCAGAGGTTTTGTTGGAGGGAAGATTTTGTTGTAGGGGTAAGGTCTTTCTGGAGAATGATGCTCCCCCTTTCACCAGGAAAGAGATGATGGAAAAACAGGCCTTTTTAAGCACTTGACCACTCTGACACCTCTGTCACAAATCACTCATGCATGAGATGTCAAGCTGTCACAGCTTTGTGACACTGGCTCACACTTTAAACATGTTCAAAATATCAAGCATTTGAGAAATCTTGCTGAATTTGGAGAAAGTAATTATGTACCTGGACTTGTCTGTGTGATTGCTGGGAGCATAATAGTCTGAAGGTGCATTTGCACTGTAGCTGTGGTTTTAAACATATGCTGATCATACACAGACAGCTGTGTATGACCTGGCAGCTCCTCTGGTGTCTCGAGGTCCATGATCCCTGCAGCAGACAGCAAGAATTTGCTCTGATGTTTCCTGTTTGAAGTTCCCACCATTGCAGCCGCCCAGTGGAGCCCAGCAGCAGAGCAGGTGGATTTTGACTGCTCGAATGTGGGGACCTGGTCTGGACAGATTTCAGTAACACCTCATAAAGGCACCCAAAGCCTGTCTGCGGCACAGTTTTCTCCATTTTTGAGCACCAACACTATTTCCACATTGCTGAAACAGCTTTAGAACTTCCCACTGCAGAGGATCCAGGTGACATTGGACTTCTTCATTCATCTACCCTACAGTGCATTGCAGGGAAACAACCTTTGCCTGAGGCTCCTATTTTTACTTCCACTTATGACTCTGTAGTGTCCTCCCACTGCAACTGAAAAACCCCCCACACATGCCAGATCCCAATTTCAGTCACTTTGTACACTCTAGATTAATCCAAATATTTCTCCTTTCTACTTTCTAATTTGTTCAGCTTTCTTATCCTCAAGCCCATGTAGATGGCTTTATTTACAGTGGCTTCATTGATGTTTCATAGAAACTTGCCTCAAAATATGCAAGAACAAGATATATTGTATGGGAGGACAGGCTACCTTGTAAGAGACCCAAATTTTAAAAAGTACAAATTGACAAGTAATGAATACATGCAGTTCTGGAAGCTTTGCAATTATATCTTCCAAAACTGGAAGAAGTTATACAACCTTAAAATGGCAGAAAATCAGTTTATGCAAGATATTCATTAGGTTGTCCAGGGAAAATCTCACAATTTTCCTCACAAGTATCAGTAAAATCCAGCAGTTCTTCCTGGAGGCATTTTGCAGACCATGGTGGGTAGTGGCATTATCCCCACTTGGCAGGGGTCCCTTTACCTCCATGTGCTTCTCCAAATAATGACTTAAACTGTGTCAAAACCATGCCAAGGAGACATAAACAGAAGGTCACTGTAGTATCAAAAACCCTGCTATAATAACTATCAAATGTAGTGGATGTATCAAAAATACATCAGAGTCCATTAAAACGAAATAAAATTGCTATTTTCTTTATTTTCCAGTGCAGAAGGAGATAATACCATTTGGTGTCCATCATTCACTCCCATAAGACCACAAAGATCTTGTTCTAGTGCTGCAGCCAGATAAAAGAAGGTTGCAAGCTCCCAGAGGTATCAGGAAGCATGGTTTTTTGAGCGCTAGAATGGCGAAATGGCCGATCACCACTATCCTTTTAGTGGCAATTCTTCTGCTGATTCTTTAACTGTCTTCTTTTTCTGTTCAGTTGCAGTAATGTGACTTCAGAACCACTGCTCAAGAGGAAGGCTTTTTGTTCACTTTTCTGTTTTGGGAGGAGGCAACAGAAATTTTTGGTGTTTACTGTCTTCTACAGGTATATTTTGAGAGCAGGAGCCTGAAAGATGAAACAATGTGTAAGACTTCAAAGATCATGGCTGACTGGCAGTGAAACTAAGTGTATAGGGAGAATTTTCTAGTGTCCAATGCCTAAAAAACCCTATTAGATGGAGAGACAGAGCCATTGCCATTACCAAGAATTCCCAAAGCTGATCTCTGACCCTGGTGTCTTGAATCAGTGTAAGGGTTCAAGCAAGGAAGCAGGTGTTCAAGACCCCCAAAAGCAGAGTTGTGAGAAACAACTCTTATTCCAAGCAGGTTCAAGCTTTTTCCTCCTTCATCGTGTTTCCTTTCAACTTTTTGTTGCTTGTTCTACTCCCAATTTCCTCCCATCTATATTCCCTACTGCCCTTTTAGTGATCTTTACCTTCTTCCCTCCTTTTTGGTCACTTGTGATCATGTACAAGAAAACAGAAAGTGGATGACAGTCTAACTTAAAGGACACAGGAAATCTTTCAGAGAGTGCTCTGCGAGATTTAAATCAAATCAAACAGATTATCAACCCAAAGTAACCCAAATAAAAATATGCATCTTTTGTATTACTATATAAAACACAGGTGCCAAGACTTCCAATTGCCATCTGCACATCACTAAATTAGTCAGGAAAAAATTCTTTCACTCTGCCATCGGCTGACGATTGTCTAATGATGTTAAGCACAAGCGTCAACGAGCCCTAATGACTGTCAGAAAGAGGAAGAACTGCTGAAGACCAGGACCGGTTCCAAAAGCTATGGTGCTACTGCCACCTGAGGTTTCCTTCTGGAAATACAACCCTTATGTGGAAGGGGTTGCACAAAAATTGGGGTAGAAGAGGGAATCGGAAGCTGATTAGTTCCAGGCGAGCCTCGTCAATGCAAGAAGAGACTGTCCTCATGAGCAGCCCCAAGCTGCTTTCCCAACACCGCACGGAGCTCTCTAAGCAGTTCTGAGCGCTCCGGCTGCCGGCACGGGCAGCCTCTGCCCTCCTCGCTGCCCTTGCCAGCCTGGGCAGAAGGATTCCAGATCTCCAGAGCTCCCTGCCACCTGATGTGTCCTGTGATCCTATGATCGTTAAGACAGTTGTGTTTTCATACAATTTTTAGCTGTGTGATACTTCAACTTTATATGCAAAAATTATTTTTATCTGCTGCTACCTTGACCTATAAGGATTGCAATGTAACCAGAAAAAGTGAAGGCATTTCACCATTATGGTACTGGCAATCTTTAAAACCAGAATCCTGGACTATTCTTGGATAGCTCAGGGTCCACATGCACTGCTCCAGAGTATTAAGCCATGGCTGGGAGCTCTTCCCACTCCACGCATGGACATCTGTGTTGAGCAGCCATTTAGCAGTACTGGTGCCCAAATCCATATAGTCCTGATATAGCATGTGACAGGGAAAATGAATTGGGTTTTTGAAAAGCCCAGCAAATATTTTAAAAAAATAAAAAGTAAATTATGTACATTTCATCATCTTCCCATCTTCTGTTGTTGGTATCTGATTTTAATTGGGAAAGACCATGCTGTCATTTGTGTCCAGTTTTTGATCCTGTTTCTGACTTTCTCCTATTTGTTGTAAAACACCATTTTGATCATAAGAGCTATTCTCTCATACAAACGTCTCCCATGGTGGATCTCAGCTTTGCACATAATGTACATTGACGTACTAGACCAAGCATTTGCAAGGAATGAATTTTAAAGTTAGTTTTCTCCATCATGTTCACCATCAGATCTTTCTGGCTAGGAAAAGTATAACCTAGTTACATTTAAAAATAATAAAATTCTAAACATAGTGTGCAATTTTGAATTGTACTCTCACCACAATAATGTTTTGGACTCTTTATCTCTGTTTTTGAAAAATAAACTATCAAAATTTCCATTATAGCCTAAAATAGTATAAAATGAAGCTGCATTACTTTTGAGATTGTAAAATATTAATAAGCTATTAATAACCAGCTATAACTATTAAGTATATTTTAATAGGGTTTTTAATTATTTTATCATTTATTGCTTGCTTGAATTCCTTATAATGGTAAAATCATTGCACAATATTTAACATAAAATCAAATAAAGCAAAAAAAACCAACTTAAGACCATCTCCCTGCCAATCAGATAATTCAGGACAAAAAAGATTTTATTAGTTTATAGAAGTTAAAACTTGCAATTCCATAGCTTTAGATGGAATTTTATAGGTTTGCCCTTTTCCAATAATTTCTCTGTTTATTTCCAGAATTTATTGGTATATGTACTTTCAGTGCAAATATGAACTACCACTTGGGATCTCAGGCACGACACAGAAAAATCTGGTAATTTTGGTTGTATGTGGTTATCCAAAAGTATGTTTGTACTGGAATGAAGTATAGATACATATATATAGCTTACATATAAAAAAAAAGGTAGGAGGGGAGAAAATAGATGGAGGGTGAAAAATCAGGCAAAGGAAATTCAATGCTTATATTTTCTTAATGCATCAAATTCTTCCTGTTTCTTTTATTAGTATTTTATGGTTCATTATAGCTCCAATGAAGCAATTCTGTTTATGTATGTGCTGGAAGAAGAGGAAGAAGAAGAAATCTATCACTTTCAGTGAGATTCCTTAAATATTTTCAAGATCAGCAGATGCTTGAAATAAGCATACACTGGGTCAGTGCCCAACTGCACTGCTTGGTATTTATTAGTAGTAGTGCATGGCTAATGTAACAGTTACTTCCATTCTAAATTCTCTCTTCAGCTGTTCATAACTTCCCAAACCAAGTTCCTTTTAAACCTTAACTTCTAAATGCTTGGCCCCATGCAAAAAGACAATCTTTGTATATTAGTTTCTGTAAAATCTATCCGAGTTCCCATTACGTGGATAAGACAGAAGTGATTACCATGAACTCTAGCTCAATTTTTTTTTCATATAACTGAGAATAGCCATGAAGTTTCAAGCATGGTTGAAATTGCAAAATTCAACCTCTCACTTTACAACAGATCTTCTGCAGATGCACCATGACTCACACTCACGAGTTCACTGAACCCAACAAAAATTTGAGGAGGATCAAAGTTTCACTTTTAAGGTGTTTAGGGAAGGACTGAGCACGCACAGTCACTGCCAGGGGCAAGGAGCCATGTGGAGCTCCCAGCCAGGGACCTCCACGAGGGTGAACAGTCCTGGGCCCACCCCACCAATCCCGCAAGGGAGCGGACTGGCTGGGGGTGCAGCCAGAGCACCCCTCAGCCCCACTGCCAGATGTGTTTGTGGTGATACACTGGGTCTGGAGCCCAGCTGCAAAGTCTGCAAGTCAGGCGCTGGCTCAACAGGGTCCACAGCCTGGCAGAGATGGGACAAGGCTGGGGACAGGGTCACCTGCAACTTGGATGGGGACAGACCTGAAGGCTGAGCTGAAATGAGGTCCACTTTAATGCCTTTCATTCTGCTAAGAGCTCTTCATAAAACTAGGCAACTGGAGGGTGTTGCTGGTGGCAACCGTAAGCCACTTTATTATCCAAACATTTTAAAACTGAAAGTTTTTAAGAGAATGAAACAATTATATTTTTGGAATCATTGCTTTCTAAATATATGTGATGCCACACTGGTTCCTACTGCTCTGTGTATGAATGCTACACAGTGTTATGAAAATGTCATTTATATGACATACCTTGCAGTTCTGTCACAAATCACAGTGCAGATCTGGATAGTATGCAAGTACTGAAAAACTTTGGCTTCTCCTATTAATAAATTCAAACAAATTTGCTAGTATAGAGAGAAACCATCATCACAAAAACAGAGGCATTAATTAAGTAGGTACTCTGTATAGGACAAAAAATCCACTTTGAAAAGCACAACAATAGATGTCAATCTTAGAAAAAGCACCATATGATAATTGCTATCCTTCTGGTCCTGAATATAGACTGGATATTCACTGAAGGGCTTTGATATAGAGATTAATCTACATTCCCTCCACCAGAATGGTCTCATTTGTTTTTCTTCATTAAATGCCACCCAGTTGAGTTTTGTCATCAAGACTAAGAAATAACTTCCCAACATTTTCAGAGGAGTTGAAGATCATATTACTCTTTTTCAGTAGAAAATAATGACACCACTCCAAAAGAAATATAGAAGTATTTGCAATATCAAGACCCTTAATATCTTCTTTTCTTACCTTTACAAAAAAGAAATGCTTAAAACACACATTGAAGAGATTGGATTGGTATAAACACCAGCAGTAACAGAGTGTTTTACATCAAGTTGTACTGGAGGCTTTCAAACTCCATTTAATCTTAAGAAAAATTTATTGCTATTGTAGATTTCAATTATTGGCAACAAGGGTTTCTCATCTAATGTTGATAGGGAAAATCCATTTTCAGTGCAATTATAAAAGTATTGGCAGAGACATGGGAGATTATGTGCCGTCACATGTCTTGAAAAGGTGCTGAAAATGCTTTTGTTCTGTACATGGCAGGATTAAATAATATTTTGTCTGTCTTCCCTCTGCTGCTTCTCTTACATCAGAGTAATTAGGATAAATGAACTCCCATTTGACCCTCTTCAATGCCTGTGGTACATAAACCCAACCTATAAGATAACACAAGTATTACACTTAATCCCCAGTTCAGCAGAGCACTTAAATGTATATTTTGAGATCCGATTTAAAGGTATATTTAAAAAGAAACATTTCTTAATGGCACTGCTGAACTGGGGCCTTAACAGGCTTTCACGGTCATTGCTCAAGGAAACCATGAGTTAATGTAAATCTTTGGAGAGCAGCACTTCTTCCATGCCTCACGCCAGCAACACAGCTGTATTGCCCAGCATGCTCTGTCCCAGGACTCTCCACATCCAGGTATTGCTCCATGGTGTGGTGAGACGCACAGAGCACTGAGTAGCCACACATGGAAGCAGAAAATCCTAGACACAAACCCAGACAAAATTCTCAAACCAAAAGCACTCTCCAACAAACATTGTATTCTTTGGAAATCTGTTTTAATGTAGTCAGCATCAGGATACCTCATATAGTATAAGCAAACATTTTTATAAAGTCTGCCATAAAATGGGAGTGCCAATGTTTATTTGCCACTTAAGACTTCTGCACTATTTTTCTTAATATAAAGTAGAACATCTCGTTCTATGAGAATATCCATCTATTTCAAGTAAGCTTGGGTGAAGAAACTTAGACATCATGTACCTTTAGAATCCTTGATCGCTCAGTAGGAAGTAAAGGACCAGTATTTTATATGTACCAGTGTGGTCTCAGGAAAATCATTTTCACAGACAATAGGTATCAGCATAGAAAGGCGTTGAATGAGGCAAAGAGTAACTTAGGCAAATGTGTTATGAATTTGAATGTAACATTGCCTGATGACAATACAGAAAAAAAAATACTATACATGAAAACTTAAATTCAAATGGAATGGCTCTGAACTTTTTCTATAGCATGCCCAGTCCAAATTGGTTTTTAACCATAAATAAATGTTTGGTGGATAATCTGTATGACTTGCTGGCAAAGACACATGGTCAGAGCTATAAATATGTGGGAAAATCTAATAGTTCAAAGTTACTCCAAAGGTCATCTGGAGTATAAATGTATTCTCAGAAAAATTATGCTGAAATTTTATCATTCTCTTCTTCACATGGGCTGAGATTGCAGGAAATAAGTAAGTCCTCACAAAATATAATGACAGGAAGAGAAAAATGCCTGTGCTGTGACTGAATCCAGTTTCTTCTAACAAATTATTATGTGCTCTGTGACATAAATTCCAACCATTAATCACTTCCATAGGCATGAAGCCAGAAGAATAGTACTGTTAAGACCGGTTTCAGCTAACCCCTGAAATATTTTACTCTTGAAAAGGCTGCATTTTCTAGACAAAGGAGGTTTACATGCAGCTTGGCAAGAAGTTAATGTGAAAAGGAAAAGCCAAAACATAAAATCAACTCACAACTGCAAAGCTTTGACTTCTGAATGAAAGAGTTTCCACTGTTTCTTCATATGTTTTGCCTATACATAAGCCAGGAAACATATATAATCAGTGAGTTACAGCGCACAGATGTACTTAAGTCTTGTTAATGTGGGATGCAACTCCTCTATCTTAAAAGGAAAATGCAAAGTCATTTACCTCACTTACATCCAATACTTGGGCCACAGGGAACATGCAAGAACTGTGTGTGCTTGCCAGATTAAAAGGTAAGAATAAACCTATACCACAGAAGATACCAAAGACTTTTTCTTTTGCTTGCAAATGGGCACAAAGTCCCAGGAGAGCTCTTGCATTGGGAGTGTTTCCAGGATGGCTGTAAAAGTTCCAGTTCACAGTATTGTCTATAATGAATGGGAATAAGCTACACTTTGTAGGAGTACATATATGCTAATTAGCACCATTTCCTCTGGAATTATATTTTGATTAAACAATCTTTAACAGAAATTGGACTGATAGCAAGTCCCCCCAAAACAAGCACACAAAAAAGCCTCTGCCTCTGCAGCTGCAATGGCAGAGAGCTTGGATTCTCAGTCATGGCTGTAAAATTGCAAGACAACACCACATAACAAAACCCAAGAAAATTATTACAGGATTTCCGTATGTACATAAATTAAATAAAAACATATGCAGATACTTCCTATCCTCTTACATCTCAATAACACTAGCCAATGAGTTATTCGTTGCAGCAAGAGGCAATTTAATTTTCCCTTCTTCTTTCTAAACATTTATCCCAGGGAGTGGAGTTTTAAGTAGATATATGCATGCAAGGGTTTACATAGAAAGCTCAGCATTATTTGTCACCCATTTATAGAATTTTAACAGCTTCATGGCTCTTTTCTCCTTTTTGTCACCATATTACAAACCTTTTTCACTGCTGTGTCCACAGAATTAAAACTAGTAAATGAAAAGGGAGTGGTAAAGGATGCTGAAGGTGAGCTCTGGGATTATGAAGCAGAGAGAAAAGTGTGCCTCTCTTACATGGGATTTTCTTTCTCTCCAGATACCACAGTTCAGAGCAGTGATGCCATGATGGAGCACCAGCACTGCTGGCAGGTAGTGGGGACTCACCGCCTACAACTGTGCTGAAGGCAGAAAACCAGCTGGAGACACGCTGTAAACTTTCTCTTCTGTATTCTCCACATTTTGGTGCTCTTCAATCTCTCCACTCCTTCAATCTCTCCAAACAAGGTTTGCATTAAAGTTAGTAGAAAGAAGAATGAAGTGGCAATGCATTTCTTAGGAAGAACCAAATGCTACGCAATAAAGCAATGTAAAAACAATGGCATTATTGCTGTTCATTTTTTTTAATGTTGCCAGAGGTACAGTGGATGATTCTCTGTTCTTTGTGTGGGTAACCATACTATTTCACAAAGTCTATATTAGCCTACTTTTTCATCTCTATCACAAGAGTGATGTTGCTGAGTTGGTAATAGACTTATTAGGAAAAACGTTACCGTTTTTTGATATTTAAAATTAATGTGATCTTTAAATATTAATTTTTAAACATTTTACATTTAAAAGCAATACATATTTTGATACATTAACTTACATTCTATATTGTCAGAAACCTGATTGGGGTTTTCTTAATCAAGAACTTTTCACATAAAACACATTAGTGTCATAGGAAAACACAGTCCCAGAGTTATTTTATACGAATTAAAGTAGAAGATTTATCCTTTGTTACTTCAGGAGGGTGGAAATTGTGTCCTATCACTTGGATGGAACACAGTGGTACACATCTAGTGCTTAGGCTGATGTAAGCTAAGACATGAAACTACAGTTTCACTCCAAAATAGAATTGTGCTACAGTCAGTCTGTATATGGAAATACCATTAATGACACCATAAATGGTCTCTACATATTGGTAGACTGTTGAATTAAAACATGTATAAAATCACAAAAATGCAGCAATTTTATATTTGCTTTCTGTTCTGTGCAGAAGTAACAAACTTTGCAGATGCAGAATGTCAGTAAGCATCAGTAGGAAAAATCTCCATTTGTATTCTGAGAACTCAAAGGCACTTAACATGAGTCTTGTAATTTATTGCCATCATGGGAATCATAACTTTCAGGAAAGCCTGTGAGTTTCTCAAACTATATTCCCAGCATCAACCTATTTACAGAAAGAATTTCAATGAGAATTACAATTATATGTGGAGCTGATGAAAAGCATCTTTTCCCACATTGGTGCTGCTAGAAACTGTCAATCAAAGCATATTTCAGTATTCTCTGTCTTAATGATGAGATTCGGGAATGCATATACACTAATTGTTTCCAAAAAGTCAAAAAAAAGGAGAAATTGCTGAGTTTTATATATTTCATTGTTTACCTTGGTGTATTAATGTCTATGCGAAATTCAGCACAGCACAGCCAATTAAAAACATGAGTTGATAAATACTTGCATTGCAAATTGGCCTCTGGAAAACTCTTGCCTACCATCAGTCAGATCATCATAACAACTGCTACAGCTGGTCTCCCAAACAGAATGCCTATGTGCTCAAAGTCCTGTTTCTACATATTTCTCTGAAAAAAAGCTACAAAATATTTGGGTCATTTATGCAGTTGCTGTATTTCTAGAGTACTCAGCAGACACAACAGTGTTCCCTAATATTGCCCTAAAATGCCATTAACACAAACTTCTATTAGATGAATGATACCCTCTACTTCCTAGGAACACAGGATAGAAAGAATGTTTAGGTAACATTTTCTAGCACTGCAAAATTTACACCTGTTTTTGTACTAGAAAGATAAAACTTCCATGAAGTCAGAATTTTTTGTTCCTCTTAGCTTTTTGTTCCCCTTACCTCATCAATAAAATCCTATCCATTTGAAAATGTTCCAGATGTGCATTTTAGATGGAGGAGCTCTGCTTGGGATTTATTCCCCAAAAATAATAAAATCTGACAGGACTGACACCTTCAGCTGCTTCTTAAGTGCTTCCACAGTGTAACCACAGCAGTCCAACCTCCCAGCAACATAAAAATTTCATAGAAATGTGAAGAGAAAAGCAGTGCGATTTTGAAGAAAGTTTAAGGTGAAGAATTCACCATCCAGATAACACTTCTGTCATCCATTCCACTCAGGACATAGATGCAGATATGGCAATTTTCAAAGTGTTTTGAAATTGAGGGTGTATTTCCATCTCTGGGCAAAAGTCCTAAGAAGCCCAATATGGAATATCATTCCAAACATGTATTTCTGAGACTGGCAGAGAAATATGCAAACTTTTGGCACCAAAACATGGCTGGGCACCAACTTCTCCTGCCACATATATTGAGCCCCACACTTTTACACTAGTACCTGGTATGTAACAAAGCTCCAGCCTGCTGTTATTTCATGATATTGTCCCAAGCCTTAACACTACTGAAGGACTAATTTATGCTCCAAGTGACATTTTAATGTGATAGCCACAAAGGAAACAGCTGGGTCAAGTGTTAACTAAAACTGTGAGTCCATAATTAGCTTAATCTGCTGGAATACAGGCTGCCACCCAAAAAAGGCAATACCCTCCCTGCCACCAACCCTCATGTACCCATTGCCTTCCTCCTGTGAGCATAAAAAGCAGCCCACACACAGTTCAGCTCATACTGGCTATGATATACACATTGAGTTATTCAGTATGGAGATGCATGAAAATATGATTGTCTGTGAAAGTTTATCTTCAGAAATGTCTGCTCCTGAAGTTCTTCAGGATGAGCTGCTGCACTTCCATCCACATTCCTTCCAATGTAGGTTAATATGCAGTTTTTATACAAATCTTTGTATAAAAATCAAACAAGTGAACCAGTTTAGGCAACAGTAAAGTCCTAAGTCAGTCCCAAGTTCATGCAAACTGCTAAAATTACTACTTAATGTTGGCTATCTAAGTGGGACTGTAAATCCCACCTTTCCAGGAAGAACTTCTGGCTCAAACAATCTCAAATACTGCCCAATTCCACACCCTCAAAAACGTACGCAGATCTTCAAAAAAATTGGTGTAGCTGTGTGTATTGCAAAGCACTCCAGAAAAACTGCAGTCTGACTATTGGGCAAGGGAGGTACATTCCCCCTGCTCTAATGCAAGAGACACATGCTAGACAAGGAAGTCTTCCACAGAGGAACTCTCCACTGACCTGGGAAATTCAGTTTGCCTCAGCAGCCCTGGGAGTCAAAGTCCTACTGCGTGCATTTGCTCATATTGAAGGAACAGACCCTGAGGCATGGTGTAGGGTATTTGAATATTTTTTTTCCTTAATTTGTGAGAGAAGCTTACTCTTGAGTTTGGGGGCTTTTCTGGGCTTTTAACCTGAAATTACTTGCGTTCCAGACATGCAAAATCAGGTATCTCGCTCTTGCTTTATACTAGGGCAGATGAGTCCTCAGACTGAGATCCAGGACTTAGAAAATACCTTGGAAGTGCTGGTCCAGAAACCAGTTGACAGATTTCTCTCTCCTTTCTACTGTTATTCTTGAAAAAGGAGAAATTAATGTTTGAATATAAAGGGATAGGTTCCCCAAAACTCATAAAGTTGAAAGTCTCATAAAGAACTATAATTATGTTAATACTTTGTCACATCTGTTGTTCTCTTCAGAGACCTCACAGAGATGATTAAGCAGCATCTTGCCCCAGCTGTGATTTTCAGCAAAGTGGTAGCATCTAAAACATGGCTGCTAACTTTGGACGTAGTGTTTTAAGGGAACTGCAGAACAGTTGGTGAACAATTATGGGTTTTGGCCAGTAATCAAGAAAACACCATTAAAAGGGTTCAATTGCAATTACAATTATTTTCTTGGCAGGTATTAATGAATGTGTTTAATATTTTAGTGGAGATATTAGGTTACTAATTAGATTAGATGTCTAACACTAAGTATTATATTTAAAGAATCAATCACTTTAATGGCTGTCTCGTTAAGATACAGAGTCAACTATCTATGAAAATAATTTTAAAATCTATTTTTCTCAGGCAAGGATCTCTAAAAAACAAAAGCAGTATTGTATAACTGGATTAGGATGCAAACATCCCTGGAAACATTCAAGGTCAGGCTAGATGGGGCTTTGAGAAACCTGATCTATTTGAAGCTGTCCCTGCTTATTGCAGGCGGTTTGACTAGATTTAAAGATCCATTCCAACCCAAACTATTGTATGATGATTCTGTGTTTTGTAGAGGTAAAGTCACTAACAGCAGTCCTCGTAGTAAAAATCCTTGTAGTCAAAATCTCTGGAGTTCAACATACAGTGAAACATATAATACATTCTTTTTACATGAACAGGGGCTGCTGAGCTGCTGTGTTGCAGCAGGAGATGTGATGCTTCTGGTTTCTAAGTCACAGCATTAACTTCTGGCACTTATACATCTCTATTCTAAAAGCATTGGAAATATCTAACTCAAATTCCACTTATAAAACAAAACAAAACAAAACAAAAAGAGCAGTTTTCACAGGAGGTTAGGTTTTTCCAAATATTTTCAACACACGATGCAGACAACAGTGCAGAAAAAATCCTGAATACAACAAAGATGATTGTCCAGCTCATAGTCTCTGTACAGGTACCACACACCAATTCATTCTACTCCTTATCAAAGTAAAAATAAAGTTTTAAAAGGAATGTCTAGCTAAAAATTCAATTGCGATTATCCAAATCTCTGGCTGACTAATGAACCACTGTTTTTCCTGCTAGTATCTGAGAATGTCAAGATGACACAAGATTCACTGATGTTTTAAAAATAGTATTTAAATATTAATGCTAGGAAACACTCAGTAGAGAGCTCTGTCTTCAACTCTTTTCTCCATTGCTGGAGTATTTAGGGAGCTGTGGGAGTCTTTTCTCACTGCAGTTCCAGAGAGGCATCTTGAAGCGACATGGAAGTACTTCGCTATATCTGGAACCATGAGCTTTGTTTCTGCCTTGTGCAAAGTGAGCAGCAACTACATATCTGACATACATCTCCTGAGACTTAATGCTGAAGAAGCTGACTTCAGACAACTAAATTAATAACCTTGTGAATAAGCAAAGGATTTGCCACACACCCATTTCCCAAAGAGCTGACATGAGGCTGACAACATTCTTGTTCCATCAGCACCACAACAAACATCTCCCACTACTTTTGTCCTTCCCTCCATATTTTTCAATGCTGTGAAGCTCCAGGAAGTGTCTTGAAAGCCACTCAACTGTGGAAAAAAATGTGTGGAAAAACTAAGGGCTGCTCAGCACCTTATGGTCCAAAGGTCCCTAGTGCCCTCGGTACTTCTGTCTGAAGATGGTGAAAGACACCAAATACCTCAAGTTTCTTGTCCCAGCCCCTGTGCAGGACACTGCAGGACTTGCATGCACATTGGGGTCAACACATGTGTGATGGCAGCATGAGGAGATGAATTGATTTCAGCCATGCCTCATGCCTTCTGAAGCCCCTCTAGACAAAACGTGGGTGCAAGCAGTGCCTGAGGGTGAAGTGTGTCCTCCTCTCCTCCCAGTTCTGTTAGCACCAGTATGCTCCCAAAATAAAGAGGGCCGTATCTGTGGGGGTACTTCTGTGCTGATGAAGCTCTTCCAGCAGAGACAAGACTGCATTGACACCGAAGGAGGTTTGCTGGCTTGTTTTTATGGGTGAGCCTTCACGTACACATCTCTTCTTTCACATAAATAATCAATGCCTTCAGGGTTTTTTTGCCAGCTCCTCCTCCCTCTCTCCTTCTCTTGCTATGTGCCCATCCCAGTCATGATATGTTCCACATATGCTGGGTGCCATGGTTTAAGCATTGGAATCTGGTGTCTTTCAGGATGCTTCAAGGTACCCAAGGTATTGCTTGGCTTTGCAGATATAACAGAAATTTAAAGAAGCTCAGTGCCATCACAGAGGAGCAAACGGAATTGAGATTGATACCCTAAGAGCCATAAAACGGCACCAGACACTTACGTTTAGACATCTGCATGTCACCCTTATTTCCACTGACAGTAAGGGTTGCTTAAGCACTTTGTACACATGTAGATACCTATATATAGACACTTAAGTGCAGTTGTTCTCATCTACAGCTGAATCCTGCTCTTCAATCTCTGCAGAGTAGACCTCGCCATGAGCTGAAAAGCCACCGCTATATTAAATATCTGGGTTTTTTTTACCTCCTTTAGCAGCATACATACTAATAATGTTGTTACACATGGGAATTCTCATCAGGATTGGATTGAACTAGACACTCAAATGGAAATAAGCACATCTGACCTCAACTTTTCAAAATGCCAGGAAATAAAAGGTTCAGAATTAAAAGTGATCCTAACAAAATAAGTTCAAATGTTGAGATAAATTAATTTGCATGAGTACACTCAAGTTTTAGATGACAGAATGACTAGCCCTTACAGGTGATGTAGGCTGTTCAGTGAGGACAGATGAAGACATTAAAGCACATTTAAATTTGTACAAAAAGAGTAGTCAAGGGTTTTATAAACAGAGTCCATATGGCATTCTCAATATTCAAGCAGCTCTTATTCCTAAATTGAAACAGAAAAAAATAATAGGAAACTCAGAGCAGAGTATGCTTTGATGTTTTGTTCAGAGAAACAAATTCAATAATGATCTGCCTTCTATTTCACAAGGTAGTGCAGTTGTTAAATTGGTTTAGTTTGTACCATTACCACCACGAAAAAGAAAAAAAATCCCTCTTCACACAAAGAAAGGGAAAATTGCCAATATCTGGGCTGTCAGTGTAACATTCCATATTTTCCTAGGATGCAGTCTTACACATGGAATAAAATGGTAATGCTCTTTTTTTAAACTTCAGCAGCTACTGAAATGACACAGGTATAATTATAAGCAAAGATAGATTCCAGATCGATCCTGACCTTAAAATATAAATCCCTCAGCTTGTCAAAATAAGATGGCATCCTTGAAAGATATGAGACTTGTATAAATGGGCAAAAACCTTGAAAGAAGACTTTTAATGCTAGGATTATTAACTACCAGTACTACTCTATTAACTGCAGAGATATATTTATCCTGAAGTCCTATTTTCAAAAGGAAAGGAGTCCATTCAAAATCTCACCCAACTGCATGAATCAAACCAACATGTCTGTTCAAGAGCTGTTCACAATCCTTAAAATAAAGGTCCAGGCCTCCACATCGTGCTCCCTGGCAGGTAAGCTTGTACTTCCCACACTGATGGACTACTGCCTAGTGCCACCAGATAGCTCTGTTCCTTGGCACAACCCATTTCTTACTGCATCTAGATCTCCACTGAGAATACGACCCAAAACTAACCTGGTGTATCTTACAAAAATGCATATGGTTTTTAAAAAAAAGGATCTAATTGAGTTACAACAGGGCGAGGTGTAATTTAAAAAAAATATAATGCAGATGGGATTTAATAGGGAAAAGAATATACTATCATCAGGCAAAGATGTGGGCTGTAGGAAACCAAAGAAACATTAAGAGAAGCTTTTCATTCTGGAATAGCTTGGCTTTGTGACCTGCTTGCTACAGGGTAGAGTCTTTCTCATGAAACTGTAAGTACTAAAGAAGATAAACTCTCTTCCCTTGATCAGTGGATTTGAAAATTCACCATCAGGGATTTTACAGCAACAGATGGCACATCTGTCTCTGAGTTTCCTTGTTATTTTCCTCCCCTGTAAGAACATCATGATGGTTTTGCACCTACATACTGTACACACTGAAATATAATTTGGAATAGCTTTACAATTATGTGATTGTCTCCAGTTCCCATGGAAAACTTTGTATTTTCAGTGTGAGGATGATTTCAAAGTAACTCATGGAATCATGGAATGGTTTAGGTTGGAATAGACCTTGAAGGTCCTGTCCCAGTGCCCCACCACCCTCACAGTAAAGAATTTCTTCCTAATATCTAATCTAAAACTACTCTCTTTCATTTCAAAGCCATCACCCCTATCAGTACATGCCCTTGTAAAAAAGTATGTCTCTGACTCTCTTGTAGGCCCCTTGGAAAGCTTCTATAACTCACATTTCAAACTAAGATGCCTCAAGATCACACAATTAAATGATCCCGTTAACTTAGCCAGCTATTTTGAAACTGAGAGACCAAAGCTCACCTGGGGATAAATTAATGATTAATGGCCACGTGGATGCACCAACATAATCAAACTTCTCTTCTGTTTCCCCACACTGCTTTGCATCCACATGTGCCGTGCCATCCTGAGCACAAATTGCCTGGATGTTACCTCCTTGTGGAAAGGCTGGCAGGCAGCCACGGTGCCCCATGTGTGACTCTGTACTCCTGGAACCACACTCCAGCAATACCACAGCAGTTGTGCCTTACACATTTATATGGAGCCACGCAGAGGTCGTGGACTTGGCAGTCTGGGAAGAGGAGACCGTTTAGTCCTGGCTCAACAACAGCCGTGATGCTGTGAAGATACACAGATGTATATCAAAGCCATACTGAGAGGGGTCACTCTGGGAACACGGCTCAAAGCAAACCAAGGCGCTCTGGCACAATGATTTAAAAACAAACCTCGGGAAAGAAGCAGAATCCTGGCAATGCTCCAAGTACCTTTCCCAAGTACCTCTGAGCAACAGATGGACTTTTTCCAGCAAAGCCCCCGATTATGTGTAACGCAGACAAAAGGCACAGAGGAGTTCATGGTCCTTACCCAGGCCTCCAATGACAGCGAGCTTCCTTTCCCCGTACCGGAGCCCAGAGCACAAGCTGGGAGAACAGAGAGCTCTTTCACCCCTGCATGCACGCACACGGAGTGGGAGCGCCTAGCCAGTCCTAAGCGAGTCACTGTGGGACTGCCGTGGTTTCAAATAAAAATAGAGTGATGGAGGTATGTTTATGAAAACATCAAACACAGAAAAGAAAGGCAACGTAAAACACACTTTCCTTTTTATAAGGCATATTTAGCATTTTACAAGGTATACTTTCCCAAGTGAGGAATGGAAAATTGCAAAGACACTGAAAGCACTCAGCCAGACTCACTGTCATTAAATGTTCATTTAGTACAGCCACTCCAAAGAACTGCACAGCACAGTGCATTCTGTATGTGCCTGCAAGTAAAAAGACCTTAAGACAAGAATTATGCTCTCTTTTGGCATGAAAATCACAGCCTTTATCAGTGTCGCAGATGTAAATAATTTTCCATTCCCATCTGCAGCAACTTTTGCAGATTGTGCTTCTCAGCGGCGTCACTGTTTTGTCTCTTGCCTTGCTGAATAAGCTCATTACCGATTCTTGGTGGCTTCCATCAGACCAACATCTTCCACATAGGAGGTGGGTGGGTGTGTGAGAGTGCAAAGGCTCACAAGCCTGTTTCCTGCCATCAACTATCTCCCAGCCTGTACGTAAGCCCCAGACTGACTATTCCACAGCTTTACCCTGATTACCCTTAAAATAAAAGGTACTCAAGTTTTCACCCTGAATCTTCCCTACTGCAGTTTAAGCCATGCTACCTCATATGTGACACTTTCTCCACAGCTGGAGGACGGCAACAGCCTCATAAAGAATATTTGAAGGCTACTATTATGTCTGTCCTTCAGTCGTCTCAAGCCTCGAACTATTTGCGGGAGTCAACTCTGCAGCAATGCTCTGAAATTTTCCATTTCTCACACAGAATGCCTTTAAGAGGCATTTTAAAGCAAACGGCCCTGCATGTACTAGGAGAAGGCAACACCAGATGCTTGACCAGACCTCAAAATGCTTCTTCTGGGAGAACATCAGTGTTGTTCTTCTGCAGAGGCAGATGCAAGAAAGCAGATAGCGTAACAGTTTCAAAACAGTTACTATTCAGCAGTGTGAACAATGCATAAGGCTCCAAATTCAGGATTTAAACTGAAAGATCCTTCTCTGCAGCAACTAAAAATGCAAAATGATGCTATGAAAATCATAAATACTTCCCAGAATATAAAGTCATGCTCATAATTCTTGTCTCTGCAAGGGAAATGTAGTATCTTAAGTCAACTCGGTAGAAAAGCTGCTCAGGATTATTTCACCACGAATTCGTAGAATTTATTTACTTCGCCCTTGAGAAGCTGAATACAGTTCAGACCTCTATTTTCCAATTTTCAAAAGCACTTCTAGTCAAATCTATTACATATATTTCTAAAGTGTCTGTCGCTTCAGTTTCTTGGCACAATTTAGGCAATATTCACCAACTAAAAGAACAACCTACTACGCTCGCCCCATCCACATCCCCAAATCGTATCTTTTGTGATTCCTCAGTGTGAGCTACCATCAGGTCCGACTGTACGGAGTGCTTTGTGACGCCTGAGAAACGCTGGTCATCTTCGCTTTCTGTTCAATTACACTGAGTATGAAGGAGGGGACACGAAACCAGGAGAACGCCGTGGTACAATTCTGCTTTGCATTAAAGCTTTCTGGAAGTGAAGCTCATCCCTGTGGGATACACGGGAGCATCAGCCCCGACGCGCTTCCATCGGGTACCGCTGAACGCGGGTACGTGTCTGCAGCTGTGCACAGCCGCCGCCTGCTGCAGCACAGTCCGGAGAGCAGGCACGGGGAAACAAAGGGGAAAGCCAGCCAAAGGGCTGGGTTTTGCAGTCACTGGAACTTCCTCTCCAGGCCCTTCAGACCTCAATTAGATACGGGCAGAACGCGGCCTTCGGGACAACGGCGGCACCCGCGATCGACGCGCTCGGCGGGGCGCCCTGCTCGGCCTGCGCAGCGCGGCCGCGCCCCCCGGAAGCGGGGACGGGCGGCGGCCATGGCGGCGGAGCAGAGCTATCCGCGGAGCTCCATCGAGGATGACTTCAACTATGGCAGCAACGTGGCCTCGGCCAGCGTCCACATCCGCATGGGTAAGGACTGCGGGAGAGGGGGAGAGCCGCATGGCCCCGCCTCAGCCCCCACAAGCGCTTGTGGAGAGGTGCCCTTTGCCCGCGCTGGCGGGGAGGGCAGAGGATGGCGCTCCCTGCGCTCCCAACGGGTACCTCTGTGATACTCCGGTCACCTCTGGTCTTGAACTGCAGTCGGGTTCTGCGCAGGGTTTTAACCTGGGGAAAGGCTGTGAGTGCTATTTAGGCAGGTTAGGCATCAAGGGTGAGGGACCGCGGCCGGCGAAAGGCTTTGTCGTTTAACCGTGAAGGGGGTAGGTCTTCTCCTGACAGGGGGTACCCAGTGTACCCGGTACCTGGTGTAGATTCAGACTTGATTTTGTCCAGAGTGATGAGTTTTGAAGTCCAAACGTGATACATGAGATGCGTAGTCCCTGCAGAGATGCGCCTCCCCGGAAGCGTTCAAGGAAAGCCTGGACGTGGCAATTGGCGGGTCGGTCTCTCTGACACGGTGGTGGTGGGTCATAGGTTGGACTCAGTGATCTCAGAGGTCTTTTCCAACCGTATTGATTTTGTGATTCGTAAATACTAGAATTAGTGTCTGCAATTACAGAAGTTTAACCACGAGACTGAAGGATTTGAATTTCTTCTGTCAGGTGTTAGAATTTTTGTCTCTTCCACTGAAGCATTTGGCGTGCTAAGAGGTGATGCTAATGCCCGTGAAATCCTGCTTTGCCGTTCATGTGCAGGTCTCAAACGCATTGAGTACTCTCGTAGAGTGTGTCTTATCAGTAATCCTTGCTGAAACAGTGTTACTGGACACGTTTTAGAATAAAAATGGCTGCGTGCTGTGAAATTTTTTATTATTTATTTCTGATAATCAGGAGACCACTTCCTATTAAAATACAGTTTTATCTTGTTTGAAAAATAAAGGATGTGCCATAGGTGGTATGAAAGAGATAATGCCACTAGCAAAATTGCTGATGCATTTAGTATTGTGGGGGTAGGCTTTGCAAGTGAGGAGGCTACTTCTAAGTTTGGTCAGTTTATTACGACAAAGTAGGCCCCAATCCCTCCTGGCTCACAAGTGTATTTTACTTTACCTGCTGCAATCAGGTAGATTCAGTTTCTTGTAGTATGTGCTCTTAAGCTTGTTTAAGACTGCACTATTAATGACTGATTGTTTTTTTTCCTTATAAGCTTATTCTTCCTTCCACAGCTTTTTGCCTAATCGACTTGGTCTCCTTCTATACAGAACAGAGAATGTGTGTGTGATATAGCTGTATGTCCTGAACTACACTTTGCTTTCCATAATTGTAGAATTAAGAAACCTGTTAATTCTAGGATTTTTTTTCTAGCAGTCTGTGCCTGTGGATAACCATTCAATACAATGCAAGTTGTAAATAATGATAAGTGATATTTAATATGATGGAAGGACATCAAATAGACATTAGTAGTTAACTTTAAAAAGTAATTAACATTACCTTTTTAAACTTTTATGGCTGTTTCTGCTTTCCATGTTAATCCTCTGTCAGTTAGGTCCTTTAGACACCAGTAACATGATGGAGAAGGTATGCTGTTAGTATAGTGAGAATGGGTGTACGCAGGTCTTAAAACAAATCCAAAGTAAATTTCTTACAAATGTTTTCTCTATTTCCTTTGTCATCATTGTTAATGGTTAAATAATGATGTCTAGGAATAAAGGTAATTTTGCTGTAATACTGTGTCAATTTTTTTAAAGTAAAATGGCTTTGTACAACTTTGTTCTGTGCTTTTTCACTCTGACTTTATAATGGTTCCTTATGAAAGTGAAAGCTTGTATCTGATTTACTATCAGAAGTGATTTCATTTTTATTTTCCTTATTCCAGCATTTCTACGAAAGGTATACAGCATTCTTTGTGTTCAAGTTCTATTGACCACAGTCACATCTGCAGTTTTCCTATACTCTACTGGAGTGCAGACATTTGTTCATGAGAGGTAAATACTGAGGTGAAATGCAACTGTTTAGCATGTGTTAGGTATAAATTATGTAACTTGTTGCTACATTTCAGTCTTCCTAATAGTATTTATAACCATGCGTTTTGATTCTGTAATAGATACTTTTTAACTTGCCTAGGGAGTAACTTTTCTTCTCTGACATTTTTCTCCTTGGTTTACTATGAAAGCTATTATTTTTTTTGTTGTGTTGTTGTTTATTTTAATCAGTGCTTTATTAATAGTGCTTCTTTCAATATTTATGCTATGCAAACTTTTACATGAGCTACAGAGCATCTCAGTTACTGGCATTTCTTGTTTTACAGTCTAAATGCATTTAGAATCTCTTTGGAATGCTGTTGTTTATAGGTGCCTGTTCCAAAAAGCAGAATCATGTCTTACTCGTCTTCCTCCCTCTCCCATCTTCTTTTTCCCCTTACCCCCTCCCTACTCCCCCAAAAGAATTAGACTGCTTAAATTCCTGTGGGCTTGCTTCTTTTTGCCTCTAGATTTTCATGATAAAATAAGTCTCAAAATGCAAACTGTGATGAACAGGCCAGGGAAAAGAACAGCTGGGAAAGGAGGAGAGCACTAAGTCTAGTTTCTGTTTTCCTCCAAGTGCAGTTTTGGACTTCTACTTTCACTTCAAAGCCCAAATAAAAAAAGGAGGATTAAAGACTGCATGAAAGTTTCAGTTTCTGTATAACCTATAGTGTATACAACAGTCGTAAAACTACAGTTTTCTACTTAAATCTCATAATTTAAAATTGTCCTGCTCACTTAGAACTGTTGTGATTTTGTGTTTGATGTTGGTCCCGTTTTTTTTGGAGGGCTGCTTGAATGATTTAGCAATATTTACTGGTCAGTACTGATTTTCTTTGGTGCAGTTAGTGCCCATGTTTGTGCTTATGAAAAATAGTTCTCTGAATGTGGAGTTCACAACAGGAAAAATATTACATATACTTTAATACTGTTACTTTGTATGGATGGATTTCTTTCTTTGTATGTGTTCATTTCCAGGTAATGGATTCCTGGGCAATCTTTAGCTTTAGTATGAAAAAGTTGCCTTTACTTGTGACTGTACTATTTTTAACTGATTATCTGTAGTAGTATGTTTAGAAGAGTTTTATTGTAAACTTGCATTACATTTACTTTGGGCATTACATTTACTTTGGATATCCTATGCTAGGTGATCACTTAAAAACGTGGTTTTACATAAACTATTCCATAGTCTTCCAGATATTTAAGTTTGATTACTTTTTTTTTTATACGGAATTTTACAGGCCTGCCTTGCTTTTGATATCTGGGTTTGGATCTCTGGCTGTAATCGTGGCACTGACCCTCTACAGACACCAGCACCCTGTTAATTTATACCTGCTGTTTGGATTTGTAAGTGTTTGATTCAATTAAATTATTAATTGATTTAATAACTCAATTTAATAGTCCCTAGAGCATCTTGCATTGTAATTAATTCCTTGAAACTAGAGGTATGTCATTTGGGGTTTTTTTGTATTCCTTGAAAGACATCCTATGTGTTTATGAAGGTCTGAGTTACTTTTTGGAGATTCTGTCCACAGGTTGCTCCTAGATAGCAGCCACTTCAAGTTTCTTTCAACATCTTTTTAGAAAGAGTGTTAGAACTTGGAACCAGTTTGAGCAAGAGGGTTTTTTTGTGTGTGGAAATCTATCTATCTGCTCTCATGGGATGCCAGGGATTTTTTCTATGGACCTGCTCAGTAGGAAAGGAGGAGGCATTCCTGTTACCTAAATTGTTTAATGGATGGCCTCCAGCAGAGACCCAAACCAGTAATAAGTGTTTATTTCTTCAACTGTTGTCTTTTTGATGCTAGATTCCGAGCATGTTTCTAGCACAGGCACGTCAGTCAGAGCTGTCCTCAAATTTCAGTCTTCTGCCTGGTGTTGTGAATATGTAGATCCAGGCTAGCAGTTGCTCTTGGATATTTTGGATTACGTAGCAAATCAGTCTTCTGAAAAGAAGTCACAGTAGCTCAATTAGAATTTGAGGCTTTAAGATTTGCCTAAATTGTATTTGTGATAAAAGAGAAAGACAGCTTTGCTGCGTGAGTAAACAGGTTGTTTAAAGGGTAAGTGTGGAAGGGAAACTGATGCAGACACTGTTAGACAACTATCCAACAAGATATTAAAAATGTATTAATTTTGTAGCCCCTTGAATAGTTTGTAAGAAGTGTCATATGCATTCTATGCACTTACAGTAGAAAATGTAAATGACATTTTTCTATAGGGGCAGTCTCTCACTTTCACTTTGTATTGTATTCCTTTTATGTAACACAACTTTCATTTTCACATTGCATTGCACTCCTTTTATGTAATACCTCTTCCAGCCCAGTAAGACACTATGATTGGCATTTTCTTGTTGAAAATTAAACATGTTTGCATACATAAAGATTTAACAGGAGACCTAATGTAATACCTGCTGGGATTATGTAGCAAAATGGGAGTAAATGCATGAGAAATCTCCATGTAAGTGTTTAATGGTTTGATTTTTTTCTTATCTTTCTATTCTTTTGGGTTTGCTTTTTGTAGACACTACTGGAAGCACTGACAGTTGCCATTACAGGTAAGTAGTAGCCATCCTATTGTCTGATTCCATAAAGAATTTGGAAGAGGAATCCATTATGTTGTACGAATTGCCATTAGGGTTTTCTAGATGTGAATAAAGTGATAATGAAACCTGTTTGAAAATTTTAATGACAGTGACAGGAGTTTAGCAAAACCAGGGAATCAAGGGAGAAAACCAGATTCTTATTCAAAATTGAAACAGTATAAACTTGAAGAGAAAAATGAGTTGGGGAATCCGTTCTTTCAGTATAGCTAAAAATGTTATCTTTCATAATGTTCAGCTCTCAGTAGAGCTGATCTTCAAGTTGAAATATTCCTATCTGCCCCCTCAATTTCCTTGAAGGGAATCAGAGCTCGGAGAATTCTGTACTTCATGGCCAGGGTTGAAATGAGGCCATGTGTGGTCACGTCATTGCATCACCTTGAACTATAGCTTACAGCATAAGATGAAACCTCTTCATTGTGGCTTATGATCTCCTGACTTGGGGAAAGGAAAGATTAGGAAGAAGGAGGAATGAAAAAGGTTGCAGTTGTTTCTGCTGTCTTCCCCTCCTGTTCCCTAATCAAAGCTTCGAGCCTTTATAGGGGATTGTTTTATTTTTCCCCTTGTTTCAGTATTGTGAAAAATTCAATTAGTTTTTTCCTTAAGATTTCTGTTATCTATGCTTAAAATATTTTTGTTTTTGTTTGTTTTGTTTTGTTGGTGTTTTCATAATTCTGACTAGGGAAGACCTGTTATTTCCATTTAAGGAGCTACTTCTGTAAAGTAACTGTCAAACTTAGCTAGTACAAGGTCCCTGGGTCTTATGATCATGAATTTGAAATGCAAAGACAAGTTCAGGCATAATTTACTTAATTTTTAAATTTTTCCTCAAGAGATAACTCAGCAAACACACAGTGTAGTGTTCTTTAATTGACAGACTACTTTTTCTGTTTATAGTGAGTTTCTATGATGTCTCCATCGTCTTGCAAGCCTTTATTCTTACTACTGCTGTATTTCTTGGATTGACTGCATATACCTTGCAGTCAAAGAGAGACTTCAGCAAATTTGGAGCAGGGTATGTTGTCATATTGATGATTTTTTGAAATACTTTTGTGTTGTTAAGGTGGTTTTTTTTCTTTCTTAAAGCAAGCTTTGCAGGTATAATAAGGAATACAGGTCAACGGGACCTGCTTCAAGGGAATGGTGAAGGTTATTTATTTTAAATTATTAATTTTACCCAGTTCTGATCCTTGGTAAATTCTTTTCAGTAATTATGAATCTTAAAACAATTAGAAAACTAGTTTACCTGGATTTTTCTCAGAGAGAGAAGGCAGTTGTTTCAAATCTTTAAAAAAATTAAAGTTAGAATATCACTTTTGCAGCTTTATAAAACTTTTACTGCTGACCGCAGTGAACAGTTGGCATCTAAGAATTCCAGACATTTACTTGCCAAATATATTGTGAAGAGGTTTTATAAGAAAGGAGGATATTTTAAGTTAAGTCTAAAAGAAAGTATATTGTTGGTCACAGTGTAATTTATTTTCTTTCAGCCTCTTTGCTTGTTTGTGGATTTTAATCTTCTCGGGTTTCTTGAGGGTAAGATACTTTGTGTTCACATTAAAAAGATATTAATAGAATCACAGAATGCTGTGGGTTGGGATGGACCTTAAAGATCACCCTGCCATGGGGGCACCATCCGCTGACATCAGGTCACTCAGAGCCTGACCTTTTACTAAACTTCTAGTATAACTAAAAGGTTTGGATCAGCCCACTATAGCTTAACGAAAGAAAATTCCTAACCAGATGCATTATTGTTCTAGATCATCCTGGTGATCTTTTAACCCCACATTTTCAATTTAGATTTTTGTTGGGTGCTGTTCTTGCCAACGTAAAAGGGGTATTTGGTTTGATTGACAAAATTTGTCAGTTGACATCCACTACTTGGTGAAGAGAAGGTGAAGGAGATTTGAGGTTTAATTGTATTTTGGTTTTCTAGTTGTTCTGCTGTTAGTATTCTGGAGGCCAGAGCTTCCTCCCTTTTAAGTTTTACTCAGTCAAAGCTTGTGTGACTGGAGAGTGTATGGAATAAGAGCATTGAAATATCACCATAATACCGTGGTTTTGTGTGCATAACAGTAGAAAGACTGTGTTTTAAATGTGGCATGTCATTATGCAAGGATTTTATATTAAAAAAATGAAATTCACAAGTATTTTTTTCATGTTTTATCTGCCTCCAGCTGTTTTTCTATAGTGAGACAATAGAGCTGGTGTTTGCTGCTGCTGGAGCTCTGCTGTTCTGTGGATTTATTATTTATGACACTCATTTGCTGATGCACAAATTATCCCCTGAAGAGTACATACTGGCTTCAATCAATCTCTACTTGGACATCATAAATCTATTCTTACACCTGCTGCGTTTTGTGGAGGCATTTAATAAAAAATAGTCAAAAGCGGTGTGGTTTGACTACAGCACAATTAAAGTTAAGCATTTGGATGCTCTGCAAGCTCAGTAGTTCTGCCTTCTAAAGACTGAATCTTTATTATGTTTGCATTCCATGAATATTGATCCCTTCCTAGGGGAAAAAATGGCTTTTTACATAGCTACAGTTCTTCGCCAGACCATGTATTTTATGTAGTTAACATACTGTCATCATTAGTCACTTTTTTAATCACTTAATTTGCAATTGATGTAATTGATGATTAAAATTTTGACAACTCCTGATTGCTCCAGAGTAAGCTTCCCTGCTGTTCTGTAGCTGCTGAAAATGTTTCCTTTGGGACTGATCATTTGTTTGTGTACCACATAAGGGTAGCAAGAGTTTACCGTTGTGCAATGTTTTACTAAGATAAATGTTTTTCTAGTTTTTGTTTGGTGAAATGGAATTCTGTGTCTGACAGAGATACTCTATCCTCTTTAAGGGCTGTCACTATGGAAGCTGTGAAGATGTTGAAACAATTAAAGAGAATGATCTTTATTTTATTATTATTTATTGCCTATCTTTCAGTGTTCTGAAAAATCATTTGGAGATAGATTATGGCATTTTATCAACTTGTATATAATAAAATTCACTGTGTGTCAATAAAAGTTGGAAAGCCTTTAGTCTGTTCTTGCAGCTGAGACTGGAGAACTTCAGGGTGCTGAGAATGAGCGCTGCAGACGGGTCGGTGCTGGCAGGGTAGAGGTGCTGGGGCTGTGGCTGCGTCCCACTCTGTGGAGATGCTGGAGGGGCAGGCAGCGTAAAAACAGTTTGGAAAAGCTTCCTTCCTCTTCGGTGAGGGATTGTTACTGCTCGCCCGGCGTGTCAGTGAGAGGTGAGCGACGAGGAATGCAGTACTTGGGCAAAGACGCGCGTCCTGCCTGCTCCGCGCTGTGACCGCGTGCGCTTTCCGTGGGGCTGCTGCCCAAGTACGATTGCGAATGGGTTTGAGCGAGTGGGATAATCTCTCCCTTAGGCTTAGGGTTTCATTCAGAACAGCGGGGCAGAAGCTAAGAATAAAACCTACGTTCTGATGGAACACACGTTTATCCTTCCATGCTCGCTCTGGCCGCGCGGCGGTGTCCGGACACAAGCCCGCACGGGGGCGAAGCAGGAAGGCGGCTGCGCGCGCGCGCTCGGAGTGTTACGGTAGGGCCCGTCTACCCCCGCGGGAGGCCGGGCGCCTCGGTTTGCGCGTGCGCAGGCGGGCAGCGCGGCCTTGCGCGAGCGTGTGCGGCGGCCTCGTGCGCGGCCGGTGAGCGGAGCGGGCGCGGGGGCCTCTGTGCGGTGCGCGCGCGGCCCGCCCTCACCGCGCCCGCTTCCCTCCCCGCAGGACATGGCGAAGAGCCTGAGGAGCAAATGGAGGAGGAAGATGCGGGCAGAGAAGAGGAAGAAGAACGCGCCCAAGGAGCTGGAGAGGCTGAAGAAGATCCTGGGAACCAAAGCGGATGTCATCATGGAGGAGGTCAAGGAGGTGGCGACCGTGCTGCCCCCCGAGAAAGTCCTGGAGCAGAAAGGTGAGTCGGGCTCTGGCTGCAGTTCCTGCTGCAGTCGCCCAGGTGCGGGAGGTCCTGCGGTGTTGTCACTGATCCTGGGACTTTCAGCGCCGGGATCTGGCGTACTGTTACAACAGGCTGAGAACAGTGAGTCGGAAAGCTTGTCTTTTAAAGCTAAAACACTGGATCTGGTCATTTCGCAACACTGGCATCCATATTGCATCCGGCCATCTGTGGAACAACGTTATTTACATTTGGTTTGAGTGTGTAAAGTGTGTAATGTATCATGTGGAGAGACATCTCCGACACCATCAGGTGAATGCGGATTCACCACTTAACAGTTCTTCCAATCACAGCGTTATATTTGCTTCCAAACTCTCCTAATTTGAGGAGGCTACTAAACATACAGAAGTTGGGGTAGGAGTAGTACGGGCCCAGTTTCTGAATATTAATTAGGGTTGCATTGCACGTGGTGCAGAAGTGGGTGGTATTAGGGGTCTACAGATAATGCAGTCTTCCTCTTTGTGCCTGGAATCGAATGTAAACTGTAGAGGAAGTAGAAACAAAGGTTTTAAACAGCTGCATATTGCATAGGAGTCAGAAAAACACCTCCTCTTCTCAAAACTGACATCCAGGCTAAATCATAGTCCTATTTTGATTCTCCAGTTTATGCTACTTAAGATGTTCTGGTACTGGAAATGGAAATAGAATGGTATGCAGAAATACTTGTCCAATTAAGGTGAGCTTCAAGTATAGTTTGTAGTTTTATCCTTGGTTCTGATTTGTCCCACAAACTAGATGTAAAAGTTATTCTTTAAGGGATGGTTATAATTGAATTTCCAAAATGTTTTGGAACATTGTCGCACTTCTGATGCTGAAGCTGAAGGAGAAATCATTGCCTTAAACCTAGTTTCTGAAGTAAATGCATGGCTGTTGTTTCTGTGCCTCCTTGCAACACTGCTGGCAATTTTTGTAGAAGTGGCCAATTTCACTTGGCTTTTGCAGAGAGATAGCAGCCTCAGAAATACCTGAGAAAATATGTCTTTCACAAAACAGCTACAAGTTTTGTGAAAATAATGGTGTCTTCTTTGAGAGGACTTTTCAGGACTAACTGTGGACACAAGGGACTTCACATCACCAAGTGTTACAAGAACTGAAGTAGATAAAAACTTCACCCATAATATGTACTTTCTGCAGACAGATAAATAATTTAATTTTCCAGCCAAAGAAAGAATATGGGTATATATTACAGACATCTTACTGTGTTATTTTAGGGTATATTTTACAGCACACTGTGATTTTTTTTCGTCTTTTTTTTTTTTTCCTCTTAAGAAAGAAGTAATGTAAGGTCTGCCATGCTGGATAGTTCTGCCACCAGGCCCCTGTGCTGATTCTCTGCTGATTGCAAGTATTTGTATCCCAACTTAGGGCTCCATAGGCGCATTTCTGGTGCAGATTCCTGTAGACTTGTCAGCCTTAAATATTGAAGCAGCACATTGGCCTTTTCCTCCTGAGCTTTGTCTCCCAGCATAAGATAGGCACAACATAAAAGTCTTTTTTCCTCTCCATAAAACTTGTGGTAAAGGCTTGAGTTGCACACATACGGTTTGGGAAGAAGGTTGGGATGAAATTACAGAGCACAGTTCCAGTCAGTACTTAGCAAGGTGTTCCTCTTGCATCTGGTTATCTCACCAAGAAATGACGTTCATGGGGTGTTAGCCAGCTGGGGACGCTGTTCTTGGGAGTGACCATGTCATGGGCAGTCTTCCTCATCCTAGAGATTAATTCTCTCTTTCTGCCTGTAAATGTGTGAGACCTGATGTCATGCTCACTCCTTGAGGCAAGTGTGGCATCACTGGGTGATACTTCCTACTGTCATTGTATTTCACCTTTACTATTCTTTTTACTTGTCTTCATCTTCCACTCTGAGTAAGTTTTTAGAACAGATCTTAAACATTACATCATAAGAAGTGTGTAATTGTGCATATGTTTCAGAAAGCCTATGGCTTCATGCATGTTTCCGTGATGGAATATACAATGTTCTTAGACACAGGATTGGAACAGATTGCAGATCAGGAATAAGATGCTTTGCCCAGACGTGGCCTTTAGGAGAAATATTGCACATTTACTATCAACTGTTGAGGTTCCTGGGTTGCAATTGCATTGGTTTGGAAAGTGCTTTCAGTTTATAAACCCTTCAAATACTGTTGTGTCTAGGGATATTTTTATCATTTTGGGAAATATAGTAACAAAATAGCTTCTATGAAGCTGATTGAGGTATTTTACTCACTATAAATACCTTTCATTTTTCAGATGACTGCAAAATGGAGCTGGATAATAAACGAAACAAAAAAACTCTTCTAGACCAGCATGGACAGTACCCGATATGGATGAATTCCAGGCAAAGAAAGAAGCTTAAGGCTCAGCGTGTTAAAGGGAAAAAAAAGTCAAAATTGGCCAAAGGTCTCGTCTGGTAAAATCAGTTTTGTAAGATCATGAATATTTTATTTAACACAATAAATTTCCCACATAAGTTCATGAGTTTTTGTGCTTGGTCACTGAGTGTAATTTATTGTGTTGAATGAATTTTTGAAGAGACTGTTCATCCAGCAAATGATGAAAGAAATAGCAGCTTGGTCTGCCAAACTTTAAAAGCAAGCTGAGTTCCTTTGAATAGACTAATTGCCTGTGGTTATCTGTTTTCTTGGGGGATGAGGGTCTTCATCTTCTATACTGTGAACACCAAAAACAGTAAAGAAAATCCTAAAAGTAATTAAACCAAATGTTTTTGTACTGTGGTCTTTGTCAGTGTAACTTGTCTTACAGTAAATATAACCAAAGGATTCTGTAAACACCCTGTATCCTTTAGATCCTTCTGTAAAATTTGTTGCACTGACTTGTGTTGCTTTTAATATCTGATAATTAACAAAAATATATTTTCATGTGTATGTCCAAAGTTTTTATTCTGAAACAACACCGAGGCCGCATGAAAATTCTGCAGGTAAAATGAGAAAGTGTCAGTCTGACATAAATTCACAAAGAGAGCAACAAAATATTTCATTACTGTCCTGCAACAGAAATACTGTAAGAACTAAATAAGTGAAAGTACAAATGATTCTTTCATTGTTTAAATGAGAGAATGCAAATGCGCAGAATGGAAATAAAATAGTTTTATTTAAGATCTTTTCCAAGTTTTAGTAAAGTAAATGAGAATTTTCTTTTCCATATGTATTTTCAGTAGCCTTTTATTCCTCTTAAACTGGTACTTACCTATCCTGCTTTACAATGTGTGCGTAGGATAAAATACTGCATGATTGTGTAACAGATGCCATTTATGTGATTAGCTGCAGTTGGGTGCGTATTACTTGGCAATAGCATGTGATGACAGATGCAAGGGTCCCTGAAAGCTTGTGTTTTTAAAATGTCTTTCATTTCAAGGATGGAAATAGTTACAGTACCAACGCTGCAGTATGTTGCCTTTTCGAGTACCAGTCACGGTTACAGGGCATAACCTTTGTCCACCTTCATCCAAGATGAGATCCACATTCTGTAATTACCCACAAATTGTCATTTGTATCTGTTTTGATAACTTGGAGATAAGAAAGAAGATCTCTTCTTTTAATTACACTAGGTTGTAGCATGCTAAAATCTAGTAAGAGGAACTCAGTGTGATAGAAAATTTAGTTTTTCTGGAAAAATACAGTATGTTTATTGGTATTGTTAGGGGAAAGATACATAAAAAACTACGAAGCTGTTAAAGGAAAAACCAATGCATCTTCTATTTTCACATAAATTGACAGTTAATGACTTGGTAATATATATAGGTCACATGTTACCAAATTATATGCCATTAATAACTTTGTACTTCTCCATTAAGTTGATAAAAGCCCTGCTAGCTGATCAAAACAGCTGCTGCTGTCAATTTTTTTGCTCTTACTAGATAAATGGATCTAGGTTTTGGTATCAAACTTATCTAAGTGTTAGCATGTAGATTAGGACACTTTAAAATTGGTTTATGTGGAGGAAAGTCTTTATGAATGTGTTTAACCAGGAATGGAATGGAATGAATAGGCAGATTATATTTATCTACTATTGTAATGACGTAGGCTTTATTTTGCTTAATACATGCTTTGGGGAATTGAGGAAGGAAGCTTCTTCAGCTTAAGTGTGAAAAAACAATTATTTTTTCTATAGAGTAAGCACAGTGCTATTTTTGGCATTTTTTTTTGTAAATCAGATGACTTTCAAATATCTCCTGGTGGGAAAGCAGGCTGCTTTTCCCCAGTAGAGATGATCAAACCCAGGACACTGGCAAAGTACTCCTGTTTAGATGTACAGCTTCAGAGTGAGTTTATTCTCATTCTTTAGGTGCACAGCCATCAAGCCTGCCACGGCTGCATGTGCCTTACGCTGTCCTCTCTCTCTCGAGTTGTTTCACTGCTGCCTCTGCTGCTTCCTCTATAAGAGAAAGTGACCTTCATAACTGAATACTCTTGCTTATTTGTGCTTTTATGACCTAACCCTGAGCTTTGTTCTACAGATTTATTAGTCAACTCCTTTTGTGACTAGATTAAGAATTTGAATCTCAAGTGAAAGATGGCAGATGCTGCACTGATCTTTTATGTAGAAGTTGCTTCCTTCCTGTAACAATAATGGCTGTGTGAGGTATTTCCTTCATGGTGTCCAGGATAAAGTCAAACATGTTCACTTAAACTACAGGTATTTTAAGACATCCTGTTTGATTTTTGAGGTGAAATGGAGGATAAGGAAGGAATAAGACCCCATTTTTACTGGAAGATATCTCCTAGTCTAGTACCAGTGTATTGTGTACAATGTCATATCTCACTCGGGTGAGGCAGAGCTCTCTATGGGCCAGGAGACATTTTTGAGAGCTGTTTGGGTGGGATCTGTAATCCATGCTAAAAGCTTGCTTGTAGATAGACAGCAGGAACCTGGCTAAACATGCAGCATGGGTGTAATCCCAGAGGCTGAGTCAGGAATACAGCAGGGAAATTGTACTTTCTGCGATTTAAGTGTATACTGTATGTGGATACAGTAATTTTGTATTTGGAATTTGTTTTGCCCAACTCTATTTTTTGAATGGAAATACCGAATTATTTAGTTGCCTTTGAGTAGTTGATTCATACTGCTGAATCTGAAACATGTTTGTTTGAGTTAATGGAAAAAGTCATGTTTCCTTCCAATAGAAATGAATTTAAACATAATTGATTTTGGCTGCAATACATATTTTAAAAGTCCACAGAGGGATTTTCAAAGAAGTAATCAATCTGCTTCTAAACAGCATTCTAATAATATCATAATTCATTGGTCTTTACATTAAAAAGTTCTTTAGGTTGGGATTGAGGGGGAAAGGTTGCAGTTGATTAAAAAAACTGATGGCAGTCTAAAAGTGTGTAACTTAAATGGCACTATCAGAGTTGTGGTGGTTGGTTTTTTTTAGTTCTGTAATTGTATTATTATGAAACTGATTAGTTGCAACTTCCTGCTGCTGTGACTCTGCCACCTACCTGCAAAGTGCTATGGTAGCTGTATTTCCTGGACCTACATACAGAAGGCAGGGGAGATAATGCAGGTAGTTTGGAACCGCATTCATAAAAGCCAGCACTGAAAGAATTAAATTCTGTCATTTTCTTGAAATGTTTATGTGCATAAGACGTGCATGTATTTATACAGTATAAAAATTGCATTAGCAAATTGCTGAATGTCCTGCAGATTGTTGGCAGCTTCTTAGGAAGATGACAAATTCTGCCCTTTTTGACCTAGTGTCGTGGGTTGAAAAGTGATTTTTTACCTGTAAGGAACTTGACTGCTTCCTTCAGGCCTGGAAGAACCAATTAGCTGGCTAGTTCTAAGATGGATGCTCTGTTTAGCCACTTAAGAAGCTGAATATGCCTCTGTGATTCACAGTTAAGAGAGGATAAGCCCAGGAATCTCTCTCTTGCTTCCGGCATCTGAACAGGTAACAGGGGGACCATGTGGCCCAGCTGGGCCTGGGCCGGGCCAGGCCCTCTTGGTCGGGCCCTGCCCACTTCACGGGACCAGGCTGGGCTGGGCCGGGCAATGCCCACTTGGACAGATCAGGCACAGCTGAGATCCTGCTGCAGCTGAATCCTGGCCTGGCTGCTGAGATCCCAACCGCTCCTGCCTCCCCTCTCCCTGGGAAAAGTCTGCAGCAACTTCAGCCGCTGCCCAGCAGGGATCATGTGACCAACAACGGAGCCTGGGAGAGATACTAACTCTCTCAGTGCACAGATGAAACTTACAGACATCAATCCTCTCTCCAGTGAGAGAAAAGGAAAGACTGAAGGCATGTGAGGAAACCGACATGGAGACCCCGAGGTCAGTGAAGAAGGAGCTGAAGCCCAGAGGGAGGAGAAAGAGGAGATGCTTTAAGCTGAAATTCTTTTGTAAGGCCATGGTAATGGACTATGATATATTAGACCATTCCTTGTAACTCATGAATGCAATTGTGGGGATGCAGCGTTCTAACTGCAGCCTGAGCAAAGGCACCCGTGCTGAAGCAAGCAGATGCTGAAGTAGCTGTGGTCAATGAGAAACTTGAACAAAGAGAGATGGGGAACCATGCCACAGAGATGAGAGAGATGAGAACCCTTGCCCCAGGGATAGAGGAAGAGAATTTTTGCTCGCAGAGATAGGGGAAGAGTACCCTTGCTCCAGGGATAGGAGAAACATTGCTTCTAGAGAGAGAGAAGACCCTTTGCTTTTCTACCAGAATTGCTCATCCTTAAAATAGTACCCCAGTAGACAGAGGTGAGCCCTCAAAAGCTGTTGTGGGAAGAACTGTGTGTCGAGGGAAGGGACCTTCACACTGCAAACAGATTTCCTTTTCCCAGTGGCTGATTCACTGTGATATAAAACCATGAGAGAACTGTTTTCTTGTGGAAAAGTCTCCATGATGTGGCAGGAGAGACTCCTCTCCCTAAGTGAACTGAAGAAAGACTATTTTAGAGGTGGTAAACTGACTGAAAGTCCCAGGTTTTGTTTCTTTATGTTGTTGATGGAAGGAGAAAGTTAGGTGGGGGGAAGAGAAGTGTCTGAAGGTTTATTCTGGTTCTTATTATTTTCCTTTTAGTTCTGTTAATAAAACTGTCTTTATACCTTTTAAGGTTTTGAGTGTTTGCATTTCTTCTAATCCCTGTCTCAGAGCAGAAAATGAGTAAATAAGTTTAGTGGGTGCACTGGTGTTCAGCCAGAGTGCTCAACCCACTACATTAAATTGGTGTCATGTGAGGATGGCAAACTAAAGCCACTACACCTAGTATGTAGAACTTGATTTTTAAATTGAATTATTTCAGATGCCTAAAATAACTGGTGGCAGGAATGGTTCCATTCCTGGGCTTTTCTCAATCCTGTCCTGGGGCACCTCTGCACTGTGCAGTCAAGTCGGTTGGGGGACCAGTTAGCTGAGATACACTGAAAATATTCCTATTTCCCCCATTTTTGTCAGCTGGATTGTCTTACAGCCTTACTGTACAAAAAGCAGCATCAGTAGGAGGCAATACAAGACCAGGAAGAAAGACCAGGCTGGTGAAGGCATGGCTGTGTCAGACTGTCCTTGGTTAATGAGCCACCTCTCCTCCTGTGGCATTAGTGCCTCCTGGTGTGGCCACTGTACAGTACAGCATTGTAAAGGTGCAGAGAAGTTCTGGAAACAGGTCAAGCAAGTGCAAATGGGGGTTTTGAAAGTCTTTCTCAGTGAAGGGCATTGTATTGGGGTCTTACCTATGGCTGACACTGTGGTTATAGAGGATGCTAAATATAGTTCGGGGCTGCTTAGTACCGGAGGAAGAATGTCATTGCCACATGGTGCAAAATGCTCTCCTGATACGTGGTCACAACTTTTTAAACAACAGGAGTCCTGTACAAAGGCTTTATAGTGCATGTCTGTTTCTATTATGCTACCTTTTCCTCCTGCTGCCTGAACAGTTGCATGGGTTCTGACTTTGATGAGAGCTGGATATCCGATCTGTATCTAATCTGTAGTGTGAGCATGTCTGGTATCAGACATTATGAGACTACAGCCTTAGCGTGCAGAAATCTGAGAGGTGCAATGCAATCTGCTGCTCAGGGTGGCATCACCTGAACTGACGGCATTTGTGGGGAGAATGAGGCTCTGAAGCAACAGCTACACGTTGCTTTCTTAAGGCCACGGTTTTGCCATCAATTTTAACTTGCTTGTGAGTGAAGTTTCAGGGCAGGACTGACTGAGCCATCTGAGAGCTCACTGCTGCAGGAAGAGGCTCTTTTCAGCTTTTTCCTTTCCCTTCTCCAGCTGCATTGTCCAACTCAAAATTTCCTACTTCAGAAGAAACAGACATTTGGATTTTTTTCCAAGTTAAAAGAACTAACAAGTTCCTTCTGTTAATAAACACTGCACAGTTGTGACAAGCCCACCATTTTCACTGTCATTTTATTCTTCCTACACTAATACAGTTTTCTGATCTCTACCTAATCAATAGTGACAGAATTTAAAGGAAAAGAGAAGGCAGAATGGGAAGAGGATATTTGCACTGGTTCTTCTCTCATCCCAGTCACTGAAACATTGCTCTCTCAGGTCTTTAATTTTTCTCATGCTCATATATCAATATAAAAGGTCTGAAATGTTAGGAACAGTAGATGGTGTGGCAAGAGAGGGTTGTGTATCAAGGGTCCTAGGCAAGGCCTGCTTATGAAGTGCTTGTATATTCAGAGCAAACTGACTTCCTCTGTTTTCAATCTAGTCAACTATTAATAGGCTGTGAAAGTTACAACTTATATTCTTGTTTGGTAAATTTTTAATTAGTATATTTTCTCTCTTAATTGCAGTGAATTTTCTTGCAAGGCTTCTAAAGTCTGAATGAATATATATTTTACAGCATTTTTAAACTTTTGCCTTTAACCAGAAGTTGGGTTTGTGGATAGTGTTTCAGGAAGCAAAGGCGCATTCGTGGCCTCGGGATGGCTCATCTGACTCAGCCCAGCTGGTCCATTCATACATTCACATAATGTGAAATGTAAAATATCTCTCTTTTGAAAGGTGACAAATTCATAACGCATAGGTGCAGCAGCTATTCCATGGTACAGCTTGCTACCTTGAGTCTTTAAATTACTTTGACAGTAGATGTTCTGTAAATTTAGCTTTGGTGGATTCTGATGTCTGTATTTGAAACAAGAGCTTTTTAGATCTACCAATTGTGCTTCTGTCCATCTTGCTTCTGCAAAATATGACAGAACTTGGTGCAGATCAGATCAGAGCTGCAGCTTGTCTCGCAACAGAACACAAAACATTGCTATGAAAGCTTAGAAGGGCTCAGTGTCAACAACTTCTTGATTGTAGTCTCTTGGGCTTAGTTCATCATCACTACTGCTACTGAATAGCTTCACCACAAATGCAAAATTTGAGTTAGTTCCCTTAATATGTACAAAAAAGAGATTTAAAACTAAATTGTTTGTGAGAACTAAGAAAAGTAAGATATACTGCTTTGTCTAAACTTGTTGCACCCCCTTGGAATGTGATATTGCTAGAGGATGTACAGGAAGAAGCCAGGAACTGAAGTGCACCAGGTTATGTACAAAGCTGATGGAGCTGCAAAGTGACCCATCCGAAGAACAGCTGGGTGCCCTCAGACATTTTGATTGTTTTTTCTCTCTTAAATATCCTTAAGTCTGCCTGAATTCTTGTGGAAACAACAAAAGGTTGGCTACACTTTAGGGCAAATGCAGCCACAGTGTAATCCATATACCTGTGGTTGCTGGAACTGCTCACCCATGCCTTGGCTGCTACTGTGTTGAAGAGAAAAAATGTTTAATTCCTTGAGTGTGAGACCAGAGTGTAAGATCATCCATGAGAGAGGTTACAGGTTGGTCTGTTGATGTAATAACTTTAGGAACGATTGCTTCAATGTAGGGAACAGCATGTTTATGTGCAGACACCTATGTTTTTATCCATCACTTTTAAAGAGGTATGTAAGTGTGTGTCAGGCACTAAGCTTCCTCTTTTTCTCTTGAGGGAGAAGACTGCATGTGGATTTTTTTGTTATTTTTCTTGCTGTTTAAAGTAAATACTAATCTGCTAAGCCCTCTATGTGTCCAGTATTTTAGAAATATTGTTATAAAATTTAAAAAATTAAAATAATAATTTGCATTTCTGTTTCCTTAGGCAACCAGAAAGATGCTAATAGCCAATGCATGTCCTGAACATGTGCTGTCAAATCTCATCTCCAGAATATCATCCCCTGGTAATTGTAGAGATGGGAATTTAAGGAAATTCTAGGGTTTTGGTTTTTTGGGTTTCCCCCCATAGAAGAAAAGTTTTTTGTTGAACTCCTTAACCAGCTCGTGACAGTAACTCTTAGCAGTGGGAAGTGAATCTGTACTTCCACAACTGGTGATTGCCCTATAACAGTGATGGGAGGACAAAGGGCAAAATATGCCACATAATGTATTTCTATCTCAGCGTTTCATTGTCTAGAACAGCATCACCCAAATTCACTAGTGAGAGAGACTGGATTATCCGCTGTCGTGCTCAATGGCATCAACTTCTACCATGTCACGTCGTCGCTCCGATTCAGCAGCGACACAGATGCCATGACTTGGTGGCTCCGAGGCGTTTCCCGCTGCGCGTATCTGTGGCACGGCTAACCAGGCTCGTCTCTGGGTACTTGGAGAAAGGCGGAAGCGCCTCCCTGCAGGGAGCAATCCCGGCGGGACCCTGCTGGGCGGGCAGGAGCCGGACTTTGCTGGGGAAGCCGCTTCCCGGCAGGCGGCGCCGGCGGCGGCGGGACCCAGCCCCGGAGTGTCCCCGGACCAGCCCCGGAGTGTCCCCGGACCAGCCCCGGGGTGTCCCCGGCTCACGGGACCTGTGAGGAATCGCACCGCCAACACTCTGTGCCATTTTCTTTCGTTTGAGAAATATCCTGCGTTTCCAACGGGGCATGCATTAATTGCAGGGAAGGGCGCGATGCTGGGTGCGCCGCAGAGCAGTGCCGAAGCCTGGGGGGCTCGGTGTGCTGTGGGTTATTCCCTGTGCTCTGGGGTTCGACGCTTTCCTAGCTGCCTGAAAAGCTGCTGGAATTACAGTCACATACTCTGTCCTAGTAAGGAGTGGCATTTAAATGTGTAAAACCACTTGATGTTTTTACTGATGATATGTTTGTAACTAAGTGCAGTTATTCTCTAAAAATATACTAAAAATGCTCCTTCGTGAAAAGGCTTCCCCAATCTAGGTTTTTTTTTCCCCCTTAAACATGTCGTTTTTCCAGGAAAGTGCACAAAGGGATCCATGACTTTTTCTGATATATAGTGCTTTGTGTTTAAAAGGAAGGCACTTTAAAAGCCTCTTATCAATCAACTGAAGCATTTTAATGACAATTTCAGAAACTCGGTGAAAAGAGAGTTGTTTTATATCTGCTTGTTTTATTTGCATTTTAAAATCTCCACGTGGTAATTTCAGCTAAGGTCCTGTGTCAGGGAAATCCAGAAGTGAAGTTGACCAGAGACAAGTAAAAATGCCTGTGTTGTTTTCATTGTCCAAATGTAATGATGTGCAATGATTTAAACCAGCAGTTTCACATGGTTAAAAATGAATTAGATTTATAAAATTCTAGAAGTAACCTCAGACACACCAAAAAGGATAACAGTTTGTGTTAGGGTAGAATTAGTTTTGAGACGGCAAAAACTATTTTCTATGCATTCACAAAACAAAAAAGTGTTTTTATTTTTAGGAATGCACAGGAAAAAAGTTTTGTTTTTATACCAACACTGTTACAACAAATGCATCCATTCCTGAAACTGTAATTGAAGCTGAGAAAAATAAAATAATCTTAAGCATTTCAGGAGTAAATTTATGTAAAACAATATAAATTAATATAAACTTAAAGGGAAATTTTATTTTGGGAATACAAGATCCACTCTGTAAGAAAAACACAGAAAACAAAGTTACTTTATCTACACAGAAATTTAAGAAAGACACACGATGATACAGTTGAACAAATTTATAGAATAATATTTTAAACTGAAAAATATTTTTGAAGTTGCCAGAAAATAAATGTTGCTCAATTTGTAGAAATAAGGTCATACTTGGGGGAAAAAAGTAAGTTGGAAATAGATTTAATTTGCGTAAATTTATACAAATAAAGTAAAATTATGTTGTAACTAAACCTACCAATTCCAGCGAATGAGAATTTTGCCATTCATTGGTCTGGAAACAAAGGTTAAAGCTTGGGAAAAAAAAGCCCAACAAAACTAACAAAAACCAGAGAAACTGAAATTCCAGGTTTCATTGAAAATAAAACGAACAAAAAAGTTTTTGCAAAACCTTTTAAATGTTAATTGAACTTCTAAATACATTTCAAACGTTTTTTAAAAGTTATTACATTATCTTTCACTCACAGACTCTACATTTTAAAATATTATTTCTGTCAGAAACTTCACTAACACAAGAGTGTAATCCAATGAATTCAACTTCTGGTCTGCTCTGACATCTTTAGAGATTGCTTTGCTGTGGAAGGAAATTAAATAATTTCCAAAATGATCTTTCCCAAATATCTTTTTGCATTAAACAGGGTTTGGATTCAGTGGTTCCTAATGAATTTGGATATGTTAACAGTGACTGGATCATATCCAAATATGACTTGATGGGAAAGCCATTAGTTTTTTTCCCTGAGGTTACACTGGGATCCCATCTGCTGTTTGCTAATAAATGTGGATACATTCTGGGAAAAAAAGAGCTTGTATTGGATTCTAGTATGAATTACTGGGAGTGCAGTTTCTTGAAGTTTCATTCATACACTTGAGGGAAGCTGAGCTCGGAGTACTTTAAAACTTGACAAAAAGAACATGATGTAAGATTTCAGTTTGGGTTTTTTTGTTTGTGTAGTTTTTATTATTCTACAGCAATTGTTTTTGCAATAGAATTATGTTTGAAATCAGCAAAAATGTATTATTATGTAAGAACACTTATCACAAAATCCAAAATAAAACCATCCATTGTAAGCCATTTTATATTATATTGTAGCTACCAAATGCTTACCTTAAAATAAAACTTTAATTATTGAGTGAGTGCCTGAATAGCTTTCCTCCATAGTAGGATGAAATCTAAGCCATATTTATCTTTCCTGCACCATCCAAACACTTAGGCAAGTTTCATTTTTATATGCAGTGTCAGGGAGAAAATCTGAAGAGGACCAGAAACAAATATTTCTCTCAACAAAGAGGAAATGCACATCCGTTTTCAAAATCGTATAAATTCTTGGAAAATACAGCATTGTGTTTAAAATAGTAAGGCTAATGGTTGAATGCAGCTTATGCTATTTGTGAACACTACAACTATTAATTACATGCAGGTAAATATTGCATTTCTTTCTGTAAAGAAAAAATACTATTTTTCAGTTCACTTTTTTTTTTCTTTTTTTCTCCCTTAACAAACCAATTATTAGCCAGGGCAAATTGACCCTGGTTTTGATCAAAGGAGCAATTTATCTCATCCTGCAGTTCCTGCAGCCTAACAGATATCTGTTGTTGCAGAATGTGTGGGTCGCCTTTAGCTGCCGACCCCATCCAGGCATGAGAAAAGGGAGTGAGGAAAAACCTATAAAGCCCAAAATAAAACTGCAGATTCTTCTGGTTCTTGTCAGGTTCAGTTACAGTGGTACAGAAACAGCAGTAAATTCACTGAGGCTCTATCAGATCAAAACAGCTCTGTTATAAATATCATTCATATAAACCATGTGGGCGAGAGAGAAACTGTCAGAAGAAGGGAAAGGAAAATAGATCTTCTGCACTTCAATAAATTATATGATAGTTTTATAGATTATAGCAAAAAAAAAAATTTAACATACATATGCCTGTATATGTTTGAGTGCATGTATGTGTGTATACACACACGGCACTAATAATTTAAATATTCAAATGTTTTAAATCCAAATATTTTACTTTAATAAAATACAGAGATTTCAGTGACTGTAGATAAAATCAGAGTACAGTATAAATCTAGAAAAAGAGGTTCAAAGAAGTGCCTTATGTTTTCCTCAAGAATTGCCTCAATGGCTTGATGCACTTCTAATTGGATGAACAACATAGTTCTGCTTGGTTTTGCAACTGGTAAGCAGCTGAGAGGGTTGTGATTATTAAAGGTCATGACCTTTAAAAGTGATGAGGATGTGATGACCAAAGCCCTTGTTTACCTACGCAGGTGACAGAGGAAGGTTGTTTTGTATGTTTCCCTGCTGTAATTAAAATTATCAGTCAGAGTTTCAATGACATACCTTTTTGGCAAATTCCCTGTGCTTGCTGGTGGTGTGCTTCGATGTTTAAATTTTGAGATGCCTTGACACAATTATTGGAGTACAATTAAAAATTCCTTTACATGATATAACTAGAAATACCTAGAAGATACCAGATGATAATGTACTTTTCCTCCTTTCTGACCCCAGCTAGATCTAGAGCCACATCTTAGCTACAAGAGTTCATTAACTAGAGAAAGGTTATTATCTGCATTTTGGTTCAGTAAAGCATAAATGAGACAGGACATGCTAGCAAAATCATTAACACTGCAATGGCCACAGCTATACAGTAAGAAAATAGGGACACATTAAAATGATGGGAGTGCACCAAGCCTTTTAACAAGGGAATTAGGTTACATGATTTCATGAGAAGTGAAGCTACATGCAGTTCACACAGCATCTACCAAATGAAGTAAATCTGTTTTTTAAGAATTGTCATATTTTTGGGCACACCACTAACTTTGAGCTTCAATTATTTTATTTTTAAACAATTTTCAAGTGGTTTTTCTTGCCACTGTCTCCTTATTCCTTGCCCAGGGAAGCTGAGGTCATTGAGTTCTACTGTCAATGCTGTGCATTTGCTGGCTCAAGTCCCGGGTCAGCTAAACAGACAGATAGTTGCTTCAAAAGGATAAACGATGGGATTCAAGATAATTTTGGTACTTAACTGCTCACGGTAGATAGCTTACTGCCTTGCAGGTCACTCCTTAATGACCACAGGGAGCAAAGCCAGAGACAAAAAAAAATGAGGTTCGATGAAAACCAGGAACACAGAGGAGGAAATGCACAGAAACAGGACTCTTAACTTCAAAACTGTGAAGCAAAAAAAAGCCACTACCTGACCCCAAAGCTTCCTCTACTCTTCCCTGTTGGGTTCACACATTCACTCGGTGCCTATAATTGTGTATCTGATCATGTCTAAAACTGTCGCAGCCTGATAGTACATTCCTAAGCACAGCTGGGAAATCAGAGCAGCATTCATTTATTCCAGCTTTACTCACTTTATTTAGAAACTTTAATCAGAGCTGGTTATCTTTAGCTACATTTTCCATCACAGGAGGAAATAAGGGACAGCTTAAGGGGATATTTGACTCAATTTTTTGTTGACTATTTCTGCATATAGTAATCTGTTTTCCTCTATCTACTTCTGTCCACTCACTACAGTGAAAGCTTTGGGTGAGTTACTTAGATTAGACCTCTAGCATAGCAATGCCCAATATCTTTCTCCCATATTTCCTCTTTCTCTCCCACACTCCCTTCCCAACCAATAGAACACACAACCTGCTGGCTGAAGCCACAGGGTGACAGGAAGAAAGGACTTGACTCCTTGGAAGCAGACATTGTGCCTTGCATCAGCCTTGTAACTCTTTAGTTTGTGGGGCAGTATCTGAGAAGACAAAACTGTTGAGATTTTGGGAGGAAGGATGTAAGTAGCATCCACCACACTAGAGAGCTTCTCTGTGGATTTGTTGTAAGCAGACATCTCCCGTTAGGTCTGCATGTGGCACTTCCAGAGAGGAACAAAATTCAAAATACATCTTGAAGTGGATGAGATTGATTTTAGACAGCTTCTCGTTCAACACTCTTGAGTCTTCTGCAAAGCCACTTATTGCTCCCCATATAAAGAGTCATTAGGCTTGAAAGTCTATGATCTCTGCTAAGTCTGTGATCTTGAAGCTTAATACTGAGTGCTTCTCTCTTTTTTGAGTTTATGTGTTTTGTACTCTGGGGCTCAAATCAGTAACTTTTACACATGCAGGTGTGTGTAGATTCTCAGGAGTTTGAGAGGAGAAATGTAGTGTAGAGGAGAAGGATGACACTACTGGGCTCTGAGGCTGCTGCTAAAATGAACTAGCAGGCCAGACATAGCACATGTGCTTTTGCAGTACTAAGGAGCACCAAAAAAATACAGCTTTCAAATTTTGAAAATGTAGGACAAGTTTGGCAACACCTTTGATGGAATCACCATTCTGGTGACCTCCCTACTGCGAGGATGTCAGAAACACCTCTTCTCACTGGGAGTCGTCCTTCCTGCTCTGCCATATGTTGGCTTGGAAGGGCCAGGATTATCAGTATCACAGCCTGATACAGTGGGGTGGCTGTTTATCCGGAGGTGAATCAGAGTGCATGCACTGGGCCAGCATTGTCTGTGGAAGTGGTGGCCTGAATATTGCTGATGCCTCAATGTATAGACCTGCTTTGTAAGGTACGTTTTTGTGTCTCTTCTTGACTACAGATGCTGTATCTCTTCTTAACTACAGATGATGAATGATGTTTTTCTGTAATTTTGTTTTCTACTGCAGCTGCCATCCAGCCCTCTAAAGTAAAAATCTATAAGCTACTTCTGTAAGTCACTAGGTGGAAGCATCTGCCTTAATACTACTAGCAAAACTCCTTATTAGAGATGTAAGTTTTTCAGTTCCTCTCATCTTTAAATTCTGCATCACATTACACAATACCTCTTTATCAGATGCTATTAATGGCAGTTGTTCCATTGTCTGGTTCAGTAAAGTACCTCAGCACAGGCTCAAGACCATACTGATCCTGTAATGTTTGGAAATGCATTTTGTTATGTATAGTGACTAATATATGAGCTCACAGGAGCAAATGCTTTAGTGGCTGAGCTGGGACTGACAAGAGACTTTCTGTCCTGCAAACACCTTCAGCAAAAATCCAGTATGAAGCCTTTTCAGACGGGCTCCCTGAGCCCCTTCTTTCTGTACCCATTTTCTCCACGCTGTGAATTCTCTTCTCCCTTTCCCCTCTCCATTCAGAATAATTGGCTGCCTTGGAGAGAAATCAAGATGCCAATTAGCTGTGTGTGACCTGGGCAGCCTGAAGGATGCTATTGTTATACTGGAAAATATCACTAATGTGGGTATAGGTCTTCTGCAGCATCGTAGCTCTTAACTAGATGGCCACTTCTTCCTCCAGGATTTAGTATCCTGATTCTTCTCCACATCTGTTCTGTTTGCTGAAATCTGGAATGCTCACTAAAGCTCTGGAATGGCCAGGTGGAGTACAGTGGTGTTATGCAGAAAAGGAGGCAAGTTGAGATGGGCCATCCAGCTGGGTATTGCATTCTGACATGCCAGAGGCTAAGACTGCAGGCTGATTTCTAGGTCTCTCAGTTTCTAATCTACTTTAAGCAACAGCAGCAGGGCTAATTCAATTTAAACCATTTAATCTAACTTGGTAGATTTTTCAGGAAAGTGGATTAACAAGTGCTGAAAGTGCTGCTTTGCCAGCAAAGCTCCACAGATGATAACCTCATGGAAAGATACTGCAAACAACTGTCTGAGGTTGCCCTGGCACTGTCCTACCCTTCTCAACCATGCCAACTCTGCAGCAGGCAAGCAAAGCAGCTCGATCCTAATCCAGCTTTTCCTCCATTGGTGTGTTCTCCCACAAATGCCATTTTTTATTGAGGTTGATACATGAATCAGAAAGAACTGAGTTTGGTTTTCATGCCACAGACTACAATGCTGAGAAATAAACAAAAAGAAATCTGTTTTTTACTTGTTAGCTGAGCAGTTTCGATTTGAAAATCACTGACAGACGTCAAACATGGGACCCCACAATGAAATGTTTACAGCGACATTTGAGAGAGGGACTCCACTTTGAAACTGAGTGGAAGTATGTGGGAAGTTTGCAGAGCAGGACATGTGTAGGGGTAGAAAATTAAAGCACGATGGAGCCATCAGCATCCAGAGTTTAAGGGAGAAAATGGTATTTATATTCCTCATGTTTCTTCTCAATTGACAAGATGATCCCTTCCATTTGTGGTTATTGAGCTAGCTTTTGTCTTGATTTCCTGTATTTTCAATTTGGCTGGCTTTGGCTTTGTGTTACTTTCCTTTATAAATGGTACTAGCAAACTGGGGAGCTCTGCACACTTCATTGTGAAACAGAAAGAAGACCATTTCTTTATGTTTTTCTTCTGTTTGTTTTTCTTGTATGAACATATGCAACGTTTCATGCAAACCAATGTATAATTGAGCACTGACTCTGTACTTTTATTTTGATTTGATGGAGAAATGTTTAACACTTGACATTCTTGTTTCTACTTAATTTTCTCATGCAACAGCTCATGCTGCTTTCCATAACATACATGAAGAAGGCTAACTCTATCATTTGAGATTTGGAATGACTTTATTATTACAATCTGATCTGTTTACTGTTGGCAAACATCAAATATTCTTCCAAAGAGGAAGCTACTCTGTTATGCCTGCCATTAATATATATTATGCCATGTGTTTTATCTATATAGGGCACGTTTGCTTCCCAGTTCACTGTTTGTCACTGAGAATAGAGAAAACAATTACTAGACAACCTGCTTTTTATTTTCAAACTGTAAAAGTTATAAGCTGCAGTGAATTGGAAAAACTCTATGGGACAGAGGCATTGGAAGTACAGAAATAAGACAATTATGAGGACACTTTGTGGAGGTAACTGGCAGTAAATGAGACGTGAATCTCTTGTGCCTTCTCTTGGCCTAGCTCTCTTTGCAGTTTGGGTTTGTGTTTCAAGAACCAGCATACAGAGGAGTGCCAAAAGTAATTCTTCTCTTGTGCAATTGAACCTGCAATGTTGCTTTTGTACTGCAGGATAGGGACTGACAGAAAGTATTGCACAAACTGGAGAGAGCACCAGATCAGGGACAGCTTGGGGGTAAGTGATGCTTATTCCTGTAGTGGGGGGCTTATATGGGGTGGTTTAGGGGCCACACTGGCAGCATACACAGTTTTTAAAACTCTCTGCACCACGGAGCAGGGGGGGCTATAGTGATAGGAAAAATCAAGGGAAAAATCTCATGATAAATTGATATTAGAGTGTAAAACTGAAAGACATATATGAAGAGGGAAGATAGGGGCTGAAGAAAATGAGGAGAAGCCTTCCTGCAGGTCAGCAATATGAACTTGGCTGGCTGCTATCCCTGGGGAAGTGGCAGAAACTTTGTTGTTTGGAGCATGTGGAACTAGTATAAACAAGACCATAACAAATGTTTGCTGGAGAACAGTCCTGTGCTGGCAGGGAGTGCTGGGTGACTTAATGGGTCTTTTCCATCTGTAGAATCTATGAATAACAACAGATGATGAAAAGAAAAAGAAAAAAAAAGGTGTGAAACTTGTGCAGGCGTTTTTCAGAAAGCAAATCGCTTTCCTGAAACAGAGAAAAAGCAATCTGAAATCACCCAAAGATATTTATTGAATCTTATCCAAGTCTGTTTTTACAGAATGTGTTGATATTCAGCTGCTGGGTGAAATCTTGGGCTGATTGACATCCAGTGGAGTCCTACCACTAGCTTCAGCATGGCCAGGTTGGACTAACTGTGGAACCACAGTCTGGTTCATTTGATCAATCAGAACTGGGAAGTAATAACCCCTGCTCTAAACAGTTTAACTCATTTTTCACTCTCACAAACAAATAAACAAACAAGAAAAAAAAGACAAGAAAGAAGGAAAAGCATCTAGCAAAAGAGTAGATAAGATCATTGCACTTGCAATCTCCCTCTTCCCTTCTCACAAACCTGCCTCTCCCCATCACTCATCCCAGTAATCCTGCAGGGCTGATGCATTTGGTTTGCTTGTTTTGTTTGGATTGGAAAATACCCATTAGATGTAGCTCAAAAATTGTGGCAGAAAATCTACAAAGTGAAACAAGGCAGATGTATAAGAAAGATGAGTGGTCTTCTTTCGTTATTTTTTCATCTGTTTCAGATGGAGCAGATGTTGCCTGTTCTCAGCTTTTCCCAGAGTCGACACTCTTTGCTCAGACTTTGTTCCCACTGTCATTTGAGGATGCTCTGCCCTTGCTGGCTAACTTTCATTTTGCAACGATGCTTCTGAGGTTTGGGAAGATGAGGATGATGGAGTAGAGAAACGAGAGGACAACTAGGGTGAGGCAGGAGGGCTGTACCTTTGTGGAGGACCAGCTGGGTGAGGAGGGGGATGGAAAATCAGCAGTTCCCTCTGCTGCACCTGAGTTACCACAGCTCAGGAAGGCTCTGTGGCTTGCCAGCACCTTTTCCTGCCCATTTCTGCCCCCCACTCGGTGGCCTGACCTCACACTCCTCCTCAAATCTCCCTTTCTGAGGAATTTCTGTACCCCAGGCTGTCCATCCTTGGTCCCCTTCCCCCGTGGGCAGGAGGAGGGGAGTGGTCTCAGCCTCCAGCTCCACTGTGTTTGTTGGGGCTGTACAATCCCAGGATGTTTCAAGAAAGCACAATATGAATTAGAGCTGTGCTGAGCCACAACGTCTTTGATTCATGCTCAGTAACTACATGAGAGGATCGCATGCTTATAAAACTAAACTGTTTCAGCATTAAGAGAAATATTTATGAAGATCCTGCCAGCACAGCCGACCTGCAAGACTGATTTCCTGATGTCTCCTCCCTGCGGCAACCTTCCTTTTTCTGCCAGGTTGATGCATCTTTCTTTTGCCAGTGTTTGTTTTGTTGTGTAATTTCAGGGGGCAGAAAGGATGAGTGTGTGTCTCCCCATGCCTCACCCCAGCAGCTCCTCAGTGTGCAGTGATCTCAGTACTCCTTTGCTCTCTCTGACTGTTGAGTTTTGTGTCTTTCCAACTACTCCCATGACCTGCCCTCCTTGAGGGTCGTGCTTTGGTTTTTGTCTATCAGAGTCTCTGCTTAACCTCTCCTGATAGTTCTGTGAGAGTAGGCTGTGGTGGGCTTGACACCTCTTCCCTATCACTATTCCCTTACCCTCAGGCTTTTAAATGTGGTTATCATCATCTTTGCTTTCATTAACTCCACTGGTTTTTAGAGTGTCTCAGAGAAGATGCCTTGTGGGTTCAGATTCTCATTTGGGGCAACAATTATGTTATATCCTTGGCAATGCCCAGGTATGCCAAATACTACAAAATGTTCCTTAACTTCCAGTTCACGGTGTTTGTCTGAATGCCCTCCAGGGACCTCCCCTGTCCTCCCTCCACAGAGAAATGGAGGAAATATTCCCTGGTGAGCATGGAGTGCTCTTCCAGCCTTTTCCCATGGCTGGTTTGGGATTTCATGGTCCAATGGCATTTCCCATAGCTGTTAGCCACTGTATGCACTGAAAACTTCTCACTGTGCTGTGCAAACTCCTCATCACACCTGGTGAGCAGACTCACTTTGAGGTTAACTTGAGAGTGGTTCTTCCTTTCTCCTGAAGTTTTCAGCTTTTCTCCCCCAACCCTCACTGTTGTTGCCTTTTCTTCCTGTCTGTCACACTGGGTCCTTGCCCCATCATCTCAGTCCTTTCTTTGCCCATGCAGCTACTTCCTTGCACTTGAACTCTCACCTCCTTGCTCTTCAGAGAGAGCCAAGTCCAAATTTTGTAAACCATCACATGTGGCTTTAGGCATGTGAGCTTTAGAATATAGAGATTTTCATTAATGCTTGTCCTGGGTTACCCTGTGTGTTTTAAAAAACCTCTGGGCTCTTTCAAGGAAGCAGAAATGTTAGAGTCCTGAGCATCATGTTTTTCCCTGAGCCTTCTCTAAAATACTTGGGCCCATCCACGAGGGTGCGGAAGGAGAAGTGTTCATTGCAGAAGAGTGCATATGTATGTGTGCATATGCATATAGGTGTGTATATGTGTGTATGTGGGCTCCTTGTGCTAGAGCAGGTCCAGCAATGAGCTACAGTGAATGAATGTGCACTGCTTGATTTTTTGGAAGTGCTATGGTTTCATTTAGCACTTGCTCACAGCAGGGGCATTTTCGTGTTGTCTTCTTGACACTTTATACCCTTTAGCAGGCAGAGGATTCAATAGTTTGGACATGAGGGCATGAAGAGGAAATTTTGGACTGGAGGCTAGGAAAGCATTTGCCAATAATTATTCTAGCCCATAGAAATAATAATAATAATAATCGTACATGACTAATACGTTCAACTCTGAGCAGCATGAGGATAAAGCAAGCCTTAGGAAATAAATGAGTAATAGTAGTGGTGTAGGTTGGTGGACAAGGACTTTCTCCTTTAATTTTGCAGTGAGAGAATGCAAACAGTATTCAGTGTCTTAGAAAGTGAAACACTTCAGAACATTTTTAAAGAATGAATGCTGCAATTATCCCACTTGTGACAGTCATGTGTACAATCTGGAGAGATCTGCTGGGACCTAAAACATTTCAAAGCTGAGTGCCATAATTAGATGTGTGCAGCACTGTCTGGTAAAGGGGTCGGATTGCCGAGCAATGTTTTGAGTTACAACAAGACGAAGAATCAATCATAGAGATCCACCAAAGGGAAGATGCATAATATTTGCATTATTCAGCTTTCAGGATATAGTAATGACAGCTCTGGAGCTTGCTCTGCAAAGCATCATTCTGCACACTGCAGGCTACGCTCGCTTCTCTAACCCCACCGGCAAAGCTTTGAGTGGCACTGCTGAGGGCCAAGTTTCGCCCCTTGCCTTTAGTCTTAGGATGCCACTAATGACAGTAACACATAGGCCAAAAGTACAGGCAATATTTTCTGCAAAATAAAATTATGGCCTCTCTTGCAAGAGGCTTCAGGAACCCAGAAAAAATCATTATCTGTGACATTGTGCGGGCTTCTGCATGAAGGAAGCCACACATATCTTTTGCTGACTTGTGGCCCAAGAGATTATGGTTTGCAATGTTAAATCATTGACAGTAATATACATTGAACAATCATTTTTTATTAGTATGTTGAATGGTAGCGGTTAACAAATTAATCAGGAAACAGGGATACAAACATATGCCTTTATAGCTTATGGCATGGGTAGGACCCTTATTTTTTCCGCTTAGTGTGTATGTTTTAAAAGGAATAAGTTATATGTTCATCATTTTTCTTGTTGTCCAAGATCTCAGCAACAAAATGGTAGGGAACTCCCACTACACATTTCAGCTTGAAAAGTATTCCTTTCTTCTCTCTGTAAAACGCTCAGGTCTAGTGATCCAAGTTAAACATTACTGGAATTTAACCATAAGTCAGAAACCATATTAATTTTGAGCCCACATATTTTTCTTCTGGTAGGGTATAAAAGTTTAAAATAAGTACACCCTCCGACAGTCTGTAAATGGTAGAGTGCAATGGATGAGACAAGGAAAGAAAAACAGAACAACATGCATATTTAACAACAGAGCAGCAGCAATGTTGGCTGGTATGAACTTTTTTGCTATGATGGCAGGAACCAGAGATTTTTCCCCCATTTCTGTGGTCTGGTTCAGAGGGAAGAGAAGGCTGGCATCATGCCGCTGAGCTGGCTCAGAAGATTTCTGTCCCATACAAATTCATAATTGGGGTTACTTCTTGGTGGGAATCACAGGGATTGTTCAGAATATTAGCATGGCATTTCTGAACTCCCACATCCCTCACTCCCTCCCTGCGCGGGAGATACCACACTGCTGTTTGTCTGAAGTCTAAAGGCTGCCACAGCCATCTTTTTCAAATTAAAATGGCAATGTAAATTTTGTAAATGTTAGTTCTCCTAATTGGCAGTGGCTTGTATAATTAAAATAAAATCACTAATACTTTCTCTTGTTTTTTTTTATTATCACTGAAGTTCATTTTCAGTAACTCAGACAATGTATTCATTTTTATGAAGACCCATACTGACCTCTAAATATCTGATTTTTTTCAGTGAATGTTTATGCCCATCTGGTTTTAATTTAGCATTCTTATGAGTCATTCCACTTTGATAGGAACGCTCTGCTATAGAAAACTTCTTTTAATATTTTAAAGTTTTAAATCAAACACTGCATACTGCAATACCTAAGCCCTGCTACAATTACAGAAATCAGTGGGTTTGTTTGCTTCATCGGACATTGCATTTGCTCTCTTTGTGAATTAAATGTTTTTCATGCTATAAAGGTCTATAATGTACATGTGTTCAAGTGTTTTACCATCTTTTGTTGCCACATCCTTTCCCAGACTTAATAACAGCCCTTTTGGAAACAGCCTCAGTAGAGGAAGGATGAGTGATTCTATAGGAAATAAGGATGCTCAGCACTTCCTTACATCTGACATTTAACCCAAGCAAAAGTGCTATATTTATTTTACTATCAACACTGATTTTATTACTTCTTATGTTCTTACTACATGCATTTCTTGATGTTAAAGATATAACCAATTCTTTTGGGTTATTTCTTTTCGTGCAGGGAAGAGTTTAACTAGGTTTTTTAAGAAACTCCAAGTGAATTGCAAAAAAAAGGGGAAGGAAAAAAGTTTACAGCAAGCTATTAAAAGTATGGTGCAGTGGAGACCATTCTATTTCAAAATAAAATCTTAATTTGCCAGTATGTTTTGTTGAGCTATAACTGAATCATCACATAAAACAGAATGGGTCAGTTCCAACTGGAAAAAAAATTGAATATTTTAATGTATTTTTTATTTACACTTAATATGTTCTAACAGGTTCAGACTCTACTTTTTTTCTTGACTATTTAAATACATTTTAACTCTTAAATAAATACGAAGTAAAATTTAAACATTGATATTTTCTCTGAGACCCCCAACTAGAAGAGAATTAGTTTCTGAGCAAATATGGGTGAATTGCTTCAAACCACATAAAAATTGCAGTACTTTGTTATATTATAATATGGAAAAATGTAAGAAGATTTTTTTTTCCCATAAACGCAGACTATTTAAGCACTCAGTTTCAGCAAGTGCTTAGCAATTTTAGAACAACTTCCCACATGGTCACAAATTAGACTGATGTTACTTTCCCAGTTTATAGCCTGTAATAGCCTTCTTCAAAGCCTCTGACTTTTCTCTCTTTTCTATCAGAGTAAATTTGGATCCAAGTAAACAAAGGGAGCACCTAATTTTTAGCTGATCTTTAGCAGAAAATGCAGAACCCCACCATGAGGATGGAGCTTCATAAGGACCCAAAATGATCATACTTTTATACTCTTGCACTAGGGGATATTTTACATTGACCAGGGCAGCAGATCAGTTAATGTGCTTTAAGAAAGATCTGCTCACTGGAACAAAGCAAGTTTGTCTTTGCTATGCAGGCCAGTAATAGTGTCTGGTTTATTTTGATTGCATTTTAGGTAAGGTAAAAAAAAAGGACAGGCCCATTAATAGAGGCTAAAATGTAGTCCATTTCCATCATTCCTGAGCAGCCTGTAACATGAAGAATGCTTTTGTAGTTCACATTAGTCACATTATCATGATGGAATAAAGAAAGAAGAAAGGATTTATTTTTAAGTATAGTTCAGAGGTGCAGTGTTGTCAGACTAATGTCAGAATACCACACTTTTAAAAAACACTTAACCTTTATCAGTCAGACACACAAATACTAAAGACCCTTTCTTATCCCTTGAGGATGCTGTGTTTTTCTTATCTTTCTTTTATATATATATATAT
>WEKY01024207.1:0-52943 GCA_013390045.1 Picathartes gymnocephalus
TTTTAAGCATTAGTTCGGAGTTGTCATTCAGATGCCATGTACGTGGCATCTTGAGAAAGCCACAGGGCATCTTCCCTCTTGGTGTGGTGAGGGTGTCCCATGGAAGTCCAGAATGCAGAAGGAATGGGCAGTTGGAGCTGTGACTGTGAGGGTACTTTCACTGTATCTGTAACAGGACAGAGCTGATGCAGCCCTTGAGGTCAAACAATTATAAATTGAGAAATGGAGACCTGAAGTGCGATAGGAATTGCTAATAATCATGCAATTTACCTGCTCTTGTACATAATATATGAAAGAACTAATAAATTGAGACCTCTAATAAACTGAGATGTTTTAGGGCAACAACTGCTTGAACAGCATAATCTGTTGTGTTTTCCAGTGGTTACAGATTTGGAAATGTAGTATTACAAGGCCTGATGTTACTCTGGGGCTGATAGTTGCTTAAGTCAAGCTAGTGGAATGCTTTTCACTGGTATGAGGGAGAGTAGTCCATATTTAAGAAGGCAGTTTCATAAATACCAGATGGCTTTTTCAAAAAACCTGACTTTTACCTTTTCATTGGCTTTTTCGGCTACAGTGTGCTAGTTTGAAAGCAAACCAGTGGGAGATTCCAAGTCAGAACTACAATTAAATAGGAAAATTAAAATAAAGGTAATAGTAGAGAAACACTTAAATTGACAAAGTCAGAATACGACCTGACACCCTGTTGGTCAGGGTGGTGGTAACAGTCTGGTTAAATGGTGGCTGTAGCCCTGTTGGAGTGATAGATGTGGTTTTGTCAAAACGGTGATCCTGGAGAAAGATCTGGTCCTTCTCTGGAGGTCCAGTGGTGGTTATCGAACTCTTGTCCTCTGAGAATCCAGTAGGTAGTGCTACCTTGGTGTTCCACATCTCAGATTATATTCAGGTAGGAATATTTGGTTCCTCCCCTCAGGGTGGGGCATCTCACAATGGGATGATGTAATTCTGTGAGTCATGCAGTGAGACCTTGATGGCCCGCTATGGAGATGGCCCCCCCATGAAGTCCCTGCTGCTTCCCTAGAGGGTGTTATCAGGGCTGAGTCATGGAGAAGAACACTGCCCCACCTATTTTAACAGCTTATGTAGATAGTAATAGAATACATACTTTGGTTACATTTTACATTGTAACCCAAGACATACAGTCACCCTGAATAATGGAAAAAATAATCTAATATTAAACATCTGGGACTCCAATTGCCCAAGGCCTGAAATGAAAGGAAATGTAGGAGAGGAACCAACATTTTCAGACTGGAAGATGAAAAATTCTGGAGCTCTTCCAAACCATGATGTGTAGTTATAGATTGGAAGCTCCACTTTTTTGTTAGCAAATAAATCCAAAACTTCTCTTGCTCTGTTTCCATCATGAGATTGGATTGAATGAGAAAATTAGAGGGCCTTTCCTCTTCCTTGAGCCTCTCGTGTCCAGCTCTCCATTTTCTGTGAGAATGCTGGTTTGTTTTAATCCTTCTAGATTATGCCTCCCTTTCTGCCCATGGTTTTCCTGAAGAACAGATGACTAACATCCACAATATTCTTCACCATCCACAAACCATGAGTCACATAATTTGATCAAGAAGATGCAAAACTGCTTGTACACCTGTTGATGTTTAAATTTTTTTTTGTATATAGTTGAATGATCACTACTCATAAAATTACAGGATTTAGTTGCTGTTTGCTGCTTACCTCTGTCATCAGTATTGTGATGCTATATAAGTAATAGTAATATTAATTAATAATACAAAGTAATAATCTCTTAAAATTGCTTCAGATATTTGTGTCTATTGAACTTAAATATTGTAATTAAAGCCAACACTTAACACTTGTATACTTCGGAAAGTGCAAAAAACATCCCAGAATTGTGTTGCTTAATGGCTTTTTCCACATATTTCTCTATTTACTGTGGTATTAGTCTGCAGCATGCTGCAAAGCTAGAATCGATTCTGCAGAGAATTATTCATGTCCCTGTTCATATGTCACAAAAGAGAAAAATGCATGTGCTTACAGAGTGATGTTGTCCCTGTAAAAATTCCATTTACTAGTAAGAAAATCACCCAAGTATTCTAACAGGCGTTGTTCAGACTGAGTGAGGCTGGTGAACAATGACAGTCTGGGCTGAACAGCGCAATGTTTTATTACATTATAAATTCTCAAGGCAGTGACATCAATATTCATCTTCTCTAGTACAATACAGAGGTCATTGCAATTATGAACAAAGCCTTCCACAAATCATTGTTGTATTGGGTTTTGTGTAAAAAAAAAAATCAATATTAACAATTTTAATGAACAATGCTAAATGAAAAGGGTAGTTGGTAATGCAATACAAGAAAATCTTCCAAAATGTGCCACTTCCTTTTTTCCCCCTCTTATTTCAGTTCAAAGGGGAATAAGGCAATGACATCATAAAGAAAATGTTACCTTGGTAGTCTCATATGCCATTAAAATTTTAGATCCTCATTTTCAGGCCTCTCTGGATTTTGATTGAATTAGTTACTTAGAAGTATCAATTATCTGCTTCTTCCGTGAAATCCGTATGTTCCTCTTAAAGAACCTTTATTTTTACAGGACTATTGTATACAGCACCTCAAAAGTGCTTGGTCTCCTATAATGGGAAATAAAACATGAAGATTAGCAAAACATAACTTCCTCCAAAATCTAATGTTAAATATATTCCTTACTAAAATTAATAATAGCCAGAAAACATAAAAAGGAAAAAACCCACAGACACCATAATTGTCTGTGTCTTCCGAGGTCACAAACAAGTTCTTCTGTTATATCTTTATCTGACTGTTTTGACCAAGTTTATATGGGTTGTGAAACAAGGAAGAGGAAAGACGTGGTGGAAATTGTATGTGGAAATTACATGAATTTTAGAAGAAGTAAGAGTAGCAAAGGAAACCAGTAAGTCATTGTTATTCTGTGGGCTTGAGGCAATAGGTAGAATGGTTCACTCTCTGAAAAGCTGTAGGGACCATTTGTTGCTGATTTTTATGTTGGACTCTTTTAAGGCCAGAGTACATTGCCCCGGATCTTTCTTGCTCCATAATCTTTCATCATCCAACGGCCTTAAAGATCAAGGAATTATGGCTTGGCAGTTTGGAAGAAATGCTGGAAATTTCCTAAGTGTTATATTATTTATGGTAAAATAATCTTTAGAATGGAGAGATGGCTGAGGTGTTAGTCTCCAAAGTAAGCACCACATCTGTGGTACACGATATGATTCCTTTTAACCAAAGACTGTGGATGGCACAGAAGAAAATGAGCCATTTTCTTGTGGCGATACACATTCCTCCAAAATGAATGTACAGTGTTAATCTGCATTCTTTCTCCCTCTGTTTCTCTCTCTCTCAAATTTCACTGTTCAGTGAAATATTTTGACCCATAATAATTTTTCATCCCTTGAAAAAACCTTTTTTATGATAACCTCTGAAGATAATGACTAAAATAGGAAGGTAATTTGTGACCACACAAGTCTAAACCAAACCATAACGCACTGTCCCATTATGTTACTATGGAGTTGAACTTAATAGTCACAAATTTAAGGTAAAACCTATGAAACAGGTATGATCACCACATATACCTCACAGCAAGTATTTTGAAGTCTGCTTAAAGCACAAAACCTAAATTCTGAAAAAAGATGTAAGTCATTAAATAAATATAGAAGGAAATTCAAGCATTCAGCACCTCCTTGTATATTTTCCAGTTCTTGGGGAAAATTTAGTACCTTCTCTGAGAAATCACATTTGCCATTGTCTTGCTACCATTACACAGTTATGTCCCTAGAAGGTATATTCTCTTTCTAAACACATTTCTGGGAGCTGCAGGTCTGGGAGTCTGATTGCTGACTGCTACAGGCTGTACATTATTTACTTTCATCTAGTAAGGACTCCAAAGCTTTTGCACTGTTTTCCTTTCCCTTATTCTTGTGGAAACATTCACTAGCTCAGCTGCTGTGCCATAGTTCACAGCAGTAGGATTAGCTAAGAAGCCGTACTTTATGAAATTTGCAACACCTGCACAGTTGTCAGAGAGCTTTTTTCAACCCACTGATAAATGTGTACAATTCTGCCTGTTGTTTTTCAGCACTAGCATATGAGCTTTAATAATTTCATCTCTGGAGCTCCAGAGTGTATTAGACATGGGCTTTGTATGGATTGCTTCTCTGTAATTCTGCTGACAGTGTCGTGTGAAAGAAGCTCAGGATGTCTTAACATTCGGTTTAGGTAGCTCTTGGATGAGCGTATCTCCTAAGAGCTCTTCAGGAGTGACTTGCATTCTTCGTACTTCCTGCCCTTAGCAGTTAGTCTTAGGAAAATAGTTCCTATTAATGATTTCTTCACTGGTTTTCTGCAGTAGCAGTGGAGAGGAAGAGACAGCAGGATTTCTGTGCTTTTTACGTAAATGAGCTGAATTCTGGTGAAATAATAGAGATCCTGTGGGAAACATCATGCTAGATGTGCTCCTGACCACATTAGGTACTGATGAGTGTATAAGATGCTCAACACCCATTATGTTTAAATCTTAAAAAAGGAATTTCTCGAGAATCCTCATTCTTGATCAGATCCCTGATTTTAGATGGATGACAGGCTCCATCTGTGATGTATAGTTATTCCTGCCAGTAGAAGTGCTTAGAGGTAGTTAGTATTATTTGAAGTTGAGAAGAGACAGCAAAACCAGTATCATGGTGAATGCAAAGGAAGTCCAATTATCTCTAACCACTTAAAGAGATTTTTTTTAAATGAGGGCAGTAAACATGACTCTCTTATGATGGGCTGGTGACTCAAGAGAACTGGATAGAGTCACCTCTTTTCTGAACTTATCTGTATCAACTTCTAATGCGCTAAATGACAACTCAGGTTATGCTCTCTTCCCAAGTTCAGATTTTCTTTTCTAGCAGTTTCTCTGCAAGGTTTCTTCAATCATACAGTTTAGCAAAGGGCGTGCCCTGTGTCTACTGACAGTTGTGGTGACTGTACTGGTACTGATAATGATATTAATAGTAGTGCATATATAATTCCAGGATTTTTCCCACCCTTTTCTGGGAAAGATTTCGATAAGGGATTATATATGAATTTGAGATATCATTCCGAAAGGTGTGTTTGAATGTGTGTTAAACCTCATTTTGAGGAAGCAAAAGAGATGTAAGGAACTTTTCCATGAGGGTACTAAATTATATGTACTGTTTTCATACATCTATGATGCGTCATTCAGGGTTTGAGGTTTTTTCACGCAGACTTCCAAGAACAATCTATACAGTGAGCTCACTGACAAGAGGTGTCTTTTTTTTTTACTAAATCAGGATGTGAAGATACTGACCACAGGTAGATGGAAGATCAATGAGTCTGAAGGAGGGATTCAGAGGTGATGAGTGGATGTTTGTTCCCTGTTCCCCTACTTGTTTAAGGATGGTTCCTTCGGGTCTGTGACTGTGTGGATGTGATGAGGGAAGAAGAAAGGAGAGCAGTGGAAGGAGTGGGAAGGTAAGTCTGGGAGACATTAAGCCCAGATGGGACTTGTGCAGACTAGAGACACATTTTAACGCAGGACTGTCTATTATTTCATCAAGTAGTAAAGTCTAGCAAAGACTTGGAATTATAGAGGGGGAAAAAGATCTTCCATAAACACAAGCCCATACGTGGACAAGGCATGGCACTGCTTGATTTTTCATAAGTGCTCTTCAAGACTGGAAAAATGGTAGCTCCAAAACTGAGAAGACGACCTGCCTTTGTTTGAAGGTGTTATTCCTTTTATTAATGGCAGTCTGGCATCAAATTTAGAAGAATAAATACATTCTGTTGTACCCTTGGTACCTAGCCTCTACCATAACCAAAGACACACAGGACTTTGACATGTGTGTAATATTTGTGTTAATAAAAAAAATTTTGCCTTTTGAAAGCCCACACCTCTGATTTACCTGAGATATGAACTGACCTATTCTTTTCCCCTGTTGTATTGGCATAGTAGACATTATAAATATGTTAATTTTACATTAATTGAAGCTGGTACCTTGGAGTGTTGAAGCAGCAGATGCACACCTGCTAACAATGAAAACACAGAATTTCTGGCAAACAAAATAGAATCCATCATAAACAGCATAAAGTGGAATATGCTTCCCTGATGTGTCACGTTCAATCACACACTGACCCATTTAGAACACAAATTTTCCTCAGGGCTTCTGCAGTTTGTAAGACTTGCTGACTATTCATACACTGATAGTGTCCATCCTTTCTTCTCTTTACTGGGTATTTAACTGAATACTGTTCGTTAATGTTAATAGAAAAGCTTCAGATTAATTCTTTTAAAACAGTATTCAGAAAAATATGCTGTTGTTTTTCACACAGAATATCTGCACATACACTGTTTTCCACTACTCCAACTGAACAAGAGAACAGTATATTTGTGAAAACATGTGGCTCCTTACAACAGAAAAATGCATCGGATCTGAAAGTAAGTTGCTAGGAGAGTAAACTCAGCATTTTTGTGCTGGGGAAATTCTGACACTGAAAATGCTTACATTGTGCTTCAGGACAGCACAGCATATGGAATCCGCTTTGCAAGCAAAGAGCTGAATAAAATTTTGGGTTGGTTTTGAAAATCTTCATCTTCTGCTTTTTCTGGGGAAAAACAGAAAACATATCTATGACTTTAAAGATCTCCTTGGTTTCATCAGTAGAGGAAGGAGGTGGGGAGGTCTGAAACCCTTACTCTCATTGGAGTCCCAATGCTGTTGGGATGTAAGGATTAGATGGGGCAGAGGTGCAGATACTGAAATGTCCTGGGCTAGACTGTTTGGGTCCTGGCATCTTTAGCTGCTGATCTAAGAAGCTTCAGTTCCTAAGCAGTCTAGTAGGAGAGGGAGCAGAGATGTGTCAAAATCTTGAGATATTTTTCATAAGTGTTTATAGATGCCAGTCATTTACAAAACTTCATTTCTTTAGATTGGATTTCCTTTATGTTCAGCTTTGACACATGACTTGCAGACATACCTGCTGAGTTTGGATTCACCCACTTATTTTAACATACCTGCAGGAACGTGAGGGAAATTACCTTCTCTGTTTCACACTGTAATGTTCCATTTTAAGTCATCAAAATAGGTTGAAATAATTATGTGCATGGAAATTTCTCATTTGGATGCATTTGTGGTCTGAGTTGCTCAACAACAACTGGTAAGGTAACATTGACAAATTATTGTGATCTGAGGAATTAAATAAGATGCCTGTATGCAGCTATTCACTAAAGCCTCTTCCCATCTTTCTCCACCTTCACAGCCTTGTGCTTTTTCCTCTTTGGCCTGTGGATGCCCTGGAAGGGTGCCCCCTAGGTTCTGGCTTCTCCCATGGAACGACCAAGGACCCAGATATCAGTTACCTCAGTTCCACTCCCCTTGTTTGCCTTGTATGGCCAAGTTCCAAGTTCTGTAATCCCATTGGTTTATGGCCCATTGGCCAGCTCGCCCCCCTGTTTGTCCCCTAGCCACTCCTTCCCTGTCCTCCCATTGGCCCTCATACCCTGGCCCCTCCTATGTACTACCCGCAGGCCCTCAGATCATTGGCCCTGATGATCTCTCTGCCCCTTGCCTTCCCGGAATAAAATCCTGGGACTCTCCATCCTCTGGGTTCTTCGTCCCTGCCCCTCCCAGCGTGTGGACGGGCGTTGAGGTCTGCTGCTGTGTAGGCGTCAACCTCCGCCACTCATAAACGCTGCTGGGAACCCATACACAGGACCCCTCCTGCCTCCGTAGCCTTCTTTCCACTGGCTGTGCATGTGAGTGTGATGCCCCCCCTCCGCCCGCCCAGAGGGCCTCCCGTCCCCGGTAGAGACGCTTGCAGGAAGGTTGCAGTGCTGAGCAGCCTGCACCCACGCCGCAACACTGGCCTGAGGGCATTGTGGAATCAATCCCATTGCATGTGCACCCAATAATTCCATCTGTTCACATCAAGGTGCAGGAGGGTGGAAAGCCAAGCTGCTCTGGCACAATTTATCTTTGCCTCTTGTTCCCTCACTCATGTTTGTTCTCATATATATAGTGAAATCAAGAGAGAATATGGGAGAAATGCATCTCTCCAAGCTTGCCTGTGGCTGATTATTTTCCTTATAACACATTCTTCCTTGCACTTCTATGTTAGTCACCTCCAATTCCTGAAAACACCTGCTTTGTCCTCTGAGAGTACCTACAATTACATGCTGTCTAACCTAAATATGATCCTGCAATTTGACAGAAATGCCCAGTGGACTATGTGTTAGGGTCTATTAGTGTGACATAAAACCCCCAGTATCTTATAGCTGGAGATGTCTAACAACATGAATGAAAGCCTTTGTTCTTGGCTCAGATTCTGCATAATCTGCACAAAGTAACCTCCTGAACTTAAAAGGATGCTGTCAGGTCAACAGTGATAAATAGCACAGTGTCTGGAAAATACTTAGTGCTAATTAAAGCCAAAGCACTGTACTTAGTTTATTTGCTTATTTCTGGAAACTTCTGTGGTTTAGTTATTAATTTTGTACATGCAGAGATGGTTTAGACAAGGATACTGAATCAGGTTTTATGTCCTCTAAAGACCTTCCACCGACCCATACAGTAATATACAGAATAATTGGAGTGAGGGAACTAAAATGATAGTATTTAAAAGGACTTTTTTTAAAGTTGTCTTGGAGATTTATTGATTTCAAGAACATTTTTAAGTCTTTAAGAATTAAACAATTTTTAACTATTTTAAAGAATTAAATTTTTAAAATATTGTAATTATTTTAATTTTGCTTTGTCAAAAAGGGAAGAAATAGTCTTAGCAAAATATTTACTGACTGCGTTATCTCTTTTCTCTTTTGTACAGTTGTCTTGGTTTGCAAGACAGGTGTCTGCTAAGGAAGGCAGAAACCACCGTTGGAATGGAAAATATGACCCCCTTCCCGCTGAATTATTATAATTTTGAAATCAAGGAGCCTTCAGGCAAACATATAAGAAAAGGAATAACAGTTCTTCACTAGTGTGTGTGTGTAATGAGGCAAACAACAACAATGGTAACAACAACAAACACAGAACAGAAAACCCAACAAACAGTCTCTTCCCTCTCTTTAAGCCCCTTCCCCTTGGGTGCAGTTCCGGTTGTGGCAGGCAGAGGCGCTGGTGGCTCCCAGCCGGGCAGGGCAGGGGCGATGACTCCCCCGCGGCTGCAGGGGGGGCTGTGGGGGGGGGGGTCTCATTCTGCACCGGGACGATGGCGGACACGGCCGGCAGGAAGAGATGGAGGAGGGGTTTCCTTTACGAACCGCCAGGGGCAGCCGATCCTGGGGCCCCCTCTGGATAGTAAATGGAGCTGTAGCAGGAACCTCAGAGTAGCAAGATGGGAAGGCAGGGATGAGCCAAGTCCCCCAGCGGTAGATGAGCTGGATCAGAAACTCCACAGCTGTAGATGGAACCGCAGGGGCCTCCAGCAGGCAGAGGGTGCAAGTTACAGTGTGTGAGGAATGGGTTTATGCAAAATTCTCAGTCAGATTGAAAACCCATGTAGTTTTGCTCATCTGTACGCTAACATTGAGGAAAAAATATGCAGACGTGGGAAAACCATGGGATAGAGATATCATTGAACAAGAATTGAAGTTCGAGTTTTAACTTTGAGAACAGATCTGATGTGTTACAAAAGTAAAGTTGCTGAAACACAAAGCACAAAGAATAGCCTGTAGTTTGAACAAAAGCCATTAAAGCTAAAATGCAGGTGCCTTAAACAAAACATGTATTCAGCATTCAATAAAGTTAGTGAGAATCTTAGAATGTAACAATACAATCTTATGTAGAAAGCTAGTACAAGGTTATAAAGCACTGTAAGATTGAATTGTAAAAGGCGTATTGTAGCAGGGCCCACGTGGGATACTTCAATTAGTGATTGGTGTTTTAAGATGCTAACATATTACTTGTTAGATGCTAATTGGCTGAAAAGTTTATTTAAGGAAGTGTAACCTTTGCGACCTCGGCTGCTAGTGTTACGGCATGGATTTTACATCTTTTTGTCTCACCCTTCCACCATGAGACTGATAAAATAAAGACTTTTGCATTGCCACCTAGTTGCCCCATCTCAGTGATTTTGGGTCTCGGCAACAGTGTAGCAAAGAAACCTCAGGGCAGTGGCCAAAAAACCCAGCAGGGGTGGGGCAGAGGCAGCTGGGGACCCCCACAGGGCAAGGGTAAGGCTCCCTGGGAGGGGAAAGGGGTCAGGATCATGGGATTTTCCCTCTCAGGCACTGGAGCAGATGGTGAAGGGTCTTTTGTTTGGTGAGATAGGGTGTTAATAAGGCCCCAACGCAATGGCTGCTCTTATGAGCAGAGCTCCACTCGCGGTAGAAGGCAGCAGCAGGCAGAACCCCACAGTGATGGCGAGTTCTTCCCACAGCAGCTGCAGCCTCCTTCCCCTCTGAATGCCGAGAGAGCAAGAGAGCTAGCAGCTGCGGCAGCCCCTTCTTTTCCCAGCCCACTTCTTGAGGCATCTCTGCCCCTCCGAGAGTCACTCTCAGATAAGAAAGTAGCAGCCACACCCTTCCCTGGGCACCTTATTTTGTCTCTCTTAAGTGTAGATAGTTATTGTTTCCTAGCAATCTATGGGACAAAATTCCATGAGGGAAAATAAACAAAAGGAAAGGTCCTAACCCCCAACAATAGTTTGTGAATTATTTCTATTCCACTACTTGTAACACTTCTGCTTTACTGGACTGCAGTGCAAGCATTAAAAAACATAACAAAACCAGCTAGGCTTTAATTTGCACAGTGTTGGATGTTAGGATTTTCCTTTTTTTCTCCCCTTTCTTTCAGGGAATTTTCTCCCACTTGTTACCTAAGAGATGATAACGATATTTAAGAGAGACAAAAGATGTAACCAAGGAGGAGGTGCAGGGGTGCAGCTGGCTGCACTCTTTTAGCTGAGAGGCATTCCCTTGGGGAGGGCAGAGATACCGCCAGATTTTTGGCTGGGTTGTGAGGGGCTGGGCTCAGCTCCTCTTTCTCTCTTGTTCCTGGGACTGGAGGAGGAGGCAATGCTGCTGTCACTGTGGGCAGAATTCGCTCCCACCATGGAGTTCAGCCCTTTTACTGCTTCTCCTGCCGTAGGTGAGCCTTTGCTCGTAAGAGTGGACAGTAGACTTGGACCTTGTCAACACCTGATTAACACTTGGAAGGATCCTCACCATCTACTCATGTGCCGCAGGGGAAAACCCAGAACTCCTCCCTCCATCACGCCCTCCCCACTCCGAGGGAGCATCTCCTGGCTGCTTCTGGGAGCCCAGTGCCTGCTGCACAGTCCTGCTGTTTTCTGCCACTGCTTTGGGGTATTTTGCTACACTTTAGTCCAACACCCCGTGTCCGCCAGGACCTGCCACTGCTTCTGCCTCTCCCACTGCTTGGGGCTTAGTGCTACACTTTGATTTGCCACCCTCGGGGGTCTGCCTACTTCTGCTTTTCCAGTCTGCTGCTCCAAAGTTCCTGCTGCAGTATATCTAATGGGCACCAGAACCAGCTGCCCACCGTGAGTTTGTAAAGGAAGCCCCTTTTCTATCTCTTCCGCCAGCTCACCCGCCATTACCCACATGCAGAGAGGTGGCTGAGCTCGTGCCACAGCGCCCCCTGCAGCTGTGGGGGAATCATCGCACCGGCCCTGCCCGGCCGGGAGCCACCAGCGCCCCTGCTGGCCGTGTCTGGAACTGCACCAAAAGAGAAAGTGCCTGAGCTGAGAGAAGGCTATTGTTTGGTCTCTGTTTTTTTTAAATTTTTTTTTTTCTGTTTGTTGTTGCTGTTGTTGCTGTTTGTTTGCCTTGTTTTATATATATATTCTAGGAAAGAACTGTTATTCCTTTTCCCATATCTTTGCCTGAAAGCCTTGTATAAAAAACTATAATAATTTGGAGGGAAGGGAATCACGTTTTCCATTCCAAGGGAGGTTCACACCTTCCTTGGCAGACACTTGTCTTTCAAACCAGGACAGACAACTCTATGAAAATTTTATTGATTCCATCATACTGAAAAGTAATTTTTGACCTGTTCTGCTTCTCATGCAAAACAAGCTTGCTCCTGTTGTTTTTATTTTCAGCATATGGTTTGTCTGAAATCCAAATGAGGAAAGTAATATTTCCTTAAAAGGTAAAGTACCAAAGATATGGAATATCTATATAGAGTTCTTGGTAAGTTTTAATAACCACTAAGGACTCCACTTAGTCTACAGAAAAGAACATGGGAGCTTTCCTTTATATGAGGTGAGGTAATTCTTGTCAGGCACTTGGAGATATGTCTCTGTCACTCTCTCAGGTCACAGAGATTTAAGAAATGTGGTCACTATCATAGTTCTTCAGACACTAAAATGCCACCTTCTAGAGGCCTTTGTGCTAAGTCCATGATACTTTACTGGTTGCTAATAAATGTCTTAGGCACGTAGGTACTTGATTTGTTAAAAGAACTCAAATGCTATAGTCACACCCCTGGGAAATCTCTCCAACACATGCAAAAAGAGCAAAATCCATGTGGGATCATGGCTTGATGAATAAAGCATAAATGCAGAATGTGAGAAACTACGTCTTGCTGTCTCTGCTTGCCTAGGAGGGATTAAAATTCAGATGACTTCCTAGAAGTGCAGTCATAGCAACAACCTTTCACCCTTTTTATTGGTGGTGTGCCTCAGTACAGGAAATCAATATTTCTTGGGCCACAAGGAGAAGAAAGCATTACTTGTAGTTTTTGCCATGCCTTCCTCCCAGGGCAACCTTCAGTGCTGTGCTTTTGTGAGTCTGATCTGCAGAGCTTCAGATGTGATGGGTGGGATGTGTCCCTGTCCAAAACAGCCTGTTAACCATGGGTGAATGTGCTCTCCTGGCTCATGGGAGTCTTCAAAGAACAGCTGAATGTTCTCCTGCTCAAATGCTCAGCCTATTAAGCACCTGGATGACCATTGCAATTACAATGCAATGTAAGTAGAAATTGCATCTTCTCTCACCTGAGTCTGTTGGTGCGCATAATGTGTGCATATTTAGGAACCAGAACATGTGGAGTACCTGGCTTTTGGATCCCAGTAGGGATAAACTTGTGCTAAGCTGCTTAAGTGAAGTACAACAGAGGCACTTCTGAACATGCATGGAAAGTGCACTTTTGGGTCCACGGGGAAGCATTAATGTGCACTGAATTAAGCTGTTTCTATGGAAAGTGGTAACTGAATAATGCGGATTTTCAGGATTGTAACTAACTCTTATGTAGTTAAAGTCTGCCAAGAGTTTCTCTTTCAAACATGCATGCTTTTTCTGTTCTCCTAGCCACTGATTTTTCTAATCCCATTTTGTAATCCAGTGTTGCTAGAGACAGTAGTGCTTTGAATGATGATATCTGCACAAATTATATTCCTACACACAGTTGCATTTCCAGGGAAACGGAGTGCCCATTTTTATGTGATGAAGGATCGTTAATTCATTGCCATTAGCTAGTAAATTTCTATTGTTTTGGCATTTGTTCTGCCCCACGGTCATATCTCCGTTGATAAATGTACTAATTTCCATTCTTACCAACCTGTTGTCAAGTGATAGGTTATACAGTTGTTAACCTGAATAGCACGTTCAAGGTTTTATCTGCAAAAAAAAAAATTACTTTTGTATCTCATATTTGCCTTGGTTTTGGCAGCTAAGGCCTTTGGGTGGGAGGGCTGCTTTTTCTGTATCTGTGGGAGGGAAGCTATTTTCAGTGGCTCCTGGTTTTGACACTGTTAGTTGTGACACTACCTTTATGGTAAGTTCTCCCAGTACTTGCTTTACTTTGCTTTAGATGTCCTGTTACTTAACACTTATTTGATCAATGCATAATGTGTTCATGACTTTGAGGTCTCTCTGTATTTCTTGTCTTCAAAATTTGATGTACTGATAATAAGAATTTTTGCTTTTCTGGATCATTCTGTTTGGGATTTAATTATATGATCACCTGTTGTTTATTTTTTGTTAAGGATTTCCTCTTTGTGCAGGACAAAAACATTTTTCATAATTTTCTTAATTAAAACATGTTACTTTACTTTTTAACATGGTTGTAAAAGGCATCCTCCACAATTTTTAACAATAAATATAATTAATTATTATGCTTATAATCAAAGTTAGTATTCCAGGCAGAATATTCAGTGTCTCTTTAACTTTGTTTATGCTTTTATTGAACTCTGGTTTTAGGTGCCAAAAGGTCAACATAACTGGGGAGGAAGAGTCTGGAGGACAAGTCTGGTGAGCTGTACCTGAAGGAGCTGGAGGTGTTTGGCCTGGAGAAAAGGAGGCTCAAGGGAGACCTTACCACTCTTGGTCATGCCAGGTGAGGGTTGGGCTCCTCTCCCAATTAACAAGTGATGGGACAAGAGGAAATGGCCTTGAGCTACACCATGGGAGGTTTAGATTGGATATTAGGAAAAATTACCTCACTGAAAGGGTGGACAAACACTGAAACAGGTGCCTGAGGGAAATAGTGAAATAACTGTCCCTGTCAGTGTTCAAAACCTGTGTAGCTGTGCTGCTTAGGGACATGGCATAGTGGGAGACTTGGCAGTACTGAGTTAATGGTTGACTCCTTTATCTCAGAGGCCTTTTCCAACCTTAACGATTCCATGATGCTGCCTATTCTGGTGGCATCTTTTCTCTTTTTGGTGGGCTGTGTGTCATAATACAATTAAGTTGGTCTTATTACAAATTCAGATGTGTTTCAAAGGTTTTATTCTGCATTTGTGCATTGGCTGGTGATTGATTTACAACTGTGGGTGTTTTTTTCTTGCAGATATTAATGAAATATTTCAGGCAGACTTCTTTGAAGATATATGCTGTTCATCATCTGTTTACTTTAAATTATCCACCTGTCCAAAGAACTAATTCAGTCATTCTATCTTTCTCTGAGGCCCATGTTCCCAGGTAGATCTCTGAAATTTGCTCCACACTCAATCATTCTCTAGGTTTATACATCTCTCATTTAAAGAGTATCCCACCTGAAACAAACCTTGGGCATGTTAAGGTGTAATGATGCCCCTGATCTTTTTCAAGCTTAAATCATTATTTAAACTTAATTACAAATGAGATGAAAGAATAAAAAACTTATTTAAGAAGCTTATATGGGTAATAGTGAATGCAAAGCTGCATGAAATGAAAAAAAAACCACTGTCAAGATTTTAAAAAAATGTTACCAATAAGAAGATGCAAGATACATTTTTTATCCAGAACTTGTCAATGAAACAAGGTGTTTAATATGACAGTGGTGGTTGAATTTGAAGGAAGTTATTCTTGCATCTCTTTGACTCTGCTCTGCTGACAAACGCAAAATTTTTACTTGCTGTTAAGGTCCGATTTTTGGCTAATGGCAAATACTCTGCACCTTCATCAAAATCAATCCAGCAGAAAATATTTTTGCATGCACTTGTCTCTCTGCTGCCACACATACAGTTTTACTAAGTATGAGCAACAAAAATACATTTAAATTTACAACCTTTCAGGTAATTGAAGGAAAGATTATTCTGTTCAGACTTGGAAATGAAGTGTCTTTTCACACTCTCCATGACCCACATTAAAAGAGCATTTGGTCTCCTCTCTCTCTGAAACTGTGAAAAGGGCTTTAGCAGCTGTTTGCGGAGGCTGAAGACCACTGAAGGCAGCAGATACAGCCACACTCCCTCACACACTCTCCAAAGTCTTTTCAGAAAGCTGTTCAGTCAGATGAATGCAAGATGAGGGATCAGAAGACAAGGATGAGTGAAAATCCAAAGGTTCATATGTTATGTAGTTTTCCCTTATTTATCCCATCTCCTTCCTATTTCCTTGCCTCTCCCTCTCTCTTTCCCCCTCCCCATGCCACTGTATCAAGTCCTTCAGATTGCCCTTTCCACAATCTTTTTATCTTCATTCTTTCTCTCTTCCTTTTTATGTCATTCCTTATCTTTCAACAGTGTTTTACTTTTTGTTTCCCTCTTCTCTATGCATTGTCACAGCTTAGTCAATCTTTTGGATTCTACACTTTGGATCTTCCTTCAGCTTAAATTTGATATTTGCTTTTATAGCTCCTTGGGGTCCATAGGCTCTATTTTTTTGTCTCTGTCTCCAGAGCATAGAACCCATTTTAGGCAAGGTTACATGGCTTTCTGTCTGACTAGAAATAAAAGATATCGGCTTTTAGAGAAAGTCAGATCTAGCCTGTGAGTTAGAGTGGCTTGGCCAAATGCCACAGAGAGATAATTGTCTTCTTTGTGGCATTAAATGATGGTCTGCTTGGACTCACTGATTATCACATAGCTGGAGGAAGGGTGCTGTCAAAATAACATCTTAGTTTCTCCTTTCTTTTCCCTTTTCCCAGATCTGCAAGTATTTAATCTTTTCTGCCTTGCTAAGCTAGAGGTAATTATCTGGCCAGGACATACTCCTGGGTTTTATTCCTTCTGGGCGGTTTCCCTTTTCCTTGTAGCCTCTCCTATACAATGGAATAATTCAAAAGGACCTATTGTAACATATCATCATATAGTCAGTTATGACTGGTTTTTTCAGTTTTGGTTGGACAGCCTCAAGGACTCTTAAAATAAATAGTAAGAGTTAATTATTCAGGCAAAAAGAAATTGACCTCAGTTATAAGTGGTTTTGGCATATGAAGACAGAAATCTCAGGACAACCCATATTACGTCTTTCTTCTGCCTAGTTTTAAAGTTGCACAGTGGGCTAATTACACTTGTCTTTCTGTCTCTCTCACGGTTTATCTTGATCTCTTTATTGATGCTGTCTGTAGCAACATCATATTTTTGGATTTTTTTTTTTTCAATTTGTGTTCATGTTCTGCTATTCTTATTATTAGAATTATTAGCAGTAGCAGTAATTCTATGGCCCACTTCTATCAAGTATCCTTCAGAGAATGTTTCATTTTTCTTTGGCAAGTCAGGCTGTCTGCATCCAGAGATCGTAAATCCACCCTTTAAGAAAAAACGTGCTTTTATTATAGATAAGGAAACAAGCTTGTCTTGAATTTATTAATTTGTTCTCCTATCTATTATGATATTCAATAGTGAATCACAATATACTCTACTTTCTACCCATAATATATAGCATATTCTTCTACCTCTGACACTAATTTCTTTTTGCTATGTTTCATATAAATTTTCTTGAGAAGCCTTGGAGAAGGACGACTCAAAAAACCAATAAAAGGCAGATAAATTCTATGTGTACAGTAAGCATTCTCATTATCTTCTGGAAATATCTCAAAAGAATAAAAAAATTACTTGAGAACTGAGAAATGTGACAAAACAAGCATCTCCAGAAATGAACATTTGTCCCCAATCTTTCTGAGGAGTTGATTGCCTGCTGCAATATCCCTACAAAGAAATATAAACTCTTTAAATTAGCTTCTTGTATTCCCTATTAGGATTAAAAAACTGGCTTTCTCTAAAAATGTGGTATTTTGCACCTTTCTGAAGAGTGTCTATCATTGGTTTGCTACATGCATTCCTTATTTAGACAGTATGTTTTTCTTTTTAAGCAGCAAATTTGTTGTGAGTCAATAAACTTCCTCTTCTCTGTAGTCAGCTTCCTTGCCCTCTTGCCCCCTACCTTTGGAACCCATGGAAAATGGCTTGTACTTTGGTAAGTAACCCACTATATAAATGTTTATTCATTGTTAGTTATACATGAAAATATGACACACTTTTTTTGGTTTGATCTCAAAATAAACCTATTTTTTTCTGTGTCTGCCTCTAATTTTCTGCTAGACTGGCTTAATGCATTGTTCTATACAGTGGGATGAGCTAAGAAACATATTTTAAAACTGAACTCTTATATTCTATTGAATGTAACAAACATTAAAAGAACATCAAATGTTCCGAATATGTCAATTTTAAGCACACATTCACTGTGGATAGTCCTGCCAAGGACTCAAAAATGGCAGAATGCAGATATGAGTCTTGGGAAAAGTTATCTTTCAGTGTACAGAATGGTCATTAATGTGACATTTCAGTATAGTAATTATGTACACTGCATTATGTTGCAGGCTTTTTCTGTGATGATATTGTAAAACACACTCCACCATTTTCATTATTATTATTTTCTATTTTCTGGAAGCGTGTTTACTATAATATTCAGAAGCTACTACTGTATGCTGCAATGTGATTCCTATAGCCTGGGAACTTCAGAGATCCAGTGGTTAGCCAGAACTGTGCCAATCAGTGTTGTGGTAGGAGGATAGAACTTGGGCAAAAAATAACCCCTTGCTTTCCAGCTGGTCCTCAAATTTCAGAGGTGCTTGGTGCAGCTGGGCTGAATTTCCAATGCCAAACATGGCACTATAAATCTGGTTGCATTTAATAAGATCCCAGAAGAACCAATAGTGTGGGTTACACTCTGTCTGGTCTCATTCATGATCACAGATTCACCAATAGTGTTACAAGCAATAGATCACAGATTTTTATTATTGCAGTGATAAATTGATCTAGATAATGTGATAAATGCACTAGATGTGCAAAATATCAGTGTCTAGCTCTATGTAGAAGTGTCCCCGAGTTAGAGGGGCACAAATCTTACCAAAGAGGTGTGCCAGTTTTGGGTATGGGAGAGGAGTAAGTATGTTGACTTATCTGCAAGGGGATTGTATTCTCCTCCTCCACCATGGAGGATTTCAAATGTCAGTTTATACTTTTGGGAGAAGTGGAGGTGAGACTGTAGTCAAATGTCCTGTTAGTGATGTCATAGTGGGTAGAACATTATATGTGAATGACAGCTACAAAGAGAGAGATTACAAAGCCTGTGAGTCTTGTGCAGGGGCAGAATGTAACTGTGACATGTTGGTATCACTCCCTTTTCCAAGTGGCTGATTGCAGTGATAACAGTCTGATAACTTATCACCCCATCAGCATGCCTTTGTACCCAGGGAAATCCCTTCACTGCACATCTCGCAACGTATGTCATGGAGATCCCTTCACCACACACATTTCTCACAGCTACAAGCCTCCTGCAATGACAGCCTTAGAAATTTGATGACTGCTGAGAAATTTAAATTAATCTTAATAAACAAGACAACAAATATATTCTTTGACCTCCAGAACTTGGCTGTAATATGTTTCAGTGTCTATTCTATGTGATGCCTGCAACAGGAATATTTTTGAAATGCTTTTTCTATTACAGTCTTTTTCTCTCTTGTTTGTCATCCAGTCCTTGATTTCTGTGGTACATGTATTTTGAATAGCAAAGAACTGTTCTTTAAAGCCAGGGCTGAGCATACCTAGCACTTTCTTGGAATTGCTAAAGAGTTTTGTGTTTCTAAGGTTGTGATTTAGTCTTTTATAGTCAAGTTCTGATCATTTCTATGCTTGTCTGGATCTACAGATCAGTCTCTTTTGATAGTGAGTTTACTGATGCTCTGCAAAGTGAAGCCTGAATTGTTAAAGAAATGAGCACCAAAATGTTAAAGTACAAATAAAAAGAATCTAAATGAGAGAACAGGAAGGAAGAATAGGGAACTATGCAGTCAGGTGTGTCAGATATTGTGTTACAGTGACTTGCAAGTTTAATATGCTGAGAAAACAACCTGATTCAGAGACTGCTGGAGGGTAAAAATGAGTCTTGCTGTTTGGTTTGTTTATGTGCTTCTTTTTAAAAAGAGAAATTTAACTGTTATAAAATACCCCATAAAAAGCATTTAGCAACTGTTTTATTGGTTGCTAACCTGCTGGTTTAATAAATATTACAATGATGTAAACATTTTAATTAGTGTTTTGGAATTTTGATTGTTAGGAAAACCATGCTTGTTCTTTGAGATTTTAGGGAGTCATCAAAGAAGATACTCACAGGTAAAAAGGTGTAACTACACCATAAGTATGTGATTCATTCAGAGTTGCTACTGAATTTTTTATGGATTGAACAAAACTTTTAGTTAGTCACTTTCAAAATAAGTGATGAACAAAAAAATAAAATCATCAAAGAAATGCGCAATTTCATTGCAATGGTGACAAGGCCTTCTTCCCCAAAATCAGGTTCATTACATAAAAACCAAGTTGAAATCCATTACCCCTCTAAAAAATATCCAGAATCTACCTTTGAAAGTTACACAGCCTTTCTGAGATTCTTGTGTGGTGAGACTTGAACTTATGGGATATTTTAATGAGTTCTGCAAAAATGCTGATTAACTATAGTAACATTCATATTATCACAAGTCAAGTTGACTTAATATTTCTTGTTTAATCCTTATAATTTGCCCAGGGATGTTTCTATTCAGCACCAAATCAGTCTTGCATAAATTTGAAATAGCCCTAGAGGGGGATATGATTACTGAAAACAGGCAAGTCAAGAAAATAATTAAAAAAGGAATATGTATGTTTGCATTTTATTCTAACTAAAGGGCAAGACATTAAGCAAGAGTAGAATATTTTTGGGAATTTCATAGTGAGTTTGCCTTTCTATTCCTTTTGGGTTTATGTAGGCACAAAGTGATACTATATAACAAAGGCATAGGAGATCATTAGATCTAGAATATTCTTAGGGGAAAAAAAATCAGAAAAAGTATGTGATGAGTAGAAGTATTGAGCTTTTTAAATTTGTTGTTGGTGTTTTGGGGCTTATTTCCAAACATTAAATTTTAACCCATTAGTTTACAAATCTGTCCTCTTGTTTTCTGTCTTTCATTACTATCTTCTTGCAGTTGGAGTAGTACAACATTTTTAGTAACTATTTTACACGTCACCAAGGTGTTTTCTGACTGTTTCTAAGAGGAAAACAGAATAGCGGAAATACTGAATCTTGGCTTCCAGGGTTTGACTGGGAGACCACAGAGGGCAAGGTCTACAATGTTGTGGGAAACTGACTCCACTGAGGAATAGCAGTTGAGTCAAAAAGACTTTCAGAAATCATTTAAGTCACTTTTCATGTATCACAAAGAAGAGCACAGTGTATGAACAAAAGCATTTCATTTTACTTTGTCAATATGTGTGCCTGGAGGTAACTACTGTTTTGGAAGACCATTACCCATCTGTTGGAAGTCTCATAAACAAATACAAGTAATGACAGAATAATGTGTGAGCTTGTGATTCACTGCTGGAAGTGGCACAGGAGGAAGAAAACACTGGAATAACAAAGAGTGGGCATGACAATTGCTGTTTTCTGGGATGAAATGAATTGTGTGGGAAGGAAAAAAGGAAGGGCTGAATTTCAAATAGCAGGGAGACTGGAAGGATGGAGGAGTTAATGGATGAAAACTGTGTGCAGTGAGGTGTGATGATCTGCCTCAAAGAGCAGCTTATGTCATGAACTGAGTTCCTGCTGTAGTGGTCAAGCATTTTTCAGTGCTTGTAATTTTCTTTATAACAACTCTGGCTCATGTAGCTACCTTTGGGCTCAAGTTCCCTGTTTTTCACTGGTGCAATGTAAAAAGGAGGAGATTCTAGATCCCTTTGAGTAGGAGCATTGGCCTTGCCCCTTGCTACCTTGACTTTGTTCAACCTGAGTTTCCTTGCAGTGTAAAGCATTTCTGTGGGCTCTCAGTGACCTGTGGTGTTCCCGTGAGAAAAAAAAGTATTTTGGACCTTTAAAGCAGGATGAACTCACCTGGAAAGAGTTAAGAGAATGGGAAGTCTTCGTTGGAAATGTTTAAAAGAGGAAACACAAAAAATGCAAAACAAACCATCAGCTTTGGTATTTGTGAGTTTTTTCTGTAAAGCACTTGCTTCTTTTCTTGGTGTTTTCTGTACATAGGAAGCAATAAAAATAATTCTTATTGGTTAGAGAACCAAAGGCATGCAGAATTTACTTTGATGCAGAAATGAAACACTGTTATGGCTGGTAGATCAACAAGACCTCTTTGTCAGTGACTTACTTCAAGCAGAGGGGGTTGGTAACCTAAATAATTGTCCCTTAGAAAGCCTAGGTAACTTTCTTGAAGTATTTTTTCGAAGGAGTATTAAAATGATCTTTTTACACTTAGGGACAGTGCTGTAATGAGGAAAAGTAATGGCTTCAATAGTTCCATGGGCAAAGACAAAACAGGAACTGAATGAGTGAAGCTGAAACTTTAAATAAATTCAAGTGAAACATTTAAAAAGTGCAATCACACTGGCAGCTTCCATCCTGCCACTAATTAATTCTGATTTTTGCTGCAATCCATGTATAATGTGCATCATCATGGAATAAATGAAGAAATGCATATGGAAAGCTGTCTGCTCAAAATTGATACAAGTAGAAGAAAGAAATTGTGTACCCCAAGGACATCTTTTATTTTTTTAAGAGTGGTAATTGTTCTGCTAACAGGTTTGAAGACAGAGCTTTTCAGTTGGCTTATTTAGTCTTATCAGGAAAAAAATGTGAGAGAGATGAGAACCATGTTTTGTGAGCATATGAAAGAGCAGTGGTTAAATTCATTCCAAGATTGAATCATTGTGCATTAAGGATACCCTATAGCAGAATAGAAACATACTTCAGCGTTCTCATTTTTCAAAAAATTACATTCAAAATATGTTGTTTTACCACCTTGTGTGTGTATGCTTGCACATTTCTTTCTTTCTTTATTTTTTTTTTAATTTTGAATTAAACATTTATGAATTGCCAATTCCAAGAATAGCTAGTAAACCTGATTTCAGTGTGTGCTGAGGCAATTTCATGGAAAAAGGTCACACTAGAGGATCTACAGTTTCAGCGAACAATCTAGAGATGTGTGAAAGAGCTGATGAAGTAAATCATTATATAATCTTGCTTATCATGAGGCTTTTGCTCATGAGACATGCAAGCAACCAAGGCATACTAATGCATGACAGCTTTATGGGCTTGGTCCTTAAAATGGAGTGGACAGATGTGATGTGTGGTAATTATGAAAATTAAACAAGTATTACAAAATTGAAACATTTAAAGCTGTCCAAAATCCATGCATGGCCTTTTATATTTTGATTATGCTAAACAAATTTAAAAGTAAATGAAGACATTTATAGGCTTTTACAAGTGATATATCATGACATGGGTGCATGCCACCTTGATTATGCATTTAGAAGTTACCTGATGAGAACAGTTTACACTCTCAACAGTGGAAAATCAAAGTGCAGTTGATTGATGGGCTCCATTTAGAGATATCTGGGAAATGGTCACAGAACTGTAGTGTGCAGTAGATAATTCCTTTTCCCTGCAAGTCAGAAATTTATATAGGAAAGGTAAAACTCTAAAAAAAAAGTTAGTGTAAAAGTAACATAACTGCATATGCACTTTTCCAGAACTGATTCAACATTCTAGCAGTAGAAGAGGGCTACAGTCTTGAGACCTGAAGCAGCATGTTTTGAGATACCTTGAGTGTCTCTGTAGAAAGTTGAAATGTAGATTGAGACTGTAAAAATCGCTCACTACAAAAATCAGAATACAGAAAGACCATAGCAAAGAATGATCAGTCTTACTGATTCTCATCATACCGATGGCTCCTCTTTCATTCGGAGTGTAAGTTAAGAACACACCTGAAGAAGAGGGGACCATCTGAGGGAAGAGGAGGAGGGTGTGGTTTTATTTCTGAGCAGAGAATTACAGTTTGGAGCAGTTTCAGGATGGGCACAGACAGGGATAAAAAGGCAACGTATATGGAGTTAGGAATATGTGGCTCTGTTGGAGACTTAGAGACTGATGAAGAGAACAGGGAACATACAGTATGAGAGGTGACAGAAAGAGAAACACTGTGGGAATTGGCAGGGACTCTTCTAAACTTGCTGAAACCATCAGAGATATTGAACCACCTGGGTGAAACTATTAGCTGTGGAGTGTCCCTCCAGGCACCTCCTAACTTTGTAACTAAAGACAGCAGTTTCAGTATGCTAAATAAATCCATACAGTTTAAAAAAAAAAAAAAAAAGAAAAGAAAAAAAGGTAACAAAGAAAGAAAAGAAAAAACATCACTGAGTTCCTGTTCCAGACTACCAAGTGTTCATTTACATTTATACCACCTGTTGCATGACATTTTCTGGAGCCACTGCTGACCTTCCTGTGTGAAATTTCTCTTTTCTCCACCTTTCTCAGTGACAGGAACGTGATAGTTTCTAGTTGTTATTCTTTCTGTTCAGTATGCTTTAAAAAAAATTACTAAATTACTTAAAATAATTTCCCTTTCTCTTCACTGAGTCTCAATATTTGAGTTCTGTACAAATCTAGAATACTAAAAGTGAGACATTGCTCTGGTGTCTTGAGTTTGGACTGCAACCCCAATATCCAGTATCAGAGAATTTCTGTCATTTTCTTTTGGAACGAGCTGATCTATGGATCTGGGAACAAAACACAAACTCTTCAGGCTTTTTTTTTTTTTTTTAGTCTGAGCCTTGTGGGTAACTCAAAATGTTCATGTGTTCTTATAATGGAAAGAGGAAGTCGAACTTCAGCTAACCACAGAGGAGAAATAACTTGTTTCATACCACAAGCATGATATTTCCGTCTCTGTCTTTCTTTTCAGACCTCAGCACCTTTTCTTATCAATATCTTACTGCCTCCCTCCAGCTGATTGCTATTGCCACCTGTGTCACTGTCATACCCCCTTTATAACCTGAGACTGGATCCCCTTAGTTGATACTTCTGACTCTTTTTTCTTTCCTCTTTTTTTTGTAGTCCTTGTGTTTGGAGATGGGGCTGTGTGTGCTGCCTCATTCACATTCCAGATACAGTGTAGCATTTCTCCATCTGTGTGTAAATATAAAGAAAAAGAGCACAGAAGGTCTTGGGGAACTGCCAGAATTTTTTTTTAACAATTTGAATTGTTTTTGTCTATTTAGATCCTGTTTGATCTGGTTTGAACCTGACTTGTGAGCAAACTTCCATTGACTTTTTAATCTATTATTTATGAATTTACAAAAAGGATAATGCTCTGAATAGGGGTTTAATATTCTAAATTTTATTCTAGTTCTAATGCATGCTGCTAATCTGACCTAGTATGGTAATCCAGCTGTTTTCTCAGATGCTGTCAAAATGCAGTAAGTGGGTGTGTGTATGTGTATATATACACACCGTAGAATAACAGATCAAGAAACTGTTATATCAATTTAAGATCAAATTATGGTTGAAAACTATCCACATTCAACAGGCATTTAAACCATTGCTTTGCAATGCAATATATTCTAGGATAAAAATGAAGTCAGTGGCTCTTGGTTGTCATGACATTAGAATACCCAGACCTCAAAATTTTCTAGTTCTTCTCTCCACAAGGCATAAAAAGCCAACACCTAATTCACTTAGAGGTTTTTATGGTTGTCTTTCCTTCAAGGTGAATAATGGGATGATTCAAATTTTTTGATGCAGATCTTACCCGCTTCGAAATATTCCAAAATATATTTTACCCTTTGGAATTGTTTTTAATATCAATCCTTTCACGAAGTATACTGCTATGTATTGCTATAGGAGAAGCAGCTGCCTGAGCATTTGACATATATGTGAAAATATCTTCCATAACATTGATTATCATCATACCCAATTTTGGGCACCACAATATAAAAAAGATATAAAGCTATTAGAGAGCATCCAAAGGACAGCTATGAAGTCGGTGAAAGACCTTAAGGTGAAGCTGTAAGAGGAGAGGCTGAGGTCACTTGGTCTGTTCCGCCTGGGGAAGAAAAGACTGAGGGAGACCTCACTGCAGTTACAACTTCCCCTTGCTCATGAGGGGAAGTCGAGGGGCAGACTCTCTGCTCTGTGGTAACCAGTGACATGAGCTAAGACGATGGCCTGAACTAGTGTCAGGGAAGTTTTAATTTTGATATTAGGAAAAGGTTCTTCCACTAGAGGGTGGTCAGGCACTGGAACAGGCTTCCCAGGTAATGGTCAGAGCCCTAAGGCTGCCAGAAGTCAAGAAGTGTTTGGACAATGCTCTCAGGCACATGGTGGGATTGTTGGGGTGTCCTGTGCAGGGCCAGGAAGTGGACTTTGATGATCCTTGTGGGTCCCTTCCAACTCAGCTTATTCTATGGTTCTATGACCTAGTGAGGCCATTCCTTGGGCTGCCCATGATGCTGGCTGAAGACTTTTGTGGAGCTGGCAAAAGTAGCACCCTGAATAATCTGTTCAAGGAGGACTTGCCCAGTGTGGTCAATCTCTGTCACTCGGGCTTTTCCCTTCAGATGTGGCTCAGTGCCCTCCTGCAGTCCCTGCTCACTGTAGGGATTCCCAGGACCACAACAGCTGGATGTGCGTAGAGCAGCCCCGAGGCTGCTGGCAGTCCAGGTGAGCTGGGACCTGAGCCCAAACACATGCCTTTGTCTGGCACATCTCTGTCTCTGCCTATTGGAGAATCTACCACAGCAGGCAAATACTTCTGATTCAATGGGTAAATCAGTAACATCCATCTCATGCCAGCTTGTGATTGCCAAGATTTGTTCATGTTGAGCAGATTTCCTGCTAGGTCAAAGAATATATTGCATTGTAGCAGTATATACATAAGGTTTTTTTTTCTTTTCAAATTATTTTACTACTGCACCTGCAGGTATTTTTAGATTTCTGCTGGATGCAGCTGCAATTTTTTATTCCCATCACATACGGCCTCTTAAAGAAAAGCTTTTGTGTGCATGCTTTTTCTCACTTCCTTCTTTCCTTTCCCTTTGGCTTCTGCAAAAACCCCAGAATTGCAAACAAACATACACTGTTGGCATTTTGCATATGGAAAATACTGTTCATACTTTTTTATAGAATCACGGGATGGCTTGGATTGGAAGGGACCTTAAAGATCATCTCATTCCAACACCCTGCCATGGGGAGGTGCCTGCCACTAGAGCAGGTTGGTCCAAGCCCCGTACAACTTGGCCTTGAACACTTCCAGGGATGGGGCATCTACAATTTCTCTGGGAAACCTGTGCCAGTGCATTACCACACTCACATAAAAGAACTTTTTCCTAATATTTAATCTAAACTAAGATATAATAATCATATTATATAGTAATAGAAGATAAAATATAAAAATACAACACATACATTTTCTATTAATATAACAATATAATAACTATACAGTAACACAAGAAATATAACAGTATATATTATTTTATATCATATATAATAATAAACGATACAATAATAATTGAACACAATGATAATAATACCTAAGAAAGTAAGATTTTGTTCTATCTCATCTATTCTGCCTACACAGTAAGTCCATGTCAGCCAATGTAAGGAGTAAATGGAAATCCAAATGTGATGTGCTAGATCTGGATTTATTTCCCAAAATGACTTAATACTGAAAACACAAATCCAACAATTTTCAGGAACAGGAAACCTTTGGTAAATATTTTCCCTCTCTGGACTGGTTGTTCTTAATCAGCTAATCAAGCAGATAATTTTCTTTCTCATACTGATTACATGGTGTTCTGGATTTTAGCAGAGATTGATGATGGCAGCCATTCATTTAGGTAATGTGGTAGCTTCCCAAAATACCTGATGCCTATGGAAGTTTCCTCCTCCAGCACCATTCCTTCTGTTACTCTCATATTAATTTTCAGTACAACTGAAAAGAAACCGTTGGCTCAGGTTCATGGTTCATGTTATAAATGAATCTGCTTGTCAGGAGAGTGACCTAAAGAGGAAATTTGTAAGTAACAAGATCTTGCCTTTACAATAAGCAATCACAAGGCAATTATCACTTTATCACAATGATGAGGAAAATGAGTAGTTAGAGGACTGGTAATTTGCTTTAATGTTATCTACCCTTGATGTCATTGAGCTTTAAAGTAATAGTCAACATTCCATTAGAAAAGAAAAATGGCAACTATTAAGTATGGTGATTTTTTTCCAAGTTGCTTGGTGTCTGTGAGCTGGGATATCAAACCTTTGATTATATCCTTGCAACAACCCTGACAATGGAATGTGTTTTTTCCCCCTACATAATAAAAAAATCCCAGCAGGAGGTCTTACTTTCAAAGGCATTTGATAAAGGAGCCCACTCATGGACCTGAGAGGAAATCAATGGAACTTTTTTGTTTCACGGGGCTATGATGCTTAAGTCCCATGGTATAATGCATTGCTTTTATGGGATTCTTCTGACAGTGTTCTTTCTTCTGGCTTACTCTGCCTTTTGTTTCATGCTCACATTTATTTTTGGCAAGTCTGCTTGTAATTTTGTGAAATCTAGGATATGGCATAGCACTATGTTGGCGCTCTCTAATGAGATTTTAAAAAAAAAATTATATGTAGAACCTATCAATGAGAGCTGAATAGCACTGTTATCACTAAATGAGCTCAAGAAGGAAATCTTCTGTGGCCCTAATACATTTTCTCCCATGCCTACCTTCAAACTTGAAAATGTACATTGAATAGAAAATAATCCCTATTGCCCATTTTAAATTTCTGGCCTAAGATAGGAACGACCTATCATATTTATCTTTCTCTCCTCACCCTGGGAGCAATGCTTATAATTTAACCTGGAGGTTGCAAGGCACCGATGAGCCAGTATGAGCATACAGATTCCCATTTGGCTGCTGAAGGGTGTTGGGGTTTTTATGGAGAGGGCTGTGTGCCGCAGCTGGCGGCTCCACAGAGCTGGTGCAGGCGCAGGCCCAGGAGCTGCTTGCTTTGCTGGCGTGGCGTTTGAAGGCTGGCTCATGTCCTGGCTGTGCTGTACAGGCGTGCATCGTGTCAGTTCTCTTATGCCTCTCAGCACACACTTATGAAAGCAGGGTTCTGGATTCTATGCCTGCCTTCCCTGATCAGGGAAGTTTACTGAAGAATCGTGAAAGGGCAAAGTTGGGACTTAATGAAGGTGACATGCAATTGGACACAACTTGTAAGCAAAAAAATATCAAAACCTACTATACATTCACAGAATCACAGAATCACAGATTCACAGAAACACAGAATAAGCTAATTTGGAACGGACCCTCTAGAACCATTGAGTCCAACTCTGCACAGGACCATCCCCAGAGTCACATCCTGTGCCTGAGACCATCATGGAAATGCTTCTGGACCGCTGTCAGCCTTGATGCTGTGACCACTGCCCTGGGGAGCCTGTTCCAGTGCCCAACCCTCCTCTGGGTGAAGAACTTTTTCTTGATATCCAAACTAAACCTTCCCTGACACAACTTCAGGCCATTCCCTCAGGTGCTGTCAAGGGGCACCACAGAGAAGAGATCAGTGTCTGCCCCTCCTCTTCCCCTCATGAGGAAGTTGTAGCTAGAGTTCTTATTTGTACACAAAAAGCCTGAATAGCTTTTTGCTGGAGGCTGGTCCAACATTCAAGATCAAGGCTCGCCTTGCTTTTTGTCACATCCTCTTGGATGCCCTTGTCTCCAAATAAGAAGTCTGTATTATTGTCTGATCACATAAAAGCTACATTCCTTGGAGTGGATTTTCAGGAGAGAAGGTGTCCTACTGCTCTTTGCCTGTCAGCAATTCCTGCCCTCCCACAGCAGCTGCCGGTGCAATCTTTGATGGGTGGATTTTGGGCAGTTGCATAGCCTGACGTTGCCATAACCTCCTTCCTGGGCAGCGTGTCCTGCCTGGTCATCTCCAGCCAAACCCTGTGGCATGAGATCCCCATTGGTGTGAGTGTCCCTTCCCCTGTTATCTGGTGTGTTGTTTGTGGTGTGGGGAAAAGAGGGGCCTTCTGATACACAGCTTAGATTTCACCCAGACTTTACACTTTTTCATCCATGTGTCTATCACTTTCTAGTGGCTATAGCACAGGTCCTCACTTTAATTCCTGAATTGCTTTCCTATGAAATGTTATGAATTGTTAGCTTTGGATGGACTAGAAGGAGAGCAGAGAAACCTTTTGCAGAATGTGATTAATTTACTTATATTCAAGAGAAACTGAAGTGATGGAAGAAAAGTGAAAAAACCCGACATTTTCTCTTTTGGATGCATTTTTGTTTAATTTCATAATGTTGAATAAATTTTACATTTAAAACCGTGGGACACACAGGAAAGCCTCCTGCTTGTATGGAAGTCTGTGCTGACAGAAAAGGAACAACTGTGGAGAGATAGCTGTACAATTTCTAAGATCCATAGGACCTAGGCAACTGCTAAGCTTTATTTCAGTTAAGTCTCATTCTAGTTTAAAGAAGAAAAAGAAAAGAGAGAAAAAAGCTGGAACATACATATAGAGAAGAATTTATAGTTAGAAGATCACCACAGTGAGAAGATACAGGACAACAACTGGAAAATCATAGAATCACAGACAACATGAGAAGAGATCTTAAAGATCATCTATTTCCAACTCCCTGCCATGGGTAGAGACACAAAATAACCTGCTTTTGACTTTGATTTACCACAGGAATGTTTTTGTTTGTTTAAAAGCAGTGCAATAAGGTGAAGAAAGGTCAAGGAAGAGCAACTAAAGAAAGGTATTGAACAATCTGTGTCACCATTCTTCTGTTTATACTGTGCAGACGGTTTATGTTGCCGTACTTTCTCCCCTTGGATGCTATTATTTCCCTTTCCTGATAGTCTGAAGGGAAAAGAAAAAAAATCGTAGGGTGAGCTTATTGATCTAGAGCTGCCAAGTTCTCCTGATGTGCCATTCTAATAGCTAATTAAAAGGTTTCTGTTGTGTAATCAAAAGTATGCTTTTGAGAGCTGAAACACTCTGTTTTGCTTCTCAACTTTTTGATCTGAAATAACTAGGTGAGCTGTTCCAGGAAGCTGACTATGGAGATGTATGTCCCTAATTTCCTCCTTTCACTGGCCCCAACTGTGCTAGCCTTTTTAGCTCCTTTAACTAACTGCCATTAAAAGCAAAGTAATTGGCTTTGGATGCTTTTATTCCTCAAAACCTCATTAGATCTTGAAACATGTTTTCTGCTCAAAATTCCATTTTCCATCTTCAGTGAAGAAATAGACATTGTTATTTAACTCTGTAGAAAAAAGAAAATTAAACCTCTCTATCTCATTCATGTTTCTGACTATCTCTCTAGCCTGTGTGAGAAACATCATGATTGAAAGGCTGCATCAAGTTAAAAAGACATTTCTTTTCCAAACCAGGCTGTCTCTTTCTTCTGCCTGCAAGTACCTCAGCATTGTCATAACTTTATTTAAATGATTTCATCCAATATACATCTAAGAAGAATGAGATTTCTAATGCTTTTGAAATAATTTCCCAAATTTAAAGCATATTTATATATTTATGCCTACATATACATGGTAAAAAGTATGGTATTATTTTTTAAAAAGTGATGGTCCAGCTTTAGCCGTGGGCACCTGCTGCATTAGTCTGTTTCTGGAAGTATGAAGTCAGGCAAAGCAAGTATCTAATCCTATGACATTTTCATTTTTATGAGTATTGGATCTTGTCACAGTTATTGTTCCTTCTTTCCCATAACAGACCATTTCATGTCAGTGCACTCTTGTTATCATTTAATTGCTGTTGTTTACACTGTTGCAGTGTTTAGCTGTGCTAGTCTGAGATTTGAGTCTTTGCAAGAGTTTGTTTTCCAGATGTGAGTTTTCCTTGTAGAATCTGATAGGATTACCAACTTCAGAATAGCAAATATTTTAAAATTCCTTTAGATCCCTATCCTGTGTACACCCCTTTCCAGATGTCTCTTTGTGACTTCATGACATGGGAGCCTTGGCTTGAAGGTGTCCAGGGCAAGACTGCAATACAAGTGGGCTGGAATTTTTCATCCTAACATAACACAAAAATGCATACTTACACTGACTGTTAGATGTCCTGCTGTCTTCTTCAGGACTTCTGCAAGGTCAACACTGTAAGTATTCTCTTGCAAATTCAGAAAATTCCAGATCATAGAACCAAATGAATGCATAAGGGTTTCACCTGGTTTCACTCATGCCATCACTTTTGTGCTCTGTAATGAAACTGGCTTTAAAATGAAATTTTAAAAATAATCATTTAAGTTCTCCTTTTAATTTTTTTTTTTTTTTTAATTTAAGTACTTTGATTTCCTATTTCCATCTTTCTGTAAGAGTGGTAGCAGGTGAAAATGACACTTTTCAAAACTAAAATAAGATTCCCAAACCCTTGTGATTTTAGATGCCAAAAAAGAAACAAGCATCCTAAGATGCATGATAAAATGCTGAAAGATGGGAGTACTGCAGCTACAAAGTTCAGCTGTCAGCATTCAATCTCAGAAAAAGATAAAAGAGATTTCTCTCCAGAGAATGTCACTTTCAAATGAAACTGGAAGAACTACATTTAAATATAATGTTGAGATTCCTTTTTAAAATGAATTATGATCTCTTTATAAAGACATTCTGCAAAAATCAGTAAACTTTTTTAGTGTTAGTCCTCCAAATACTAGAGTTGTCAGAGTTTTCTACAAAAAGGTAGAAAATTATAATAAATACTTTCATAAATGATAAAAAAATACAAGAGATAAAAAGTTACTTTCTAGTAGTGCCAAATAGATTACTGCACAGTTTTAGTTTTAAGCACATGCTCAGAAATAACTAAAAAAGCCCATGAATGATTCAGCCATAACATTAGTTAATGTGTCATCCAAAAGTCCCTCCATATACTCTTGATTTGAAAGGTCAAGTTTTGCTAAAAAGAACATTCTTGATAAGATGGTCCCAGGAGGTCTAATCTATCATGAACAACTGAGCTGCACGAGACAAGATACACAGTGGGCAGAAAAACCAGCTGGCCCTCAGCTGTGGAAAGGCAGTAAGATCTGCTAGAGTCAGAACAAGGACAAACACTTTCTCTTTTCATTCCTTTCCCCCTCTATTAGAAAATGTTCTGCCCAGGACTTAGTGGATGACATCAGGTATGTCACAGAACACAAGTGTTCCTCACTGAATGACAATAGAGCGTTGTGACCTCAGCGAGGTGTTTTGAAGAGAGATTTGTGTTCCGGTAAATTTGCTGTCTGAAATTATTTGACTATATAAATGCTAAAGGTGCTGATCTGAAGCAGTGTTTCCCCTTTAATGTAGTTTCTGGTGTGTAAAACAGATTGCCTTCTTCAGCTGGAAATTCAGTTGGGAAATTTACTGTGAGAAGAAGGGAAGAGCTCAATCTCTGCAGGTGGGATCCCACTGTGAATCCTGGTGTGTTCAATCAAGTTTTTGTGGACTTTATGTGCTCATGTTCCACCAGACAGAGCAAGGTAAGGACAGAACACCAATGTACAAGTGGAAGAGAGGCTCCACTGCCCTGCTTGGCAACAAAAATTATTCTTGTCTCCTTGGGTGGAAAAGCTTAAGTAGGCTTAATTTGTGAAGCTGACAGATGAAAGCAACATAAAGATTCCCTTTTCAAACACTGTTCACAGCGGTATGATCAAAAGGCTAGAGCAAATAGCAACTTTAAAATGTCAATTGCATTTTTCTAGTTAAAAAGGTGACGAAATTATATAAATGCTACTTTTAAAATGCATGTTTCTTAAAAAACTACAAACATTTAATTGAAAAATCCCAAACATGGACAAAGCAAATACTGAAAAGCTAATGAATCCTTTTTTTCTAGAGGCCATTTACTTCAAGAAGTCATGCTCTTAACTGCATCTCCCAAGGAGAGTAGTGACTAGGAGCTCCTGTAGTGTAACTCCCTTCACTTTTCATGATGGGAGATGGGAACCAGCACTGGAAGAATATTCTGAATATGATGTACCATTGGAGAGGAACAGGAGTCTGCAGAAAGTACAATGTCAACATTTCCTAGAGAAATTTTCTTTTTTATTTCTTTTTTATAATTTTTTTTTATTTCCTCTGTAAAAATGAGACTTTACTTACTCCTTGCACTATATATTCATAATGAGGTCCTATGGCTTATCACAGTCATCCTTTCATTCATTTAAATTATTTATTTTTGCTGTCATTTATCTCTTGGGCCAATATCTTTGTATATTAGTATGCCAAAGATATTTGGAGTTATACTTGCCCTTCACATTTGAAAATCATGTGTTTTTCTCAGAATTGTTTGAAATAATAGAATGGATTTGTCAGTCATGGAGATCTAAAAACTTGCTCTATCTACTGCTTTATATAACCATTATGTGACAGTATCACCAAACTGCTTAAAAGATCTGAGAGATTTAAAAACCAAAAGTTTTGATTCAACACACTTATATTTACAAAATCTGGGTGGCCTAGAATCTCTGTGTTTACACCATAATGAATTGACTTTTCAAATACCCTGTAAGTGAATCAAATTAATGCAAATCTGTGATAGGGTATTTCCTACCAAAATAAAAACTGAATCAATGCTTAATCTGTTTAATTCTTAGGCTTCTTGCTCTTGCAGTGCTTGTTAGGCTATTAATACTAGTCCATGCAATGCTACCCGCAGATGTTTTGAGTGCCATTCATGAATACTGGAAACTTTTAGGTGAATTCTGATAATAAGTATGTTACAGAAACATATTTGTGCACAGTGTAGTACAGACCTTTGCCTATTCCTCAGGGTTATGAACTTTATAACATAGCACAAGTTCCCTTGCACAGAGCCAGGATTTCATTCTGGACTGTGGGCAATAATGCTCATCTCAGAATTTTTTGGTAAATATCAGTCTGTGTCTTGATGCATGACTGGGTCTGTGCCAAAGATTTGAGTGTCAACAGCACCTCCTCGTGTTGAAAACTTGCCTGTTTAAACATTCCTGACTGCTTTACTGACATACATTTTAAACATGGTATTTTCTGTGCAATAAAGAATTAAAAATACTTCTCTGCCTCACAGAAGAGCCCATTTCTATGGATTATTAGTAAAAATATGTGAACATAGCTAATGAAAATGCTAAAGACGAACGGTATTTATGTAAGAAATGTTACCACATACTTTTCAAGCAATGTATTCCATCATCAGCACTTCCTGCTCCTTGACACCCAGTCTGCTTTGCTCCAACTGCTGTTTGGGTGCTGACATAAGTGCTAGGTTTGTTACGTGCCAGTCTAGGTTACAGGAGCAGGTATTACATTTAGGACTTAGAAATGTTTCAAATGGTCTTGTAAAAAGCCCCCAATATTGGCTTTACTTCATGTATGACCGTATGTGCCTTTATTGACAATAGTACAAATTAATTTTGTCAATGGCAAAGACACACTGGTATATGCCAACAGATTCTGTCAGAATTTTCTGCTCAATAAATGCAGGACGTGGTAATTTAAAACCTGTTCTCTTTTTTTTCTGGATAGAAAGTCTGTATTTTAGATTTATTTTTTATTTTTAAAATTGTAATTTTTATTATTGAGTGACTTTAAGGAAAAAAATATTGTAATCTAGTTAAACGTTTTTTTTTGCTGTGTTTTCCTCCACTTACCCATGCTGTTAGGCAAAATTCTTCAAGGCAACATGTATGGAAGAAGGTGACTAGTACTTACCAATGTTAGATTATGCTCAACTAAGTTAACAGCGATGAGCTCTGTGGAGGAGGGCTGAGTAGCAGATATTGTCCGTCTTGATATTCTGCTTCCCATGGTATCTTTTAGCCACTTTGGGATGTGACAGGCTACACGAGCACACTACTGGAAAGGTGAGAATCTGACTGACTGTTGGCCTTAAGGCAGCACTTACGGGGTCATACTGTACCTTGAGACCAGCTGTGAGTGGAGATCCTGAGAGATCTGTCCTGGGGCCTGTCTTATTTAATGGCTTTACCAATGCCATTGCCCTTGTCAAGTTTGTGGATCATAGCAGCTTCTAAGATGCTATCCAAATTCTCAAAAAACCAGAGTGACCATTTGAAATGAGCCTCCCACACTGCAGGAATGAGCCAGTAGGAATTTCAACAAGACCAAACACAAAATACTATATCAGAGATGGGATAACCCTCTGGAGTGCCACTGACTGGCTGAGGATCAGCTCTGTGGAAAAGGACCTGGGCATACTGGTGCACAGGAAGCTAAACAGGAACCAGCTTGAAGAGGAGACAGATGATGAGTCATCAGAGGAGTTATCAGGACAAAGCCAGGATTTTTGCAGCCATGTGTGGAGGGACAAGAAGAAGACAATGGGAGTAAAGAGGGGATGCCTTTTCCTGGTCCTGAAATCATGAACCAGACACAGGTGATAAAATGCTGTTACCTTTGTGGGGATCCTTTATGGTACACAAAATGCTGAAAATGCACCAAAGATGAACACCGTAATATAAAATGGGCGCAATTTTATGTGTTTAGCAAATTAGCATAACTGACAACAATTCCCAGTTAGAGACATAAGTGATTTGACCTTTTTCTGAGACCCACCTTTTAGATATTAACTAAACTTTGTTTATGAGGAATTGTCTTGAGAAGCCGTTTTGACCTTGGTTCCCTAAGAATTTAACTGTGGTCCCCCAGGGACTGGAGCCTCTAGGGAATGTATCTTGTCTTTCTATCTAACAGACTAGGTGAAATGCTAGCTATGAATCTCTGTAGTTATGCAATAATAGGCTACAGAGCTACAAATATATATGAAGAATATAAAGAATACGTATAAAAGCAAAAAGGCAAAAATCAGTTTGGCATCAGAAGAGACAGATGATGAGTCATCAGAGAAACCATCAGGAGGACACAGCCAGGTTTTCTGCAGCCATGTGTGGAAGGACAAGAAGACGACAATGGGAATAAAGAGGGGAGATTTATAACAGATAGAGGGAAAAATGTTTCTCCATGAGGACAGCCAAGCAATGAAGCAGGTTGCCCAGTGAAGTTTTGCAGGCTCCATCCTTCAAAGTTTCAAGGAGAAAGTCCTGAACAATATGGTCCTCGAGATGAACTGCTTTGGACACAAGCTTAGGCTGGTGATTCTATAATTCTCCTTGCTTGTCTGAGACTCTCAATATTCTCTGATGTTTTGTGCAAGGCAGCCAGAAATGTAACTTCTGTTGTCGAAGTATACAGTATGAATTTGCAGAGAAATTTATTCTTGTGCAAAAGGAGGCAGTTTCAATCTGGTATTTAGAAAGTGTCCACACCTTTTCCTCACCTTTCCCTCTCTTCCTCTTGATAGCTGTGCCCTTGAATAGCACAGGTATCAAAAGCCTTGAATTAATTTTTATCCCAGTTGTGCCATCCTGTCTGAAATTCTTTCATCCATCAATGTGGGGGGCTAAACAGGGAAGCTGGGATGATATGGCAGAAAGGGCAGATCTAGTCTCCTATGAAGACAAGAGTGTCATGTTAGACCTTGACATTTTGGTCTTTCAGGTTAAAGAATTATATGTTACATCCAGATTGTCTTCCAGAGAATTTCACTCTGATTTTATAGAAAGCTGACAGAATTTAACAGTGCTAAAAGAAGAAGCAAACTAATAGCCAAAATTAGAATCCCTACCAGAGCATATTTTTCTGCAACCAGGAGCAACTGCTGGGGGTAGAAAGGAAAGGCAGAAATTATTGAATAAAAGATAAGGCAGAGTAAATCACAAAAATTATATATAGTTCTGCACTAAGACAGCATCAGTGAGGGTGAAGTATATGACAGACGACAGAGCAGAAAGCCTATCCAAGGAGCAAAACAGAAGTGTCAAAAGTACTTGACTGTCCTGTTTTCATAAACTACTGGTGTGTTTATGGAGCCTGGGATCTGATCAACACCACTGAAACTCAGGCAATCTAAGCACATAAAAGCAGATTTGTTGAAATCTATGGGAACTAAGCAACTACCTTTTTATCCATCAAAAAATTCCTATCAAGCATTCATCTGCAACACTGATTACTTTAATAACTTTGAAAAAGTTGACCACTTTTCTAAAAGAGCTCTGGCTTAAAAATGGGTTAGAGTTTTTGAAAGGATTATCCATAAGGGGTTTTTTTTCTACCAACTGATACATAACCATCTTACTTGCCTTTGACTGACACCATTGTCCGTTTATGCTAATATTAGTGGTAGTTATATTGCTAGAAACTTCATTTGTATGATGTGTCATTCTGAATGCCCAGCTTCTGTGAAAAATAATGCCTTGTATTACTTTTTTGTCACACCTAAATAGGTGTATGTTATGCATTTTCTCATGCAGCCATATAATGTCTCTCCACAACTGTGACAAATCTGTCTTGTCTGAAGACAGGTTCAGATTTCTTAATTCTCATTTGGGTGACTTTAATCGTACCATTGTGCTTTTCTCTCCTCTTCTGGGACATTTGTACAGCCTAACTGTGCAGTTAGATTGCAAGTCACCATCTGTAAAATGTTTCTTTTCCTCCCCTGGAATTTGGCTTGGATTCCAGTTCTAAATTTAAATGGGACTCTATTTTCCTTGTCTAATAACCACTGAGTAACTAAGCTTCTACATAGAAAAAGAATTATCTAAAGAAAAGTGTTCCTATAAATGGCATTTTGAGCACTGTAGATATATGCCTCCTCTGCCAGGTTACCTGCAGCGCGCAGAAAGAAATTTTAAAGATACAGATGTATTTATACATATCCAGTCCCTGTAATTTGTAATACTCACTTCCATTATTTGTGTATCTTATCTCTTTCATATTACTGGAAAATACTATTACTTCCTAAAACAGACATTTGTTTCTAATGGAGAGGCCCATTTAAAGACTCACATAATAATATCTTCACAGAAAATGCAGATGTATAGGTCAATGGATCTTTATCTAGTTCAGCCCCCCCCCCCTCCCNTGGTACCCGGATGGAGGCAGATCTGATTGTAATTGTTTCCATTGTGTTATTCAAGTTAGTTTCTGGCTTATTTCTGTTCTTGGCCAAATTTGTGGGCTGATATTTGGAATCAGCTTTGTCTAAAGTTCCAATATGCTGCTGTACAGTGCTGTGTATCTTAATGTGCTTTTCAGACTGTATGCCTAATAATTTGTAGTAATGCCAGTGAGGATTCCACCACTGGATGTGTCTCTGCACTGCAGTGGATTATGGAGACTGCTATTCAGCTTGGTTATTGTGGACATATGGCTCAAAAAGGTCTCTGAGTGTTTGATGGTGTTTGGGTGCCCCTCGCCTGGATCCTACAGCTCAGAACCCCACAGTGAAACATTCCGGTGGCTGCTCCTGTTGCTAATTGCTCTCCCCAGCTGGTGCTGCACAGATCTGCAGTGCCTCATTTCCCATATCAATGCCAGCACTCAGCAAGACTGTGGTGTGTTTGGCCTCATTTAGTGTTTCCCTCAGCCTGGGTCCAGCTCCCACCCTGCTCTCATGAGTAGACAAGATGATTTACTTTGGTGTTTCAGAACATGTCCAGCTGGAACATACAGGGATTTATTCATGTTGGACTGAGTTGAATCTGAACAAACTCAGCAAAATCAGCAAAGACCAACTATTTTAAAGTGTTTGACTTAGCTTTGACTGTTTCATATGAGAAAGCTTGGAAAGCACTCACACAGGCAGCTCAGCTGCCAGATCAGAGAAAATGGCTCTTCCCGGGAGAGAAGTGATGATCATGTGGAGGAGACAGTTTCATCCATAAGCAAATGCACGTAGGAAGGTTCATGTCTGGATGGTCAAATGGTAGCTTTTACCAGACAACTGGCACTAATCTTAAAGCATTTTGTTTTATGGGACATAGAACTAGAGGAGTACGGCTTCCTATTTTTCTGTGATTTGTGTCCTGCTCCTCTCCCCGGCCGATAGTATTCCCATCTTCCCGCTGTGAGGCACAGTGACTCTGTGGCACTGGCATATTGCCTGGCCAGCCAGCCTGTGGCTGCTGATTTTCCATCTAAATGTGTGAAGTAGTGGCAGACTGCTGTCTTCCTTTGGGAGCCCACTCTCTGCCACTTACAGTCTTTGGAGAGACCTCAGGTCCTCGAGCTCCTGTCCCTGCATCAAATTGAAAATTGATCAGTGGCTTCAAAGGTCTCTAGGACATGCGGGTCTGAGGACCCAAAAATTATGTGATTGTGTGTGCTTCATTTCCTTTGCAAGCTGGGAGAGTGAGCATTTTCAAATTAGTTTTTCAAACTATCAAGCAAAAGATTAGATGCAGCAGCAAGAGAATTGTATGATATACAACATAAATTTTCAGAATATGTGAACAAATCAAGGCAAATGTCACACAAACTGATAGTGGTGGCCTCTTGGGCTAAGGCAGTTCAAGACCAGATGTCATACAAATCTTCATGAGACCATTAGCTATAAACAACTCTTTATTTGTAACCATCCTGCTGCTCGTTTCCATGTAATTTTTCATGAAATTCTGAATGCTTTTCCTTTCAAATATTGACAAGGGCTTAAAAAAAGGTTTTAAAAAAGGTTATCAGCGTATGAGTTCTTTGTAGTCAGTAATTCCCAAGGCATCTGTGAATTTGGAAAAGCAAACAGCACTTGCCAAATGTATCTTGGAGATAAAACCCCAGACAAAAGCTCCCTTCCTGCAGATCTGTGTTTGATGGGTGTGAACCATAGAAAAACTCAATCATGGCTAAATTATTTTTCATTCTCTGGAAAGGAATAGAAAATGAGTCCTGAGCAGCTTTTATCAATCCAAAAGTTCAGAGTATGCGTGCGAAGCACCAGTAGAGGGCATTAGTAGTCCATGAGGAAAGTACTGCTGCAGTAATAAATTATGAAATGTATTTACTTTAGTTTTAAAGTTGTAAGAGCTGTAAACTGTATGTTTTTGCATCCTTTTGCATCAAAGTATTTGCCTGTTATTAACCCTGAATATGTAGGTTCATTTAGCTATTTTCATTTAACTGGCATTGAGTAAAACTTCTGAAATTTTTCATATCCCTCATCTGGAAAGTAGTTTGCAGCCCATTCAGGATTCAAATGTAGTACCATTTCCTCTTTCTGACAAACATGGAGTAATTAGACTTTTCAATAGACAAGTGATTACGTAATAAATGACCTTCTGCAAAAGACTGCAGTAAAATGAATTAAAAGGCAGATTTAACACTAATGATGGCCAAGCAACAAGGTGGGAGAACAAAAGAGAAGCTTTGTAAAGCCAATCTGCTTCAGAAGCTTTAGAAATAATAAAGATGCTTGCTTATGATGTAATTACAAGTCTAAGTCTGTGTGTACATTCTTAAACACAAAATATGATGGGCTGCTTGTCATACTGGCCCCTAATTCCCTTGAAATCATAGTTACAACTGGAAGGAAGCATGATCGCTTTTCACCAGATACTCATCACCTGTGGGTGTTTCTGAAACTAAATGTGAATAGCAAGCAGATGATAGAAGAAAATGGCCGAGTTAAAAATAGCTTCCAGTGTCTTTTTTTCCAATTGTCTTGGGATGGTTTATTAGCCCATCCCATTTCTGGGATCTTTGATCTGTTTTCTTTTGTGCCCAGGGGTGGCAGCTGTCCCCGCCCCATCCCCCATCCTGCCTGGCTCTGGGGCTGTCGCGATGAAGGGGAGCTGAGCCAGGGTTTCTGGGGGCAGCTGGGGGCCGGCCGGGCGATGGGCAGTCTCTCTGCTTCCAGCGGGCGGTTCGACTAGATACATGCGGCTGGTATCTCTGACCAGGGGCCCTGCTGTTTCTGTGGGGTTTGCCTGCTTCTTTTCGTGGTTGTTTTTGTGGGGAATCCCAGAGCCAGTGTGTGCCCCGCCAGGACCCCAGACTGACCTTGTTTCCCGCCCACTCTCCACACAACCTGGATCCGAAGGACCAGCCAGCGCCGGTGAGAGAATCCTGAAGAGCCTTTTACAGTGTTCGGAAGCCGGACTGCTACTGCCCAGCCACACCGTACCTCCGCCATTGCTCCGGGTTTGTGCCACACTGGAGCTTTTAACCCTCTGCCTGCCGGGAGGTCCTGCTGTCCCAGCTTGCTCCTCCTGAGGTTCCTGCTACAGCTGCTTTTTCTGTCCAGAGGGGGCCCCGGGATCGGCTGCTCCTGGGGGTTTGTAAACGAAACCCCTCCTCCATCTCTTCCTGCCGGCGGTGTCTGCCATCGTCCCGGCGCAGAAAGAGACCCCGCCCACAGCGCCCCCTGCAGCCGCGGGGGAGTCATCGCCCCTGCCCTGCCCGGCCGGGAGCCACCAGCGCCTCTGCTGGCCGTGACTGGAACTGCACCCAAGGGGAAGAGGCTTAAAGAGCGGGAAGAGACTGTTCGTTAGGTTTTCTGTTTTGTGTTTGTTGTTGTTACCATTGTTGTTGTTTGCCTCATTACACACACACACAAGTAAAGAACTGTTATTCCTTTTCTTATATGTTTGCCTGAAGGCTCCTTGGTTTCAAAATTATAATAATTCGGAGGGAGCGGGTCATATTTTCCATTCCAAGGGAGGCTCTTGCCTTCCTTAGCAGACACTTGTCTTTCAAACCAAGACACTAATATACTTTGAGGGATATCAAAAGAATAGTAAAGAAATTTTCTTTGAACTATTGTTTTCACAGAACGTCTGATCTCAGTCTATTCAGATAAGCATGTTTCAAAGTGTACCACATGCAATCTTTATGTGTGTACTCTAACAACCTTTCATCATCTATCCCTTCACCAATTTTGCCATCTGCCTCTGAAAGCAAAATAAGACAAAACATACCATTTAGTGTTCCTCCAGAATCAATCTTAGTGTTTGAGGGATGAAAACATTTCTTTTTATCTGGCAAAGAAGTTAAACCTTCAGGAAACAAATTTTTTTTTTCTCAGTACTGAAAAAAATTGCAGCTGTGAGAAAATATTTCAGCCATGGAATCTTGCAAATACTTCGAAAGGTAATTTAGAACTTTTCATGATGTTGTAAGGAGAAAAAGAATTGTCAGAGTGTTCTGGCCCTGGGCATTTCCTGGGGCGAAACCTGACTATTTTTCTTAGCATGTCAGCAGTCCCTGGAATATGTCTTAGGCTCACCTACTCTTGCTTGATCAGACGTGTCACAAACAGGTATGGTTCGAGAGCTCAATTTTTACTTGTACTACAGCTCTGCTGATTCGCTATTTGTGACTCTCTCCAGAATTCCTGATCATGGAACATTAAGAAGTGATGTGAGAACCCAGCCTACATTGAAAATGTCTGGGCTGTTTCCACATGTATCCACTACTGTATGTGAAAGAGAAAGAAACCAGAGGCCAGTATTCCCAATGTTTAATTCCCAGCTCCTACTTCAGCTAAATTAGGAGCCAATTTTCATTAAATTTTTCCACAAAGAAGGCTTCTCCTGAGGGTACTTCAGAAAAAAGGACTATGTTAGGCCCTCTGTCAGTGTAGTTTTACTTCTCCCATTATATTTTTCCAGCAGCAATTGTGCATTTTTTAAAAAATAAAATGGTATATGAAAAAAAATCTTACCACTTTTTTTAGTTGTATTGCTGAGGTCAGTTGCTAAATGACAGCTTGAAATATTTCCCTCTCTCCCTGTAATATATTCTAATATGAAGCACAGATTCAGGCCATTGCAGAAGATAAAGAACACCGTGCATTGCTTTTAGGTGTACTTTGTTTTTTTGTTTTCTCAAAGCATAAATAGAAGACAGTTGTTTGTATCTCTCATCTGTAGTCTCCAAGACTTCTTTGATCCCTTGGTATTGCAGGACTTATAGTGTGTCAGAATAGCAAATAATTTTTAATACACTTTTTGGCTCAGGGTTATCCTAGAAATTGACAAAAGAATGTTCAATATTTCAGAGCAACACTCTGCCATCTAAACCTTTTTAGATGCCTTCAGCTGAGAATACAGAGAAGTTTGTTACAAAATTCAAATAAATCATACAGAATATTTTGGTTTGTAGGGCTTTCTAACAGGGCATTGGTAATCATTAAGATAACAGCACAGATCTTCCTGTGCTAAAAAGCCTTGTCCCCTCTTAGTGTTGGCACATCCAAGTCATTTAGGCACTGGTGATGATTTATGAGAGAGAGAGAAGGAATAGGAATGTGCCACATCATGCAGTGATGGCCAGCTGGCATCAGTTTAATTCTTTTATTTCTGCTGAACTTGTGCCTGGCTTTTTTTTTTAAGAGGTCTTCTAAGGATGTATGTTTTCCCTAGACATGTATACCATGATACAACTGGTTGGCTGTTAGACAGCAATGAATGGCCTCTCTTGGGTCCTCCACACTCAGTACCAGAAAATAAATGGACTTCTGTCTTGCTACAGATGCACTAATCTAAAAATAAATTCAGAAATATTATTATGAATTTAGAAATATTTGGAAATACTGCTGGAGTCTCACTGCACCTATATTTTTGCTGTTAATCATGAAATTATTTGACTTCAGCTGGCCTTTCTTCATTTGTCGAATAAATATCTCAAGACACCTTATGGTCACATGTATCATTTTGGAGTAGATAATTAGTTGTGATTTTGAAATTATATTCTTGAAATTAAGCCAAGAGGTGGAGTGGAAGGTTGAAAACTCCCAACTTTTCAGAATTCATGCAGGAGTATTTGTTGAGTCTCCTGGCAGCCTGTATTGCTGTGTCCTGCTGAGAAAATCCACTCCCCTAATCATGGCTCAACATAATCCATGGTACTGTGTAAATAAGAAATAATGGTGGGCAATTTCCTACCCAGGTGATTTTTTTTCCCGTTTGCTTTTACATAGCAAGGATTTTGTCCTTAAATTTTAATGGGATTTGAGGATGTTTGGCACTTCACCAGATTGGATTCTTATTTCCTTAGTTTCTTGATGAGATCCAAGCATATAAAAGAAGACATTTCACTTAAAAGAGCATAAATAACCCACTTTTATCTTGCTCTGCCCCCAGATGCAAACATAAGGATAGGTAAAAAGATGTATCTGTCCTTGTTATATTTAATAGTTTACAATGATGTTATCGGAAGCGAGGTAGGGAAAAGCATTTTTTACCTTTATATTGACAGCACTCCTTTAAACAATAAAGGGAAAAGTAGAAAATAGCATTTCAAAAAAAGTTAAAATATAATTCATAAAAGCCCATATTTCGTTTTAGCAGCTGTGTTGTTTCTCCCTGTATAATCTGCATATCTGTTACTTTTTCTCTTCACTCTGAACTCAGTCTTTAGCGGGCACAGGCTATAGTGACTCATGACATACAGTGTCTTGGTGCAAATATTTACAAGTATTTAGTGTCAATAATAATTGCAGTATTGTTGGTAAGATATACTATAATTCAAATGCAAGATTTTAATGAAATTGAGCAAAAGTTTGTATTATACCCCAAACTACTTTGTAACATTTTGTTGGTTTTCATATTTTTTGTTGTATAAGGAACAACTGTATTAATGTCACAATAATAATTGATTTATGAAATAATAAAACCATGAAAAACCTGTGACAGTTAAAAAGAAAGTGTTCAACTTTGAAATTCTAGATACTAATTTCCTTCTGAACCCAACTTAAAACACAGCTTCTGTCTTTTTAGGGATCTGCTTTTGGCTTCCTATAAGATGCAAATATCTTGTGTAACATTACCCTTTAGGATACTAGTCGGCAAATAAATTAATTTTTTAGTATGTCCAGGCATTATTTTTTTGTTGAGAATGAAATTAATTTTGTTTTTCTTATGTGAATGCTGCCATTTTAATGTCATTAATGGCATGAGACCATTATCTTCAATTTTCATCAGAACATTTTACTTGAGATGTGAGATGTGTGTGAAAGATTTTGGAATAAGATTTAATTTAAATAAGGCTGGTGAGTATTTGAAATGAAAGTTCTGTCTATGCTTCAAGTGAAGACTGTGCAACAGACCTTAGAACTCAATTCAGCAAAACAATTAAAATGACATTTAGCTTTAAGTTCATGACTTGTTGCCTTTGTTTTGTTCTTCTATTTAATGCTTCTTCCTGCTATTATAATTCATTCAAGATGCAATTTAGGATCTCTATAATTTGCAGATAGCTCTCATATGGCAATAATACAAAGTCTTCCTGGAATTAGCATAATAAATATTTTTCTTTATGAACAGTTGTACTCCTGCCTGATCTTCAATGAATTCTAGGCTGTGTGGAAATGATATTCAAATCCATTCATGCATCCATCAATAGTAACAGGAAGATCCTCCTCATTAAGTACCTAGAAAACAGGTAGGGGGAAAAATAGATATGAGATCAAGTGCATTGCACCTTTTATATAAAATTTTCACTGTGCGTGGGTTACAAATAAAATCTGTGAACATTTATCTGTCTTTCAAATGAATGTTTTATAGGCTTTCTTCTGAAAGTAAAAAGTGTGGTACCAGCATGGTAACTACATAATATGACTACACTGAAAAACTTTTTTACCCCTGCAATTTTAATTCTATGTAACTGGGAAACTTTCAGGGAGCATATATTTCCAATGCTTACTTTTAGAACCAACATCTGGTCTCTTGCCATTCTGAGAAGAAAGCTGGGACAATAGGTTGTAATGCAAGAATTTGAACCCGACATGTCATAGAAATAAAGGAAGGTGGTAATCAGATTTGATGAATTTGCCAAATAGTGCAGGAGTGCATTTTTCCTTTTTGGTACCTGCATTTCTTCTAAGCCATACTGCAAACTTACTGTTGACCACAGAAGGCAAAATTTATTAGATTTTTTGACATAATTCAGCTTATCCAAAAGAGGTCAAAATAGCATTAAAGTCTGACTGGATTTTAAACAGAAAGTATGCATTCTCTGCAAGATTCTTTTATAGCTAAAATACTTTAAAGATTAGCAAAAGCCTTCCAAGTGTAAAAACACTTGGAAAGGTTGGCCCTATGCCTGAAGACTGATTTTTTTAAAGCTTTGTTGCATTTTTGCTGTCAGCAACTGGAAAGTTACAACTGAGGAATAGCATTTAGTAAAGATGGACAGACACAAGCACAATCAAGCTCAGTGTCTGAGGAATCTGAGGAAATGTCTGGCCAGCCTACTTTTCCCAAAATCATTCTTTCTCCTTCCACTTTACCATGAGCTAAATTTTTGTCAATTATCAGCCCATGTTCCCTTTGCAAAATGCAGAAGTTTGGGAAAAAATGACTGCTTTTGCAGGCCTTGAAAAGGATATGTGTCAGAAGACACTGCTCTGAAACTTCTGATAATGTGTGAGTCACACCTACTCTATTCAGAGGGAAAGACTAGAGGTGCCTATGCAGATACTGAATAAAATGGAAGACTGTACCATCAGTGCATGGCTACTTTCTTTTTTGGGATATTTCCATGGTCACTTTCTTCCCTGCTCTGGGAGAACAGAGCAAAATGCAAGTTCACCCTTTGCAGACTCTGGAGCATATTCCCACACAAGATAACAACTCTTTAGAAGAGAGAACTAGACCTGAGACTATTGTTTGAAAAGGCACATTACTAGCAAACAATGTTTTGTCTTTATAAATTAGATCTGAAACAGTTCTTCTCACCACCATCCTATGCTACCATACTGCTGCATCAAATATTCCCTTATCTTAGCACTAGGAACAGCCAGATTTATAAATTGAGTAAATCTTGCAAAGATCAGTTCTTGAAATTTATCAATGGGAACTCTGCTAGGCCAGATCTGAGCAGGTCTGATTATATGTGAGGACTATTATTTAGCCCTATTTTCATGTAGCTAATTTTGTCTTTTTTGTGTTCTTGAATTATGCTAACTGAATTTCAGGAAGGTGAGGCACTTATCCAGTTCTTCAGATGTTTTTGGTACAAATAAATTCAAATCAGTTACTTTTTAATAGTGATCCTTGTGACCTCATGCCAGATTTTGGGTGAATTGAATAGTCACGCAATACATCTAAAGCATGAAACCATGAAGGTGTGATGACATTGCAATAAACATGATGTTGGTTTTTTAGATGCACGTTCAAAAGTTTTCAGCTTAGAAAAGATCTCAGTGGCCAGATGTATTGGTTTGGCACGGCCTGGTTTCTGGTAGCAGGGGGGCACAAAGATGGCTCCTGTGAGAAGCTGCTGGAAGCTTCTACCATGTCTGGCAGAGCCAGTCCCTGATGGATCTGAAGATGGACATGCTGCTGGCCAAAACTGGGCCAAGGAGAGAGGCTGGTAATCGCCTCTGTGATGACATATTTAAGACGAAAATCAAAACAAAGTCACAAAGTTTTTTCTTCTAGTCAGAGAAGAGGATGAGGCGAGAACATTTGAGGGGAAACAACATGGCAAGACCAAGGTCAGCAGAGAAGGAGGTGCTCCAGGCGCTGGAGCCAAGATTCCTCTGCAGGCCGTGGTGATGACCATGGTGAAGCAGGTTGTCCCCTTACAGCTTGTGGGGATCCACAGGGGATGCAGAGATCCACCCACAGCCCATGGGAATCCATGGAGGGATGCAGAGATCCACTCAGAGCCCGTGGGGGAGGTGCCCATGCCAAAGCAGGTGGATGCCTGGAGGAGGCTGTGATCCTGTGGGAGACCCGGTGCAGCAGCCTGTCCTTGGAGGACTGCACCCCGTGGATGAGTGACCCACATCACAGCAGTTTTGGGAGGACTGTCTGCCCGTGGGGAGAATTCACACTGCAGCAGGTGTGGTAGGGCTGCTGCTTGTGAAAGTGGACCCACACTGGAGAAGTTCACAGAGAACTGTCTCCCGTGTGTGGGACGGGACAGTCTCACAAGGGAAGGAATCCTCTCCCAGAGCAGTGGAAGAAAATCTCAGTGATGAACAGGCCAAAATCCCCATGCCCTGTCTCCCTGCACTGTTGGTGGGAAGGAGGTGGGGTCTGGGGGGGGAAAAGGTGTTTTAAGGGCTTATTTTGCTTCTCATTACCCTCCTCTGATTCTGTTAGTAATAAATTCACTTTGCAACTCAAGTTGAGCCTGTTTTGCCCTTGAAGTGTTTCTCCCGGTCCTTTTCTCACTCATGAAGCGTTTGTTAATTTTTTGTTTTTCCTTTTCCCTCCTCTGCCCAGCTGTGGCAGGGGAGGGTGAGTGAGTGACTCTCGTGGGTGCCTAGTGTTGGGCCAGTGTCAAACCACAACACCATAATTTTCCAAAGGTTTGCTCTGGCCCTTAGAGGGGGTAAGGTAGTATGGAATAATTGACTCAGGCACTGTTGGAATTTAGGTCAGGTGGCGGAGGGAGTCACAGCTAGGTTTCCAGGAGCCAGTCAGGCAGACCAAAAGGAAGAGATCTCTAGAGCTGAACTGTGCATTACGCCAGTCCCCTCTCATGAAAGGCAGCAGAGCACAATTTAAAGAACAAAATATCTTGATTAGATTGCCCTTATTTCCAACTGCAATGACATGGTGAGAGGCAAGTGACCTTTAAGTCAGTTCCCACCTAGGTGGATACTTTCAGTCAGCAACTGAAAATAAAACAATTAACTATACTTCAGTGATCACACATGTGAGTGAGCACCCAATCCCTAATGGGAAAAATAATGGACCTTTCAAAGAAAAGGCAGCTTGCTCATAGCATTTTCTTGTAAATACAAAGCAAATACTTGGTGTAAATGCTTCTAGTTATAAAGTCTTGTTTGTAAAAATAAACACCACGATAAGGGGTAAGGCATGGTATTATAGAATTTTACTACTTCATGTATGTCCTGACTGGTGTAATGCAGATCAGTCTCTGAATGCCCACTGATTACAACATAATTCTTAGAATTGAAATGCTGCTGAAGCAACTGTCACCCCATTGAAAACACACAAATTTACTTTAAGAACAAAACAAAATTCTATTCTGTGTCAAAGCAAAACAGTTACAGATGAGCAAGGCTGTCTAGGGTAGTAAATTACATGGAAGTAAAGAATAAATGTATTATAGAATATTCTGGCTATGGACCAAGCAGTACATTTCATTATAATTTGTCTGTTGAAAGAATCGATCTGTGAGAACAATCTCTCTAAGCCAAACCAAAGTAAATCTTATAAATCAGTGAAGCTGTATCATTTTAATATCTATAAGAAGAACGAAGCCACTCAAATCTAACATTGTTTTGCAGAATTTTGTTGCTGTTTTGGTTTTTTTGTTTGCTCTTTTTTTTAAATTGCAAAATTTATCTTGAGAATAAAAGAGGAGCTTGTGAATCTATTCATTGAGGTTAATCTAAGAATCTCTTGCAAGTTAAGGAACTGGGCATCTCACTAGGGTGGGTATTAAGGTCTACATTACACAGACTGGGTTCCAGAAGATTGGGCTTCTTTTTTTGTCTATATTATATATTTTATGTGAGGGCTCTTGCTTGTGGTAAAAGGCGCTATCACTAAATATTTAAATACTGATGCCGTTTTGTTTTTGCCTTTTTTTCTTTTATGTGTTCTCTGTATTCTTTGCACCTACATTTGTAGCTTTGTAGTCTATTGTATTAGTGACTAGTTTTCCCAGTACTTTTCTGTGGCCTTTCTTTCCCTAGGCAGAAAGACAAAACAAATTCCAGAGCTCCAAGCCCCGGGGAGTACAAGGCCCCAGTGCTATCTTGGTTCTCCCTAGGAGCCAAGGTCAAGAACAATTTCATGGACAAAGTACAGCTAGTACTAAGGAGGGGACTCCAGAGAAGGGGCTTGACCTGGGGGGGAAATTGCATCACCCCTTGTCTTCCTAATTGGTCCTTTTTATCAATTATGCCAATTTCCTAAAACCTATAAAACTGTATTCACCCCTGGAGGGGATGGGCTTTTGTAGACATCTTTCCATAACTGCCTCTGAAGGCCTTCAAATAAAGATCCACTCTTATATTACCTCCTTACTGAAATTATCTCGAGTTTCATTTCCAGGTTGGGAAAAAGGCATCAATACCAGTTCTATGAAAATTAGTCACATGGCAATTTAGGTTGTCTCCTTATTTGTTGCTGCCTGATGACTCAAAGCTGACTTGTAGCTTGGAAACAAACTGGCCAGTCTTTTTGTAGAGGCTCAACAAGAAGGAAAACCAGCCACATATTTTGCTCTTTGTCTTTTGCACAACAGAGGACATGAAATTTACCTCCTGTACCCAGCCTATACTTAGTTACCTGGCAAGTGTACCACAGGGAGCTTCCATCCTTTTCGTCCTTGCTTAGGGGTTTTGGAAACAGATCCTTTGAGATGCAATGAGAAAGATAAGGCAAGGAAATCCAAATTTGTCCCATATACTACTCCAACTTGAAGAGCATGGCAACAAGCAGTTCCTGTGAAGAGCAAAAACATCAGAACTCAAGTGACATCTAAAGCACCTCATTCAAGGAATCTGAGCTTTTCTATCATCTGGAAGGCAATATAGCAGCAAATAATACAATTTCAGACTCCTGTTCTTAGATATTTATTGGCATGAATTCAAGTAGTGGCAAAACAGAACATAAATGTTGGTATCACATTTTTACTTGCAAGTGATTCTTAAAAAAAGAAATCCTTGGTAACTTTGTAAGGAAAAGCTGCCACAGAGGTGACAGTGTTTGCATTCACCTGTAATAGAAAATCTTTAGCTGCCTTCCCATCCTTCCTACTTGTCCTGGTAGTCTGGCTCCTCCCAGGAACTGGTGATGCTACAGATTTCCTCTTCTTTTCCCAGCTGGGGAAGTAATCAGTGCCCACCTCAACATCATAAGCACTTTGATCCCTCTTCAGGAAGTCAGTTTGTCTCCTTGAAGTTCATACAAGATCACTTTAAAGCCAATTATCTTTGCCTTGCAAGATGATATGTGGTAATTAATGGGAGTGGGTAGAGATGGTTACAAGCTCTTTATAGCTACTGTACCTGGAATATATTGTATAATAAAACAGTTATAAAGCTACTGTAGATATCCAATGTTCCTGAGTTCTGTGTTATACGATTATATTTTAAGCTCATTGCACTTAATGCAAGTGATATATCTTATTTTATAAATTAAAAGGCAGTAAAGAGGGCCAAAAAGTTCAGCCATGAGATATTCAGGATCAACTGGTGGGCACTGTAGGACCTATTTAATCTGTAATGATAAAATCTTGAAATGGGATCTAAGTATAGTATCTAAGGTATTTTTATTGTTCCAGTTATTAATAATTTGTCTTAAATTCTTTTGCTTGTTTTCTGTCTTGTTTCAGACATAGGTTTTGAAACTAGATCAGCTGCTGTTAAATCAATATGGTAGTATTTATACATATAAACAGAAAAATATAGAAAATTTTGTGCTGAAAGTTACCATATTAAACTTTGGAGTTCTAAATAACACTAATAGAACACCCTGTAGGTAGTCATACTTTTTATTACAGGATCCCCAAATGCCCTCTGACAGTATCTTCACTGTGCAAGGCTGGAATAATCAGTCCTCTTGACTCACCTAATCTTCCTAACACATGTACCTCAAGAATACCTGGTATTCTTGTGGGAGACAAGAAATGCTGTTCACTGTTGCTCACCAGAAGGCAGTCTGGGAAAGGTTCAGCCAGCAGCGAGGTAAAGACCAGGTCCTGTAAGCAGAGCACGGGTTGTGTGGCTGGCATGTGCTTGCCCTGAGCGAGGCAGTGCTTGGCTGGGGAGACACCACGGGATCGGAGAGCGGGATCGGGTACAGGGACGCAGGAACAGCCACACTGCGGTGGCAGGCAGCCAGTGCTTTTGGGTTAAGTTTAGAACATAAAGGGGCTTGGTTTGTTGCAATAAATGATCTTTGGACCAAGCAAGGAGGTCTGTGTGTCTTTGTTCCCCACTGCTACAGTTTCTGTCTTTGTTGTCCAGCCACCAGTTAAAATGCTGTGCTAGTGAGATAATAGCTGAGATTTATTTTAGACTGATAAAAAGAATTTAAATTTCTTTATTAACTTCTATTATTGAAATTAATTTTTATGCTTTGAATATCACTTATTAACATAGTAATCACAACTTAGACATGAGGGTCTGTTGAACTGTGTAATTCCAAGAATGACCTATGTCAAGGTAGATTCATGTTTTACAGTGCTTTTTAGTAATCTTGTGCTTTAAACAAAGCAAACAAAGCATGTTATAACTATCCTGAGGATAAATTTAAAAAATTCTGAGAGTTCAGTACACTTAAAATGTATCAAACATACTAAAATTAATAAATCAAGAAGCTAAAATATTTTTTATTACATCCTGATATGTATTGACAATAATGCCATGTTTAAAGGTATTTATGTGCACTGCCTTAGGATATGCAAAACTCTATTATTAAATACATACTATTACGTACTGTAATTTTTCATTGTTATACTTCTACCACATTTTATCTCTGACTGCAGTATTTTTGGTTAGCATCTATGAAAAGACAGAAGAGTGATTGTAAAATTATAGTGCATCAAATTCTTCCACACTTGCAGCTGTGGAATGCTTTTAAGCTCCAAGGGCTCACCATCTCTCAAAAAAGATTCATTTTACCAGCTTCTGATTTTTTTTTTTTTTT
>WEKY01024207.1:52963-69804 GCA_013390045.1 Picathartes gymnocephalus
TGAGCCAGCCTCTACAAGTAGAACTATCTGTTTCCTTGTTATTCCATTTGTATGCATTGGGAGTTGTGAAAGGCAGTTTTTGGAGGAGTTACGGTAACATAAACCAGCATGATCTTGTGTTGCCAATGGCAGCCAGGCAGCTGAGGGCCTAATTAGCTGCCTGGTACAGTAGGGACGTAAACTGAAGCAGTGGAAGTCTCTGCAAAGGCATTTGGGAAGAACCACATCTCCCACAGCATATATTGCTGAGTATGTGCATATATATATGTATATATGTGTGTATAAATATAAATATATATATATGTATACATGTATATATGTGTATGTATAGATGACCCTAATTTGTCTTGATTCCATTCCCATAGAAGTAACTTGCAAAAGCCTTACAGAGGTGGGACTACAGTTACTGGGAACATGAGGGAAGGCTCATGGATCTGTCATAGGAGAAAAATTGGTGTTGTGTTTGTCCCTGCCTTTATCTTGTGCTCAGAAGTGAGCTAATCTCATAGCTTTCATCTGCACTCTGAAAAGGTGGCTTTATTTGATTTCTTTGTGGTCTGCATTTATTGTTGGATTAAATAACTCACCTCCTCCATTGAAATATACATATTTTCTTCCTTTCCATGAGCATTTCTATTGTGCATCTTCAGTGCTGGAAGCTCTCTGCTGTTTCAATGTAATCTGTTGGTATTTCTGTAGCTTTAAATATTTTTCAATCTAGTAAAATCATAATCAATAATTTTTCTAATGTAAAGATTTAAAACTGCAAACTGTTTGGCAAGAAATATTTTGAAGCTAGGATGCCTGTGTAATAGATTCTACATGATTGGCCTAATTTTGCACTCTTAACAATTTTGAGTCTTTATTGATGTTTTGTGAAGTGCTCAGGCTATAAAAAATTAAGCATTCTTCTCTCCAGTTTAGGGAAAAATAAGTCATGGCTGCTAATGATTTCACCCTATCTATTTATTAGAAATAAATGAATAAATGAGAATTGATGGTTAGTGATATTTTGTCCTGCGCTGATCTGGCAATTTTTGTAAATAGGATTAAAACTTTTCTAGTACTTCCCCTCTCCCTCACTTGAGACTTATTGCTGTCAAACCCAGAAAAGGCAAGTCAGGCCTATGAGCTAGAAAAGGTACTGAAACAACACAAGAGCCTGTCAAATCAAGTGGCTCCTCCTTTCAATCACATGAGGTTCCAGGCCTGGAAAATAAGAGCAGTGTGATTTCTGAGAGTTAATTGGAAACCTCTCTTTTTTTCCTGCTGACTCTTGGCCTTGAGGACCTGCCAGGTTGGAAGGACAGATGTCTTGACCATTTCCCTGCTGAGACCAGTATCAACTATAACTGTGTTTTTCCTGGCACATATTTATCTAGCCTTTTCTTAAAATCCTCTGGTGAGGGTAAATCTGTGGTCTTCAAGGATCTTTAGTTCAGTATATCACTATTTATGTTGATAAGAATTTTGTTGTACAAGCCAAATCTTTTGATGTAATCTAAGTTCATTAATTTGTTTGACATAGACATGAACATGATGTTCTTTCCCTTTGGCAGCAGTTTTTGGTGCATGTCATTCTAGTGTCTTCGGAATCTTCTCATCTTTAAATCAACCTTTTTGAGTCATTCTTAAAATACAATTAATGTTTTTGAGGTCTCTGACTCCATTAGCTGTTTTCATCCAGATTTTCCTCATTTGGCCCATGGCGTTCTTCGACGCGTGCTGCCCCAACCTGGTCGCGGTGTTCCCACCGCACTCCTAAGCAGGGCATAATTTATCTGGTTATCAATTATATTATTCCTTCTAATCATGTGAGATTGGCAGGCCATGCTGCTGTTCACAATCCCAGAGTGATATTTGGTGTACCAACCTGTACGCATAGGGATGCTGCAAAGAGGATCTCAACAGGTCCTCGTACAACCTACCTTAAGGTGCTACCAAAAGTAGTACCAGGGACTACTTTTTTCAGCTTGTTTATGAGAGGATAATAAAAGACTGAACCACATTCTTTTTTCTGACAAATTTTAGAGTAGATATAAGGATTTGGAGTAGCAAATATATGGTACAGCTAATGGGGGGATTTTTTGTTTCCTGATAGCAAAATGGGTCTAGATTTATTAGGGGAAAAAACCCACTTTTTTTAGTGCAGATGGTGGTAGAAATGAGATGGCAACTGGTTATGTGTCTTTCTCCTTAAATCTGTTTTGCCTCCATTGAGAGATATGAGCCTTTGAAGAGAGGAGCAAACAAATGAGACAGGGATTTTTCTCATTCGTGTGTTGATACATTTTTGTCCTCATGATTTTAATTTTTTCTTTTTTTTTCTTTGCTATTTTCCAAAACAAAATCATGTGTAATTGATGGAAACTATTTCAAGTTTCCAATTAGCAAATAATTTCTGGAATAAGTGTTTACATATTAGAGCAAATCATGGAACGCAAACTTCAAAATCTTGTGGCTCCTTATAAATAAATTCAAAAGAATCAAAGGTTTGTTTAAGAGGGAAAAAAAGGCATTAAAAGAGATTAAGGGCTGACATTATTAGAATTATTTTATAGCACATTGCAGTCTTGCAGATTGCAAATCCTTTCCAGCAGCAATATTGTCCATAAAATAGTACTTGCCTAGAGAAAATGGTACATACCTTGAGAAACTGCATAAAAAACAATTTAGTTCATATCTGGATGGAAACAATAATTTCCTAGATATAAGTTGTGATCAGTACACCATTTGAATCTAGGGTGGACAAAATAAGGAAAAAGTAATAATATTTTTAAAAAGATCCTGTGTGAATTTGCCTTTTTACATAAGACATGAGGAACAGGAATACTTCTGAAATTATAATTTCAAGTAAAGACTGAGATGAAGGACTAATTATTAGAAATAGTTTCATGTCTTCCATATGAAACTGTTTACTGTACATTCACTTCATAACAGATTACCTCTAAATACAACCATTCTAACGACAAAATGTAAACCTTTAAACCTCACTAAGCTTCGACTTCGTTTCTCACAAGCATTATAGATTGAAGGAAACTCAATTGGAATCCACAGTAAGCCCTTGAGTATGACCATTTTTGCTTGGATAAAAGTGAGGAATACCTCTGAGGTTAGGGGTGAATTCAAATCAAAGGCTAATGAAGGAAGCAAATGAAGGTTAGCAAATAAAGACACACCCAACAAACCTTTTGCTATTTTTAGTAGACGTGATAATATTTTACAGAGTTTGATGCATTGCTGCACTGTGTTTGAATATTGCTTTGAAGCTAAGTTTTCAGAGACTTGCAGCTTAAACTGGGCAAAACTTCTACAGTTCCTCAAAAGCCCAAGTAATCTTATTTGGAGACAATATTTGCTAGAGTTCAGCTTCAATTAACTGTCTGAATCTTCTGAGGTTTCAGGTGGTCTATTCTACTTGACATAAGGCAAGTAGCATACCTGGTGGAGCAGCATTTCCACCTGCAGTGAGACTTATTCCTCACAGCGTGGGTTCCTCAGATTATCTAATAATGCCAGCACTTACTTCCTCCATCCCCTTGGAATTTCACATATTGTGTTTTGTGGAATAGATGAGACAGCATTTCCTTCTTCCACTCCAGCAACAGAATAAGTGAATTGAGAATGGAAAACAATTGTCTTTTCCCCTGACACAGCAGGACTAGGAATAAGAAACATTTTTTTTTATGTGGCTGATATCACTTCCTGGTCTCTGTAACTCAGCCTGGAGTTTAAAACAGCAAATTGGCACACCTATGCTAAAAGTAACCTTGCTGTGTGGGTTGTTTGAAGTAATAAAATATAAGGTAGGAGACAAAAGACTAGATGATCAGAAAAATGAACGGGGCATACAGAAGAAAGGGCAAATATTTTCCCAAATTTTCTTCAATTACTTTTGAATTGTTGTTAGTAGAAGCCAGAGAACTTCCCTTTTTCCCAGTCTCAAGGTTTACATTGCCTGCGGTAAAGATTCAAACTTGAAAAGGATTATATTGATTCATATATGTAAGAAAAATTATGATCTGAGACTTTGCAGGCAGAGGGTAAGCATGTGCATAACCCTGTAGAGCAGCTGTAATTAGGGCTGTGCACAACCTGGTAGGCAGCTGTCAGTCAGTTCTTTTCAGCTTTTAGTGGGCTGAAAGGAAGTAGAAAAGACAGAATTTTTAGTGTAGGAAAAATCTGTTCTGCCTCTCTCACTTGCTAACTTTCACAGGGAGAGAAAATAATTTTTTCCTTTAAATGGAGTAACAGCATAGCTAATAAATCATTCTCTCATTAATAAAAATATAAGCAACTAAAATTACAGGATTAATTTTATTACATTAGCAGACACAAATGAAGGTCTAACAGTTGGAGATGAAATGCTGCTAACAACATGATAATAAAGTATTTTTATCTTCCCTCCAACTCGAAGTCCACACACTTAGTGTCCAATAAGCTCTTATTTAAGAAGCTGGGATGAATGCTTTAGTAATGAAACCTATCTCTGAGAACAAGGTGATATCTATTGTATATGACCTGTAGAAAACTAAATTAAAACATATAAGTAACTGCAAAAACCAATAAGTGAGGGGAAAAGTTCACAAGACTGAAATACAACCTCTCTTTCTTTTTCTCTTTATCAACCTTTTTTTTTTTTTTTAATCGGCTTTAAACCAGGCCAGACTGAAAGCATTTCTGCAAAGATATTTAACTTGGAGAAGAATGATTAGAAAGGAGTTTTGGTTGAGGATTTGAAAGGGGTACATGTGTGTGTGTGTATGAATAAGAGAGACAAAATAAAACTTTCCCTGTCAGGGTAGCCCCTGGGTTGACAGAAAATCTGAGTGTAGCTTCAGTAATGGGATGCTCTCCCTAGCAGAAGGATGTGAAAAGTTGTTACTAATTGCCTTGCTCTTCCTAACTTGGAGTTTAGCCACTTGGAGCGGGTTTTCTGATGAACTATGATGCGATACAGTAAAGGGTTTATGCAACATTTCCTATTGATTACTCTTTTCTGCATAGGCCTCTGATTATAGAAGATTTCCTTATCAGTATGAAAAGAATGCTTGAATTTAAAGCTTTATTTAGAAAGTGGAATTATGTCTTGAAATATGGCCACAAAGAATATCCTTTTCTGGTATTTTTTCCTCTTTACTTAAAACCAGAAAAATTGTTTTTAGCAAGGAAAAAAAAAGCTTCCTAAATGGTTTTGCTCTCTTTTGTCTTGAAAATTATCCAGCAGAACATCTGCATTTGTTCCAAGTCTTCAGGGCCACAAGCAGTGGCCTCTGACAGAGTGCAGGCTCTGAGAGGCTGTACAGCATGCATGGCTGAGCCCAGTGTCTCCGGGGCAGCTGGGACAAGGAAAGGCTCTAACTCTTATTGTCCTCATTTTGGATTGTTCGCACTTTTCTAACCAACTTCACATAATGGAGAGAATAGGATTAAAAAGAAAAAAAAAAGAAGCATGCTTGGCTTTTCAGGGGAAGAGAAACAAAAAGAAATTATATGAAGTGGTGATTTCCAGGATCAATGTAGTTGAGAATTTAAGCCATCAATAACACTAGTTGCCATTTCTAGTAAAGATCTGAGTGACAGGGGACACTGCCTGGAAATACAACAGGATTGGTTGCCAGTAGTATAAATGACATTTTAGAATTATGCTGACAGCTTGGAGAAATGGGATAGATGAAATGTAACCTGACATTGCACTCTTAACAAAATAGTTTGCAGAATCAAGATAAGGATTAATTGACAATTGTTCTGTGCAGCAAGGGCTTGAGATTACAATGAATGGCTTCATAAAAAACTTGTAAAAAAACTCCAATATCACTCTAAGTTTATATATATACAAAAACCATGAGAAACACCTCATTAGAAACATTAGAGAGACACCTCACCAAGGGGACTGGGAGTGTATCTGAGTGTAACATATGGCAAAAGCAGGGAAAGTTGAGCCTAGAAATGAAGAGAGTTGGACTGAGCTGGAGAAGAGGTCAGGTATTTCCCTAAAGGAAGATTTTAAAATGTATTTCTTTTTTTTTTCCCAACACCCAAGTCAGTAATTAAGTTTATATTAGTTGGCAATAAAATAAATGAATAAAATTGCTGTAGCTGAAACGGTTTTGCCAATAACAATGTACTGAGCTCAAATTAGACATTGTGACAAACTTTCTAATGGCCAAGGTGTCTAGGTAATGTAATAGCTGTCCGAGATTCTAGCCTTGAAGGCTTGGATGTTATTTAAATACAAATGCTAAGTAGGGATTACCCAATTCATGGAATTGATTTTTGGATCTCATTATCCATGCTTAGGGATCAGCGCCTTCCTCCGTTTCCCTGCATCTCTTATTCCCTTAATTGATAATTCTTAGAAACCTCTAACTTTCAGTTTCATGCCCCCTTTGACATTTCCTTAAATTTTTGCTTCTAGGTTAGTTTTATTCCCTGGTCTTGATTATACACAGACACATTTTATTCACCATCAGCAGACTGTGGTAGTCCCATTCTTTCTCCTGTGTCTGTCTGGTCTGCATTCCCTCACCTGAGGTGCAGCTGTGGAGTTCAGTATTTGCTCACTTTTATCACTATATAGATAGCTCCAGAGCAAGCCGTAACAAATGAAACACTGGGTCACTTGGTCGTAGCAATGATTTGATTGCTAGCCTGAGAATTAGGTTTGTGAGTACACTAAATGATTGGGTAAACCCTTTAGAATATTGTGTATTCCTGGCAGAAGATAATGCCATCCAATTTGAATTCAGAATTCTGCACACTTGGGACCTAAGGGAACACATAATTATGCAAGAGGTGCGTACAAATTCATCTGCATCTAAAAATATTAAACTCACAGTAAAGACTATGGCTTTTCAAAGATCACATAAAGATTGTCTTTCCAGATAACAAACTAGTATTTTAAAGATTTCCTACAGGCATATTTCATACTAAACTTTCATTTTTAGGAAGGATTGTATGGCTGGAATTCTTTTTTGTGCATCAGATTTCCCAGTGGTAACACACAAAATGTTTTACATTCATTTTCTTTCTTGCACCTTAAAACTTTTCAATCCAAATGACAAAATTGTAATTTAAAAAAAATGTTACTATGATGACTCTGACAAATACTGCAACAGCCAGGAATACATACTGAAAATGCAGTCACAGCCTTATCTTTCTATTCTGAACTGTCTTGGGGTGATTTTATAAAAAATACTTTATTCCCCTATCAACTGCTTTATGCCCAGAAATGGGTCCTATAGTTTTAAGCCAGGTCCAGGGCATGGGGAAGCTGGGGAAATTCTTTGGTGCTGTGTTGTGTTCCAGCACACACTCCCCATTCTCAGCTCTGCAGTGGACAGAGGGAGTTACATCCTTTGCTTTTAGCTAGCTTCTTTTTTGCTAGCTGAGGCAAGAACTTTTTTCCGGGACTGTGGCTTCTTCTTCTGGAACTGTTCAGCTTAGCTCCGGTCCGAGAACCAGAACATCACCGGGAGTCGGACGCCGTCCACTGGCGGGGCGCCCCGGGACACCGCATCTCGGCTCCGGACCTCGGGAGGAGCCGGACCACAGCTAAAGAAAGAACTCTGAATCCACCAGCTTTCTCTGCAGCGAGAAAGTTCAGTGTTAACAGTTATTCTTTTTCCTGCGGGCACTCTGCTTGTTAAATAAACTTTCTTGTTTTTTTTTTTTTTTTCACTTTCCCCCAAGAAATTCCTTTTGTATCAGTGGGGGAGGGAATGCCGAAACCTGCCTTCTTTAGAGGAGAGTTAATTTCAGGACGTCTCCTCCTAAAATTGTCTCAAATTGAGGTAAAAACTCAGATCTCATCAGTGGTTCTGCAAGAAGGAAGAAAGCTGTCTGCTCAGGTGGCCAAGACCCAATGGCACCTGGCCTGTATCAGGAACAGTGAGGCAGCAGGACCAGGGCAGTGACTGTCCCTCTGCACTGGGCACTGGTGAGGCTACAGCTCAAATCCCGTGCTCAGTTCTGGGCCCCTCAATTCAGGAAGGACATTGAGGGGCTGGAACGTGTCCAGAGAAGAGCTGGGGAAGGATCTGGAGCACAAGTCTGATGAGGAGCAACTGAGAGAGCCGGGGGTCTCATCCTGGAGAAAAGGAGGCTCAGCAGGGACCTTCTCACTCTTCACAACTCCCTGACAGGAGGGTTTAGCCAGGTAGGGATCAGGCTCACACGGCACTTAGTGCTGTGCTTTAGTTCATTATGGTGGTGTGGTGGTGATTGGTCACAGGCTGGACTCGATGAACTTGGGGATCTTTTCCAACTTCAGTGATTTTATGACCCTAAAATAATACTGTGTCTTCTTGTACCTGGCTCTTCCCTACTTGAGATTGTTCACAGTTTTTGGGAACTGATCACTTTTTGTTTGTGAAGAGGGTGTGGGAGTAACACTTCATAACTGTTGAGCCCCCAGAAGGCGTTACATCATTCTCTGCTGCGTGAAACCTTCACCAGCACCAAGATGCAGACTGAGGGTGATGCAGTGTGGACACCCGATTCTGAACAGAGATGCTTGTGCAAGCACATCCAGCTCTGAAATGCAGCGCTTAGTCCATTCTGTGATATTTTACTCTTCCACCTGTACTTTTGGCTGTTGGTTGTTGCCGATTTACATCACCTGGCAGATAGCATCACCCCACAGCAAATTCAGAGCGTATAGGAGAGAACTGAGAGCAAAGCAGAGTTGTAAGGCAGACCCTGGCCTCTGCAGTGTAGTGGTCTGGTTCAAAAGTCACACCAACCCCACACAAGAGAATCTTAGCTACACTTCTGTGAAGATCACAGATTAAATTTTACACTGTTTTTATGCTGTTTCATGAAGTTTGGCAGTAGGTTGCTGCTGTAACTGTATTCAGTCATAATAAAAAGCAGCTATATACCTTCTCTATTCTGATGCAGCCTATCTTCACACACTGTGGGGCTGCTTAAAAGCAATCCAATATTTTAACTATTGGTGGATGACTAGACTATGGATAATAGGTTTGTGGTCTGAATTTAACAGTAACTGGTGCAGAATATAAAACACACTGAGATGGAAAGCAGTAGTTTTTAGTGCACCATAAGTATCTCATACTTTATATAACAACTATAATTGGAAATATTCCATTTAAATGGTGTGATTCAAATTGCATTTGTGTGAGTACTTGAAGTTCCACATTCTGATAACTTGGGTTTTATCTCATCATGTTAATGATAATTCATTTTCTCAGCACTAAGAAGAACAGGTACAAAGAAAAGAAAGAATTTCAGAATATATAAATTTCATTGTTACGTGCCATTAATACTGAAGAAGCAACCACACCTCAACCAAAAATAAACCCAACTTTCATTCTGTTCAGTCACAACTATGTTGTTTATATTGCATGTACGTTTTGAGGATTGTGAGTAAGGGATGATAAATCCTAACTGAAAAAAGACCTCTGAACACAGCAATTGCAGACTTTAGTTACAGTTTTGAGAAGGCAGAAGTGTCTGTTGGAGCTGTATATAGGCAAAAAATCAGCCAGGATGGAAATCTCAACATCTCTAGTGTTCTGTTTTTTTCTGCTGTTGGACACATCTGATAAGTCTAAGGAAAATGCAAAAGGGAATGTTTTCATAGCAGGTCATAATAAAAAGCCTCAAACTTCTGCAACTTTTTGTGTTTGCACCATTTGCTTTCTAGGTTTGTATTGCAATAGAATTTCTTTAATTTCATTTTAGGTAGATTTTCCCATTATGATTTCACAAAAATGTGTCGTAGAGAAATCAGGAGATCTTACTGATTGACAGTAACAACCCCAAATTTGTCTATTCTTTTAATAGCACATCTTTCCACTAAGTGAAAAATTTTATAGAATCTGGGACATGTTAGAAGAAAGGTCAGATAATCTAGCATTGGTACTCACCACTCTGCAATTATGTAATAAAAATCTTATCCATCTTAATGCATATATTCAAAATGTCAGAAACAGAATATTTCTGTGAAAATTGTAACTACAGTTTTTTAGTTTTGTTTCACAGAATCTCCAGCTTAATTTTACTGAGCATTGAATATACATATCACGTGTGTCTGTGTATATATCCTTTACACAATTACAGGTTATTTTCATAACATTAAATATATAAATAATTTAGACTTTGTTAGAGGTGAATGCTGTAGAAGTAGAGAATTCCGAATGAGTGAAAATTTGCCTAGCATATTTGAGTGCCTTTATTTCTCTTCACTTTACCTTAACTAGTCCCCCATTTAGCAAAAGCACCTAAATATGTGCTTTATATGAGACACACTTGTTCTGCTGACAGAAACTGGGTCATCTCTAATTACCTTAAAGGTGGTCTGTGCATGAAGTTTACATATAGACACTGGGGTTATTTATGATCATCAAGCTGCCCTATGACCTTACCAGAACCAACGAAAAAGCTTTTAATCAACGTCAGCTAGTGGGAAACAAGTGACTTGTGTGGTGTGTGGGCAGTGTGTACCAATATTTCCATTTTTAAGCTGAACATGAGAAGACTTGGGGTGAACTTTTTTCTTTTATCATATACAATATAGTTCAGTTCTCAAAGGTCCTTAAAATTAATTGTATATTGAGGAGTGAGGTGTGAAAAACTCTTGTTCTTCCTTATTTCACCTTACTCCCACCTTGTAGTTGTAATTTGTTAAAATATTTCTGGGAAGAGAAATTAAACCACGTAATTTAAAGAATAAAGGTCACATTTTCATCTAGGGTAAATCAGAAGAGCTCCATTAAATCAATGATAAAATAATAGCTTTTAATGATGAAATGTCAAGTTCTTGGAGTTGCTGCTTGTTCATTTTGTTCATATGCACTATACACTGCCTGCATAACTCAACTTGCTGTTCTGTGCTGTTCTTGATATCCATAAGAGGAAGAGTCAAATTGTATAATCCTGGATCAAGAAAAATCTGATATTTTAATAGGTTATTCTATTTGTACTTTGCTCTGCTTAACTTTCAGATGTCAGCCTCTTAAAAATGTGAGGTGTTCTGATTCTTTGGTTGAAATGGGCTGCTAAGACCACACCAAGATGAGTATGGCAGCCTTGTTTTTCCATCTTTGCACACTTTGTACTCTTAACAGGTCTCAGTCACTCCCTTGGGTTTTTGGTGGTGGTTTATGTCTTGTTTATTTTCACTACTTGATTCCCCAGAGAAAGGATCTTAGCAATAGTGATTCACCCTGTGTTTCCATGACATTCCTAACATCAACTGCTGCTATTTTTTAAAATAAATTAATCTAGAGTAGTATAAATGCAAAGTACTTATTTGGTAATGCTCAAATTAATGATTCAGAATCTATGAATTTGATGATGGTTTAAATTTACAGGTGGCCTGAAAATTCTTTGTGGAGGGCACAGGCATTTAGCACTGATGCTGAGACAACTTCTTGGCTCAATCTTTACAGTAAAGCAAATGTGGTCTGTGATTTTTCTGTTGATGTCTCAACATTAATAGAATTATATTAGAGTTTTTTTTCTTTTGAATATATTAAATGTTTTTGAAGCACTTAAAAACACTTGATAAATGGCAGAGAAAACTCTGAAGACCCTTAAGGGAGAAATTACAGTTTATCTACATATAAAGTTGACCACAATTAAGTTTAGATGAATTTTGCTATAGCTAATCCAAAATCTTAAAAGGGGAGGGAAAAGGAAAAAATCAAAAAGCTCAATGTCACACACATACATATATAAAAACTAGATATTAAAAAAATATAAAAATAACCTTGCTTTTAATTTTAAGCATTTTCAGATGTACTTACATGCTTTCTCTCTTAAGGCTTGGAATAATAATTAAAATCCATATTTCCCTTTCTAATTTTCCTGCTCACAGCACCGGGAATTTTGAGAAAATCTCCTCCCAACAAAAACCTCATGGTAAAATTGTTAGAAATTTCAACATGGACTCCCACATTCAACTCCTTCAAAGATGAAAAAGATGAAAATGGAGCACTCGATGGCAGGTGATGGTTGGCATGGTATTGGAATCCTACAATAACAACAACAGCAACAACAATATCAACATCAACATCAACATAATAATAATAATAACAATAGTAGTAGTAGTAGTAGTAGTAGCAGTAGTAGTAGTAGTAGTAGTAGTAATAAATAATACCGAGAAAAGAACTGCCAGATGTTCTGCACCAGCTCAGGGAGAGCTGCTGATCTCACCAGAAAGATCCAGTATCCCAGTTCTTTTCCAAGCTGACCAGAGCAGAGCTTGTGGCTCCTGGGCTGCAGTTGCATAACAATGGTTCAGACACAAGGCCATTTACAACCAAAGATTAAGATGAAGACTGGGAAACAATAATTTAAAAAATGTAGGCAAAATCAGTTATCAAATTTTTTTTTTATCATAATTGGGATTTTGATGATTGGTCCTTAACTTTTATTAAAAATTGCAATGATCTATAATATCCTGTTTTTCAAACATAGCTTTCTCTGAAATACACAAGGCTTGTGTTCAGTTCCTCTGTGTGAAAATGACATAAATAGCCCTAATTGTAAATATGTCTGGAAAGATATTTTTTAAATTTTTCTTTAATTAATATGAAAGCATTTAAAATGATTTTTTAAAAAAAAATTATAATGTGCAATATTATATATTATAATGTGCAAATATTATAATGTGCAATATTATATATTGTTGGGTTTTTTTTGGGAAAAAAATTGACATGTATGAGAACTACACAGAACTTCTGAAGTCCGATTCCAGTCTTCTCTCACACCTTTCTAAATGAAAGCTAAAGGCAGCTTGTCTCTAGCTTACAACTGTGAACAGATTTCAACTGAAGATTTTAAATTGATGCTCTGGACTGCAGAAGAAATTAGTTTCTTAAAAAATGAAACCTACCTCAAATTTATACTACTTTAAAGTGAAAAGAAAATGTGACGTGCTATCTAGCTATTAAAACGTATACAAAAGTGCTGAAAAAAGTAACATCAGGAACACAAGCTACTGACCTCTTCTGTTTGATGTGTAATATAGGACTCTGACTGAAGCTAAGAAACAAACACCGATGATGCTGTTCAGTGGGGATACATGGCATATTTCTGTAAGAAATATAAAAGACATAGTCCTAGATAAGAAATAAGTCTAGTATACCCAAATGACTGATATGGTCAAGAATGTAAATAGTCATTTTCTTATGAGGCAGAAAATAAAAATACATCCTTTCTCATCTGACCTCCCCCAGACCCTCTCCTTCTCTGGTATGTTTTTGAGAATTCCAATTACATTAATAACTATGTTCCATATCCCTCTTTCAGCAATGAGAAATTTAATACAAAGAGAAACAGAGCAAGACCTTGTTTTTTTCAACACTGAACGCCTCAGTACTGAAATTTTGTATACATGACTCACCAAGTGGAATCTGAAACTGTTTGATTGCTGTTATGGGAGTTTTGGGGGAATATTTGCTTGCCTAAATTCTTGATTGCCTCCAGCTCTGCCTGAAACGAGAAGCTTCTTGAGGGAGTCATATATGTGGAGAAATGAGTAGGTTAATTTGAATAACAAGTTAGAGAACACATTGACTGACTCACAGTGTGTGAGTATGCTTAGTTTCTTTCACGGAGTACAAAGCTAACAAGGAAAATCAAGGCTAACTAGGAAAATCTTACAGCACGATGGGAGTGCCCCAAGACCTTGCTATGCAGCTTAGTAGATTGTAGAAAACACATTTATGAATCTGAACATTTTATTTTCAAACTTTTCAAAGCTGCAATTTATCTGTATTTTTGCACTTTTGTTCTAATAGGCTAAGAACACAGAAAAAGCTCTGTACTGATCTGACCTTTTTTCACAAAGTTGTGACTGGTATGAAGAGGAATGCTCCAATTTGTAAATACTTGCAGCAGGAAATATGCTAATCTGGAAAGCAGCAGGAGCCCTGTGGCACATCCAGCCCAAGAGGCTGCTCTGCTCTCCTGCCTTCACTCCTCAGCTTCCCTGGACAGTCCATCTCCATTGGGTGGAGAGGTGCTGGGCAAATCTGCCCCGGTGCCAGGGCAAGGCAGGCTTAGCCAAAGGCCCTGGCAGTGAGAGGACATGTGCCTCTGGGTGGGAAAGGCTCCATCCAGGCTTGGCAGGAGCTGGCAGAGAGATATGGGCTTGGGCCGAGATGGGCAGCAGCCCCCTTTGGAGGTTGTCTCCAGCAAGGAAGCGAGGGAGGGAGAGCAGGAGAGGAAGCCTCAGTCTGTTTTGCACCTGCTCGGCGCTGAAGCCAGGTTGTCTGTCACACCATGGCGGGGACACGATGTCCTGCCGTGATGCCTGGGGGAAGAGCTGGTGTGTCCAAGGCCCCAGATACCTCCTTATGCTTTCCACCTGACACAACCTGGATTAGCAAAGGGTACCTGACAGAGGTGGGGAAGGTGAAGGAGTTTGCCGGGGTCATCAGCACTGGCAATATTTGTGAGGCTTCAATCCTATGAGAATGCCTTGATTTCATTTCCTAAAATAATTTAATTTGGACATCTCTGGTCAAGATCACCTACCTGTCCAAAAAGAATTGTTTGGAACTTTTATCTGTGGTTGTGATTGTTGTTTGTTCCTTCATTTTACTTGTGTGGAGTTGCATCGACATATTGAATAATTTTGTATATGTAGCTTCAAATGTTTTTTTCAGAGTTTAAGAACATTATTTGTTTTTAATGGAATCCATTCAAGCCTTGACAAAACATTCCTGTGGTTTACAATAGAGGTACTTTCATTGCAGTGCAGTTACAGCAGAATTGCTCTGCAAGCTCCCTTACAATAACTAACTAGAACTAATTAACATTACTGAGTAATTCCCTACGTAAGTGTATTATTCATTGTCTTTTCTCATTGTAATACTTTTATTGAGTGCATTAATGTTACAAATGAACTCTGTTGTAATTACACCATAATTAGGCACACGATAATACAATCAGGAAATTAGTGGTAACTGGTAATAACATAAAATGTTACTACTCTACAATTGTACTTGTAATTACCAAATAACTGTGCTTTAGCTATGTAATTTGAAGGGATGCCAAAAAACTAATCCTTCCACCTCTATCTGAAAGAGGTTTTGTACACACACATATTTAATAGATATTAAATATATTAACAAATTTTTAATACAAAAGAAATAAGGCTAATTTTATGCCTCACTGTAGATAGATCTGTACCATATCCCTGTTCACTAAAGAACCATACCCTTATATATATTATTTTAATGTAAGAACTCATTTCTATTTTCCATTTTTGACTTCCTAATGCTAGCATTCAGTATCAGGTATAGCTATACAATTTCTGGGATATTTGTTAAAATATTCTCTATATGATAATCAAACAGGACCCTGAAAAAGGTCTACCAGAGCCGATGTGATGAGTCCATATAGCTATCTAGATGAGTCCAAAACTGCCACAGTGTGAATGAATTCACAGTGGAAAGAATAGTAGGATTTACTATGACTCCCTGAGGCCCAGTTGCTAAATGTAAACTCAAGCATGTTATTTCTGTTCCTGGCTTTGCTGATGCTCCTGAGTAGATTCATGATTTTCCACCTTTTCTAAAATAGTTTGAACCACATTAGTGGATGGTGCTTGTCAATGCTTGGATTTTATTTCAGAAGTTCTGGAGGTTATATGTGAAAGTAGAATACAGATCTTTCCATGCCACCTTCTGACTCTTTCTGGGGTGTGTCCCCAGGATTACAATAGCATAAAAGAAGAGAAAGCCAGGTTTGGTTTATGAAGCAGAAGAAACTATATGGAGATCAAGGAGAAGTCAGGTTAAGCTCCCTTACAGGTTATGTCCCATGACATTCATATACACTGATTTACTGGGGTTGATAGTATGATCGTATAAACCGATGGCAAGAGTAATGTTGTGTTCTGCTTCCTGTGATGTCTTGTCTGCTCTGATAATCTTAATGTTCTAGAAATTATTGAATGAGAAAAAAACCTCCAGGACGTTCTTACTAGCATTTAGGGGGAGTTTGTGGATTAGAGGTTAATTTGGTACAGAAAGAGATATTTATTTTACTGATTGGAAAATGCTTTTCAGTCTTCACACATCTGCCTATTGAGTCTCATCAGTATGCATTTTGAAAAATACAATGAAAAGGAGAGAATGATAATGTTATATCCTGATTTCCTATGTTCTGCAACAGCAACAGGGTCAGTGCAAGAGGGAAAGAGTAACTGGTTACATACACCTTGTCAGAAATTTAAAACATGCATATTGATTTAATATAAGATATAGCCAAGGAAATGTGGATCACCAACTAAACATTTAGCAAATCTAGTATAGGCACAAATCACTTCGCTGTAAAAGACTGGCAGAATATTTTAGTAACATGTTTTGCAAATTTAGACATTGCCACTAGTCAGCTGGGAAACTTGCTTACTAATAAATATGGTAACTGTTCTGTTAGTATCTGCTGTTTCTATTTTTACTAATATACACATTTTTTAACCAAGCTTACATGTTTGAACAAAAGCAGGTTTTACACAGATAAATTCAATTTGCATTCTAGTAAGATGACATGAAGACACACAGGATGTTTCACTGATAGATTCCTATTTAGCTGGGTTTACTTGTGCTTAAGTATATTGGCTAATACCTATCCTTAATTTCTGCAGGATCAAATTTGCATTTTCCATTATGTCCAGTATTTTGTATAACATTTCTGCTGTGAAGTACTTGAAACATTTCTATTCTTCTATTAAAAATATAATCACTGGATATGAAACTGTGGTGTAGGATAGGAGCTTAAACGTTTGGTGTTTTTTTGTGGGTTTTTTTTTTTTTTTTTTGTGTTTTTTTTTTTTTTTTTTTTTTTTTTTTTTTTTTTTTTTT
>WEKY01024207.1:69812-94285 GCA_013390045.1 Picathartes gymnocephalus
TTTTTTTTTTTTTTTGGTGTTTTTGTTGTTGTTGTTGTTGTTGTTGTTGTTGTTTTTGGTGGGTTTTTTGTTCTTTTCTGTTTCCCCAAACCAAGCAATAGGAATCTTGGGCAAAATTTTCCCTGTAATTTCCCAAAGGAGCTAAGGCAAGATCTTCTGACCGTATCCAGAATTCAGTAAACCTTTGGACAGAATATAAATTTGACAATCCTCTACTGCTAGTGTGAAATCTATTGTTACTGAGCATGGAAACTGTCCAAAGATTTCCCATGTAGTTCTGAGCCATAATGTTTACAAGTTGCAAGGGCAGCCTAGCATGTTGTAGGGATGGGTTATATGTGCTCATACTAAAGTGCTAGACCAGATATGAGAAATTATCATCCTCTAAAGATGCCCAGAACACTGCATGATGTGCATTATTTTGGTTTCTTCTCTATTTTTCTGCCAAACTCCAGCTGAACCTATACCTTTAGCATTTTAGCACAGTAAATCCTGTGCCCAGAGCTGTAATAAAAATTAAATTCACAGCACAAACTTGTCTCATGTAGACTACTTGCTGCTCAGCATTTAGTGTTGAAATGCAGGTGGCTGGGGATTTTTCTAAAACAGATAATTCTGAACCCCACTAAGCAAACACTATGATAAATATGTTTATTTTATGATGCAGCTTAGGACACAGCAAATAATTTTTCTAATGCTATAGGATGGATAATGAAATGAAAATGTGTTGATACTATATGATTGGAAGACACTGAATGATGACACAGCTATGGTTGTTAAAATAAGGATTAATTACAAGAATTTCTGTATGAACTGAGGTGGTTATTGAAGAAATGCTGGGCAGAAAAATGATAGCTTGTTTAATGTCGCAAGTCCATATCACCGGTGTTATGTGACACGGGGAAGAAGACAAATACAAAAGACCCAAGTGCAGAAATGTAGGACAAATGCAAAATCTGTATGGATGAAGTATGGAAAACAGTAATATTTTGTAAAAGGTGCTGCTAGATTCGTCTAGAGTGACGTGCAATTCTGTTCATTCATGTTCAAAAACAGTGTACTCAAATTACAAACACAAATAATGGGTATGAATATTTGGGAAAGAGACCCTGAGGATGCTATGTGAGTTTGGCAAAATGAAATCTGAGAGCAGATGTTTATCTTTTAAAGATGCATGAAGGCAGTCTATTTAAAACTAAAGTCTATTTAAACTAAAGCTCATTGTTAGTGCAAGAAGCGGGTGAAAAACTGGCCTTGATTCAAGCTTACGTTTGAAATTCATTGGAAGATTATATATCTCAGAGGAATTTCGTTTTGAAGTAACCTTTGTGTATTGGGAGATGGTGACTGAATTATGCTTAGTAGCTTGGTACCTGATGCGTCTATGGAGGCAACGGCAATAACGTGATCTCTGTAACATCAGAGAATGAGACAGACGCAGTGGCTTGGGAAATTGTTCCAGTTCTAAGTTGTGCACACACAAGCTGTGCCAGTTAACTCTTAGCTTAAACTCTCCTGACTGTCCTGACATATGTTGTCAGACATCAGAATATGGTTTTGTTTCAGTTTAACCCAATCTGGCTTTTAGTGAGGGCGGAGGAAGCCACAGAGGCTGCTTCTGAAAGAGAAGTTCCTGGAAATTTCTACTATGTCAAGCAGAACCAATCACTGAAGGCTCTGACGATGGACATATTGCCTGGCCCAATTAGAGAAGATGTTTCTTCTCTGTGATGATATGCTTAAGAAGTGTAAAAAAATGGTGTGCAATTCCTCTTTCTTCCTTCTCTCCGAGGGATGGGGAGGGGCTGCCTGGGCCCTTTCCCAGTGTGGCTGCCAGGGTCACACTGCTGGGGAGGCCATCCTGGCTCTGCGAGCAACCATGCGGCCGAGACCACGTGGCCACGGCGGCGCTGGGAGCGCCCATGCAGCCAAGATGGCCGTGCAGCCGTGGTGCCATCACGCTGGTTCCATGGATGGTGATGATTTTCTGCTTGATCTCTCTCGCTCTCTCTCTTTCTCTCCCCCTCCTCTTTCCCTCCCTCTCCCCTCTTTTCTATTTCTTTCAATCTCTCTACCTCATGTTTACAGTTAAATAAAATCTGTATTATTGATTTTGGCATATGGATTCATTTGCACCTTAATTTGGGCAGAGGCATCTCTCACTAATTGGATCATAACACACCTCCTGCCTCTCCTCACCTTGCTGAAGGTCCTGATTAATCTGTGGGGATAATAAGAGGGAAGAAGTGGACTTTGGAATGATGGAATAGAAGCTGGGAAAAGGTGAAGGAAAGATATTAAAGTGCGTGAATATTTTCCCCATTTGAATGTAAAGTCCACATTTCCTTTACAAATGTAAAGCTGGATTGTGCAGCTCTCCCTATGCACAGAGCTGCTCAATGTTGACTTTGTCCAGAAAAAATGCCCTTGTCTTGAAATACATGGGTTGTCTTTGAATTCTGTGAGGCTCAACCTACTCCAACAAACCGTATGATCATACACATGAAGCTGAAGAATGAAGCATTCCCCACATTCTGTGGAGTTCTCAAGATGCTCAGTCATCATAAGTAGTGCTATCAAAAAATTATCAGACTTGTGAATATTCTGATATTTTGTGTGTAGAATGGGATAAGATGAACAAAAAAGATATTAATTTCTGGGTCTTCTGGTATGCTTACCTACTCTTAAAAGGTCTTAATCTTAGTGGGATCCTAATTCACAGTTTTGCTGATGCCATGGTTTAATTCAGTTTGTTCTAAGCAGAAATTAGCGTGGTCTGTAGGTGTGTTCGTTTAGTTGAAACAACCAGCATACTCTATTTTTCATTGTATTTGTTACAGAAACACAAAAAAATCAGAGGTTACACATGACTATAGATACCTTTGTCTGCATTTTGGGAGCTTTTTGATTGGATTTTAACCCTCTTTTTAATCTCTTTCTTCTCTCTCCTCTACCCCTGGTATTCCAGGTTTTAATCAAATCCTTAGGGTTACTTAACTGCAATTTATATTTAATGGATTTAGGTTTCAGTAAAATGCTTCTAGGTTATCTGAACTCAGAGATTTGGAGATGTGCCATAGTAGAGCTTCTAAGACTGAAGACTTAAGAGAAAGCTCCAGGGCTCAACAGCTCTGAAATTGTGCTGCTCAGTGTGGAAAATGGCAGCTTGCTTTCCATCAGCAGAAAAATGGCTTCCCAATTTGAATAATTACATGCACTTTGTCTTAAAGTGATTGTGTTTAATGTAAGATAACACTTGGGAAAGGTCAGATCATTACTCTGACTCAATTGCTCATTTCAACTAGATACTTCCAAAAGTCATTTGGAAGAAATTTGTGTCTGGGGAGGGAAAGTAGGGACTGAGAAATGATTTTTTTCCTTTTCCAGATCTGCTTTGCATCCTCATCCTTCTCGTATTAATATTGGTTCCATCTATGGTCAGCTACTGTGTTTTTTGATGGGGGACTGTGACAAAATTTGTGAAACAAAACGATGGATCACTGACCTAAAAAATCTGGCTTATAATAAGTATTTGCGCTATGTATTTGGACAAAATATTTTTAACAGAAACACAGCCTTGGCACTTTCCGAGAATGGCAGATGCTCTGTTCTGGTGGCAATGCACCTTGCAGTAAAGGGAAAGCACCAAGGTCAGTTATTTCACATTTACCACCACCACTAAACACCTGAGCATGACACCTCACCCTGCCTGACCCTGTGGCACATTTTAATTGTTCTCCTGCCCCAGAGCCCCATCAGATTTGCCTGGATTTGTCCAAAGACTGCAACGAGTTTAGCAGTAAAAAAAAATGGAAACCAAAGAAGTGAGAGGGAACATTAGAGCTCAATTGAGTGTAAAATAGAAGCTGCAGTGAAGAAAGATTATCTGATAATTATCACACATTGAGGTCTTGGTTGCTAATGCTGTTGAAGCAGCACGAATATTTTTGTTATGGCACCTTAATTTCTGTAACCTAGCCTTTCCTGCCAAAGTGGACATTTTCCCACGCTGGGTATACACTTAGGTTGAGTATTTTGAGATAATTCCAGCTAAAAAAAGGAGCAGCCATTTCAATGGAATGAGATAAAGGAAAAAACACTCACCAAGACACTTACAACCCCTTAGTTGCCAAGTTCTAATGCACTTACGGGGTAAAGCAGAGATGCAACATTTGAGATGTGGGTTGGTTTTATGACAAAATGTCATAAACTTTACTTTTTTCTACTGTTAAAAAAATGTTGTTCCTCTTTGGATAAATTATATAGCTTTGGAAAAATATTGCTTTGCCCATGTTCTGTAGAGACTAGTGTACACATGGTAGGTAAATGCATTAGAATTCATATACAGAGATCTTTATATCATGCATGGTGGGTCTGAAAATTACCTAGAGTTACTTTTCCTTATTTCCAAAGCTGTGGTGTGACTGAACAGAAATAAAAAGCAAGGAGAACTTTTTTTTTTTTTTAATGGTGGGGAGTTAGGGAGCAAATGTAGTAGGTATTTTGTGCATGGCCAGTATGGGTGGTCCCCAGGCTGGGAAGGTGAGGGAAGAAAAAGAAGTTAGGGAGGACAAGTTGTGTGTATGTGAACCATCCAGACATATTTGCTCATCTTGTTTATGTTTATTATTTGTTAACTGTTGGAGAGATTTTCCCTTCCTGCTGCCATGTAATTTCTCCCCACCCTTGCAGCAGGTATCTTGGATTTTTGAGGTGCTTGTATAGGCAAAATATGTAAAAGAGTGCTGTCAGTGTTTTGTCATGCTGAATAATATCCTGGGCCAGCCTGGTGGCTATGATAAGTCATGGTCATTTCTTGATTCTGTGCACTGTTAAGATCTTATATTCTATTTCCCCAATGTGGAAATAGGAGTAATGCAGCCACTGATTTAGTGAGATATTATTAGATTTGCAAGCGTATTATTCACGAAATTGTTTTTACAATTTTGTGAAAAATGCCATTCTTTTCTTCCCCAATGTTGGATTTATGTTTTCCTTACCTATTTTCACGGGATTCAACAAGTAAACACAAATCTAGGAAGCCAGCTATATCTGCCTTGCTCCTTGCCTTTTGATGGAACACATAGAACAACCTTTACCTAAACTGTAGTTAAAACAGAAAATGTGCTCAGAATACTTTCAGGTTTTTTTTTAAATATGCTGTCCTGTTTACTGAAAAGAAAAGAAAACCTTTTGAAGGCAGGGATTTTAAGGGTTAGTTATACTCATCAATCTTGGAGCATGCATCAGAGTCTTTGAGGAAGTTTGCTTAAGTTATTCTCAATAGCAGAGAGATGTAACTAATCTGAGCACTTTCCACTATCTCCAGTTTTAAAAGAAGCAGCTTTATTTCCTGCAATTGTAATTTAAAGGCAGGTTGAAAATTCCTCCCATTGCTCTTTCTTCCTGGTTGAAACTTATTCCAAATTGCAACAATTTTATATCATTAAAAAAAAAAAAAATCTACTTGTGAAGACTTTGCTTTTTCTTTCTCTGTGCCCTTTAAGAACATTTGTGGGGTTATTTCCTCTTAGGTGCCCATGTAACTCCCATTAACTTTAATGGGGCTTTAGGTGCATACTTGAAGGAATGAATACAGAGTTACTGTGTTTGGAAGAAAGAGTACAAGTTCCTTATTCAGCTGAGATTTCATTAGAATTTCAGATGCCAGTTTTTAAGAGGGGGCTCAGTGGGTCTGTGTTTCATAAAGTGCCCAGGGCAAAGTAAGTGCTTAATCTGGCTGCTGTGATTTATTTTCTCGATCGTGATATTCAAAATTGAAGTTGTGGTCTATACTATTGGCGCACTGAATATGTTCGTTTTACTTTCTGGTATCTGGGGAAAAAACCTATTTCATTCTTGGCTTTTTTTTTTTTTTTTTTTCTTTTTGACTGCTAAAGTCATTATAAAATGTAAATGAATACATTGTAAGCCAAATCTGAATTACAAATATTCTGTCTGGAATTTTGTGTGAATACTACGCAAATTGTGCTCATCTTTAAAAGCTGTGGGCATGGATAGGATTTTGTAATATGGCATCTGCTAAATTCTCCTAGTTTTCTTAAACTGAGAAGCTTCCACATTTCAAATGTGGAAAAACTGAATATATACACATATATGTATGCATTTAGGCATACATACTACATGTGTGTGTGTGCATGTATATGTACATGGCAATAACTTAGAGTAGCTCTTCTTTTATTCCAAAATCACCCAAGTTTGAACATTAAACTTATACATTTGTGAGGCCTAAGTTTTGTCAATACATGGTATTATCAGAGAATTGTAGCGTACTCAAATTTAAGTTTGCCAAGAGTTTAACTAAACACCTATTGTGAGGTTTTATGTAGCAGTTCCTAATTTAGTATAGAGTAACTCATAATTTTGTATGTGTGTACATAAATCCTTCTAGGGAAGACACTTTATAGTTGACAAACTCTTTGGTTTGTAAATTGTTAACTATAACAACTATGAAGAGTCTGTGCTGCTCTCCACAGAATGAAGGGAGGGTGGCAAAAATACAGATCTTGCTCTTCTACCCTGTACAGTAGCAGAGACTTCAGCTGTGTGAGCTGGTACAGGGCTATTGTATTACCTAACAGCTAATCGAACTCTGAGCCAAGGGTCTAAAGCCAGGTGGTGAATCTCTTTTGTTAATCACCTTCTTTCACTTGATTACTGTTGAGTTTGGTCTGAAACAGAAAGGAAGAACTGATCAAAGTTTGTAACTCTCAGTGCTGAAGAGTGGTTTAGTTTCAGCATCACAGTGTCTTGGAGAGGATATCAGGAGGAGATCTGTCAGTTGTCATCTTGAGCTCAGCAAAGCTTCGTACTCAGACTCTGAGGATGATTGGTGACAGGTACAACTAGCACCTGTGCAACTGAAAACTTCAATTTGTCTGGTTGCTCAGCCCTGAGAAGCTGGTATAGCTGTCTTGTCATGTTAGCTCATGGAGGCTGTAGTAGTGGGAGGTTTTTGTTTTGTGAAATCTCCTTTGTAACTTGAGTATTTTCATTAATGTTCAGAGGGTGTCCTAATTACAGACTGCTTTGATAGTTGCTAGAATCTTCTGGAATAATTTAAAAGGACCTTGTGGCTTCTTTCAGCAACCTACCTGCTGTTATACCCATTGCAGTCCTTCCCAAGGTGGTTGAACTTCATCACACAACTCACAGGTACATAAAATCCTGCCTCAGATACCTTTTACTTCTTAAATCTGTGCTAATCTTCTAAACATTTTGTAATACTGATGAAATTCCTATATACACTCTGCAGGGGTAAGAATTCTTTCTAGATGCCTTACCAATGAGCTTATGGTTTTTCATGTGTTGCATAATTTAAGAGTTATATTTCATCTTAACATGGTGCAAAACATAAACATTGGTTTAACAACAATTTCAAGACTATGGAGATCCTATAATGTATGTGGTTTTATGTTTTCATTTTGTCTTCCCTGTGGATTTCACATGATTACAAAAGTGATAGAAAAAGCAGTTTTAACATATCTGCCATTCTGCCTTCTTGGATAATCATGTTTACATTTTTTACAAAAGTTACATTTAATGGGAAAACAGAAACAAAAAAAGCCCTTAAAACCAATACCTTGAGATGCAATACTGCCTTTCAGAGACTTCTGAAAATAAAGTAAAATCTTTACTTTTATGATGCAGGGATGCAGATCAATCATCAAAACAGGAATTATTCAGCCCAAAGAAGCTAAATAAGAAATGAAAAATAAGGTAATGAATTCTTCCACTCTTTCAGTTGCTGTTCTAATTTTTGTTGTTTTTGTTCAGAAAACATTGTAAAAAATCACTTTGGCACCGACTGAAGTACTGTATTCAGCTGTTCAACATATTCTGACATCTTTTGCAGATCAATTAAAATGTGTGAGTGTGGAAGAAACAAAAACAAAGATGTCATTTTATCCTTAGTTTAGAATAAAAAGAAATGCATTTGATGAAAAAGGTGAAAGAGAAATTAGCTGTTTGAACACAGTGAGCATAACTTTTATATATACAGAAAATTGTCTGACACTACTCCACGAGGTAACAATAAATGAACAAGTAGGTAGAAAGAATTTACAAAATAGAGGAGTAGAATAATAAAAATATGTGCAGAATCTAAGCCATCAGCCAGAAAGAACTAAGGATTTGATTTAGAAAAGAGAAATTGAAAAAAAATCTTAAAAACAAGGAGAGAAATAAATGGACAAGTTACTGACATTTCTGAAAGAAAAATATTACTGGGACAGAATTTCTGTCTCTCAAGATGAAATCCCCAATCCTGCTTGTACACTTAATTATATAATCAACTATGTGCTTGTCAGTAGCTTTCATGAGGATCCAGATCTGCTTACTGCAAGCAGTCACTGTAAAAATACGTATACAAGCTGGAAGGCTTAGTAGTTACTGTGGGAGCAATCAAGAAAGAAATATGAAGGATTTTTACTATGTTCCTTCTCTCAATTTCTTTTAGAGTATGTAACTGATGACGATATGTGCTATTTTTATTTTCCTTGATCAACAAAGGCCTTTAGAAATAGTAGATGAATGTGAAGCTTTTTGATACTTAGTAGGAGAGATTGATCTGCTGAATTTCCAAAAGTTCCTCCAGATGCTAAGTAATTAACAGAATTAATGTTACTAAAACCAAATATAAAACTACTTTTCTAAAAAAGGCTGAAGGTTCAGTTGTAAATACCAAGAAACAACAACATAATTATTTCTTTTAGTCTACAAATAATGTGCGTGCCCTGAAATGCTATACACACATTTTTGTATTATTGGATACTGTGAAAAGAGATTTAACTTGAAGCATTAAAAAAAATTCATTTTGATTTATGTATTTTATGTTTTTCCCTAATAGTAGATGCAGGTAATTTGAAAGGGTTCCAAGACAGACAGGGAGTGACTTGGAGAAAGAATCTGAGGTAATGTTACATATGCAGGTGGAAAAAGAGAAAGATGAATTGGGAAAGTAGAGGCACTGTGTAAGGGACAGATTTAAATTATGGTGAGGACTGGGTCTGCACAGTCACATCATGACCTTCGAACAACAGGCCTTATTTGTATTAAGTCTTGTTCAATACTGGTGTAGGCTGTTACTAAATTGTTCATTTATCCTCATATCCTACTTGACATGGATTGCTTCAGTTCCCCCTCCATCAAACTATAATAAGAGCACAGGGAAGTTGCAAGCATAGCTTTGTGAGTTCATATTTTTGGTTTTGATTTTTATCACAAACTACATGCAACTTGGAAGTACTCCCAAGCTCAAATCTAGGCAAATGTGGGCGCCTTGGTTTCCATTTTTGCTCTGAGACAGATTGCAGGTCTGTGCTTTATGTAGAGACTTTATAGATTATTTTTATTTTATATAGCAAGCTTTGAAATACAAAAGAATCTCAAAAAATTAAGTTACTATTTTCTGCCCACCTGTAGAGGGCTGCAGTGTAAACACAAATAGGAACATTCTTGTTTCCATGAAATAATTACAACAGGGAGATTACTGGAGTAAGCATGTTACACTGACTCCAAGATGTTTTCTTGAGACTTCTGATACTTCATTAAAATTCATTCATTTCAGCTGGACCCTGTAATTTGTGGCATCAGATCCTAATGACAGAACCTGAACCAAATTATGCCCTAATAATGTGGTTGTTTTATATGGAAGTTTGTCACAGTTCTTACAGTGAAATCTCTCATAATGTGTCTTTGTGTATGTATATATTTGGGTGTTTCTCTGTGTGAGTATACAGGTTGATTTATTATCCTTTTATACCCAATATTCTTTTAAGGAGATACATTCAAATATGAAACTTTTTTTTTTCCATGAACATACAGCCTATACATAAACAAGAAGCAAAATAGTCAGTGAAACCAGGATCTTAAAGCCAAAGTTACATTAATCTATTCTCCTGCCACCAACAAGGCTCTTGAGAGTTTTCTCTCCTCCTGAGAGTAAGATCTCTGAGGCTTGTCTATATGTTCTCTTTATTCTGACTATGTTGAAACTGTCATCAAGCAAGTAAATGGCCTGATTTCAAAACATCCCAACAGCCAAGGAACTACGATTCCACGAAACAACGTACCAACTCATTTTCCTATTGCTGTACATTAAGGAATATTCAGGATGCCTCCCTATGCAATAGACATAGCTTCTACTTTATTTGCCTTGTAGATATGTCCATAGGAACTTTATACAGCTCTGGAAGTTTTTTGTTTTTAGGAACCATATTTACTTCCCTTCAAAAAAATATAGTAATCCATCATAATTTCAAATGCTTTTTAGAGCATGGAAGTTTGTTCAAAGCAATTGTTATGACTTATTAAAATTAAGTAATGATACTTAACGTTAACATAATGATAGTAACATATTGCAAAGGGGCTGTTCTCTGTGGCCTGCGGAGCTGCAGACTCAGGTGGGAAGGACTGTTGAGAGGTCACTTATCCAGCTTACTGTCAAAGCAGGGTTCAGTCAGGCTTCTCAGGACCATCCTCACTTGGGGCTTGAAAACCTCAAAAGGTTACACAGCCTTTCTGGTCAATGTATTCCTAGGATTTTTTTGGATCTACCCAGTTGGACTATTTCTTGGTTTGCCTTAGGTGTTTTGCCTCTTGTTCCCTAACATACACTGCTGTGAAGCTCCCAGAGCCCCACCTTAATAACCTGCCTGTAAGTTCAGATAAATGGCTACAAAGGCTCCCCCAAAGCACTTTTTATGCAGGATGAATAAGCCCTATTCCCCAAGCCTCTCCTTGCAGGGCAAGAGCTCCATCCCCTCACCAGGTTGATGGCAGCTGGCTGGCTTTGCTGTCAGGGCTGGCTCACACTCCATGTGCTGTCAGCCCAGCTTTTCAGGCTCTTTTCTTCAGAGCTGCTTCCCATTCAACCAGCTCCCAGCCTGTATCATTGCCAGGAGCTTTTCCTGTGCAGATGGACAAACTTCCATTTGTCCTAATTTAATTTCATTAATTTCTTGTTGGTCAAATCCTCCAGCCACTCTGAATGGCATTAAACTAATGTGGGGAAAAGAGGCCATAAAAATTCTTTCGCTTTGTGTAAATGATTTGTACTAAAATCTCATTTTCTTCTAGAATGAGTATCTCTAGCTGCCATTATGTTTCTCAAGTACTTTTTCTCTTATAAAAATATGGTACATTCCTCTGGAAGCTGATAGATGAAAACAGCTGTTAATTAAAAGATGAATATTATAAATTGGCCTGTGCATAGAATGGGCATGCTGTGACAAAAATAGCACATATGTATTTCCTCATTGGCTGTATGGGCATGGATAGAAATTCCTGAGTTAAATTGGTGAGTTTAATAATCCAGAGCATTTAAAACCCCTGTAATTTTTAATTATTGTATCTTACTCTAAAAATGGAGGTTACTACCTCTAAATGAGTGAAATAGTTTCTCAATGATAAGATCAGGTTGCAACACTGCAGTGGTGTTGCCTGAGACCTCTTTTTCCCATTTACAGGGGTCTGTGCTTCTTTGGAACAATTGAGGTTTCTTCTGACTTAGTGGGAGAATGAGACTTATTGGCTCCAGTGAGGGATAAAGGAGGTTGTATTGGCAAGGGTAGATATATGTGTCTACTACATATTTCACATTACAGGGCAAATTGACTGTTGCCAGAATAAACCCTTAGTTGTTTTGTTTGTAGTATCTTGAAAAGTTCTTGGGGATCCAAATTAAGAGGATGCTGTGTTAAAATACTTGCTTTACTTTTGTTCAGGCTACTTAGGCTTGTCTTTTTCATGATGCATTTGCACTTTGCTTTCAGTTTTTCTGGCAAAGGTTTGGAGTAGTATATCTCTGTTAAACAGAGGATCTAGTGTTCAAAGAGCTGGTCTCTGTAGTTTGCCACTTTATTGCCTCAGCAGCATGATTTCACCTGGTTTGAGGGTGAAGGAGAGAAGCTGCTGTGAAGGGGCTTGCAGCCTAGCAATGCTGAAAAGTGTGTGTGCTTAAGGGACAAAGCCTTGTCCAGCCATTTCTGGCTATCTTTCCTTTCCCTTGCAGTAAAACAGATTTTCCTCCAAGGAAAATACTGGAGTCTTCCCCTTGAATGTTCTGTCTTTATTTGTCTGAGACTAAACAGCAACCCCAAAACCTGAGAAAAGTCAGATTAATACAGCTTTCTTGCATCTTGCTGAAAACAAATAGGAAATGTTCCCCTTTTCCTTCATAGGAAAGACTTTATTATCTTTATTTTCTTTTTAACCTTAAAAGTGGTATTAATATGAACTTCACAATGGTTATCTTTTCCTGAAGGATTCACTGGGAACCCTAATGAGTTTTCCTTGGGGTAGAAGTGAGGTGTTGAAGTTTTTCAAGAGAAAGACATATCAATTCACTGTTTCTCATGCTTTCGAACAAAATTGCTGCTAGTAAAAGCAGTATTTTTGCTGAAAGTTTAAATTACTTCTCTGTTTTTACAGATGACATTGTCATTCCACTGTCTGTGCCTGAGTCCTGTGGGCCAAATTCCTTGAGTACACATATGCTGAAGTGGTTTGTTCTTGGATACTCCAGGGAAGATTGCACAAGTTAACTACATGGCAAGGGCATCAACCGTTATTACATCCTCCAGCACATGCTCTGTCTGGCAACAGGCATTTTCCAAGGATATGCAACTACTTTCTCAACACATTCTAAGGACTGCATGCACAACACAATGCCTAAAAGAACTCTGTGGGAAAGCTCACTTGTTTAGTGGTACCACACTAGAAGTAGATTCCTGCTAGAGGGGGTGGCCTCTCCCATGCAGAGATAACTGTCTCAAACTCTTCCTGGCAGAAGATGAGAACTGAAGTGAGAACCTGTTTCACCCCCCTCAGTGAAAAGAAGAAATCTGCTACAGCATCTGCAAGCCTCTGGTTTAATACGTTGTACAGAAAATCTGGTTGCCCACCTAGGGTTCCTGCTCTGATGTTCCTGGCTGTGATCCGAGACCAGGGTTGATAGATGCCCTGAATCTGTGCAGCAACCATCTGTTTAGAGCCCAGGAGGCCATCACTAAGCACAGAGGTAATGTGCTGCAGGCCTAATGCACACAGCAGATGCTATTTCATCCTTCAGCAGCTGCTCTGTACATTAATTGTAGTTTCTGCCAGCTTGGCCACCCTCTTACCAACACAAATCACACCTTTCCAAGCTACCTCTAGTGCTGACCACAGCCAAGACATGTGAACATGGAGACAGAAAAAGAAATTATTTTTACTTAGTGACAAAATGGTATCTAATGAAGACCAGACTGAAAAAGGCTGCCTTTCCTGCCCCTCCCCTGGCAGCCTTCCCTTTGTGTGGCAGGGCATAAATAAACTGATTTTTGGGTAACATAATTCACAAAATGTACTTCACTCTTCCAAGAGAATGACCCCAAGAGATTGGATGTAATGTAGTCAGGAGAGAATAACTCAGTCCACCGAAGCAGTTCCTAAGCAACATTGTTCCAATGTGGAATTATTGGAACTCAGGCAGCGTGAACAATTCTGAACAAACAAATGAAACATATTTTTTTCTTATTGTATTGTGCTGGTTTAACAGACAGATGTCTGCCAAGGAAAGTGGAAACCTTCCTGGAATAGGAAAGATGACCCCCTCCCTCCAAATTATTATAACTTTGAAATTATGGGACTTTCAGGAAAAGATATGGGACAACAGCAACAACACAAACAAAAAGGAAAAACCCCAATAAGAGCCTTTTTCTGCCCATCAAGCAATTTCCCCTTTGGTGTAGTTACGATCACAACCGGCAGTGGGCACTGATGGCTCCTGTTGAGGCAGAGAGGCTGCAGTGACTCCCCCAGGGCTGCGGGGGGCGCTGCTGGCTCAGGGTGAGGCACAGGGCAGCCGAAGCAAGCACTGAGCCTCCCTAGGGGGTAATGGTGGCCCCGGGAGGAGAGGGAAGGTGTAGGGTGAGGGGTGCTTCTGTTTTCTCCTGGCTCTCGTGTCTCGAGGGTGTCCTGGTGATGGCAGCAGCAGCTGAGGCTCCAGTAAGCCGCCATGAGGTGCTCCCTCCAGAGATGAGGAGGAGGTGGGGAGCTGGTTTTCTCCTGAGGTGCCCAGGCAGATGGTGAGGGTGTTACTCCCAGCAAGGGCAGCTGTCAAAAAGTCAAGTGGCTGCTCCTGCGAGCAATGGTTCACCAAAGGCAAGGAAAAATGTCAAGGAAGGCTCAGCTGTAGCAGCGAGTCCCCCTGGCAAGAGAAGTCCAGCCCCAAAAACCCCACAGCTGTCCACCCTCAGGCAAAGACTGATCCACCTCCAGCTCAGAAACTGCCAAAACCCACCCCATTTGCCCCCTCCCCCATGCATGACTCCCAAAGTCTTGTTTTCCTTGGTCAAGTCCTAAGTGCGTTATGTCAGTGCTTAGCCGTGTCTTTTGTTTCTCAATTACCCGCAATTTTTTCCTGGACAACCCCCTTTCCTCACAGGGTCTTCCTTTCAGATGGAAAAAAACTCCCTGCGGAACCCAAACCCTCAACATATATTTAGGGTGGATTTACACAAGTGATGGCCTTTGCAGAAAGACACCATGTGCAGCAGGGGGCAGGCCTGGGAGGCCCTGGGGTCCACCTGGGGTCCACCTGCTGCAACAGCCCCGAGTCTGCTAGAGGAGAAGGGAAGGACTGAGTCATTGCATGTGAGGGAAGAAAATAATGAAGAAATACGTTCAGGTTGGACATCCGGAATTTCTTCATGGAAAGGGGTTCTCAAGCACCGGAATGGACTACTGTTACAATCTGGTTTAAACCCAGAAAAGCAAAGAAAGTTAAGTCTCTGTGTATAAACCAGAAAGAACTTAGAAGGTTCAAAATGTACCCAAAAATGAGATTAAACCCAAATGAGGTTAGATGTTGGTGCCAAAACTTTGATAAGTTTTATTTAATAGTAAAAGGATCAAAGAAAAAGGAAGGAAGGAAGGAAGGAAGGAAGGAAGGAAGGAAGGAAAAGAAAGAAGTGTGCATGGGGGACGGGGGGACAGAGAGAGAGCGACGGGGGTTAGATGGAAGCATATCACCCATCCAGGGGTCCCAAGGATGTCTTGTTGCTCCCCTCCATCTGGTCTTCTTGGTGGTGAGGGTCCCCTTTCATCGCACCATGTCACACACCACGCTTCCACATGCTGCCACATGCTGAAAAGTATGGAGTCCAGTGGATGAATATACGCTTTGGGCAGGTGGGAATGCTCATGAGCTTCCCTTGCAGGGGCCAGTCTGACACTGTCCCTTGCAACACTGAGGGTCTGTTGCATCATCTGCAGTCCTCTGGTGCAGGGTCTGGGGACCCCTTTGGGGGCCTTTGATGGGCTGTGTTACCCCCTCTGCTGCAGATAAACTTTCCCCTGGGTGAAGGGGCCCCACAGCTGAGCTGGTCTGCACAGCAGAGGATGGGCAGTCACTGCCTTTCACCAGAGGCTTTCCAACACACACCCAAAGCCTCTCTCCTCCCATCCTTCAGTGTGAGGGTCTATGGGAGCCTGGCAGACCTGGGGCTGTTGCCTCCTCCTCGAAGGTGCTAAGCTTGTGCTTTGTGAATGTCCCCAGTTCCTGAGTTTTATCTTATCTTCATCCGCCAATGGTGTAAGGCCTCAGTCAGGAGGCCTATTCAGGGTGTGGTGGTATTCTCTGCAGCTTTTGTAACAGTTTTAAAAGTCCTTCATGAAAATGTTTAAGTCAAAAGCTATAATATTTTAGTCACTGACAAGTACCCAGGGTGGTGGTGTAGCCGCCATCCTTGAAGGTGTTCAAGGAATGACTGGACGTGGCATTCAGGGCTCTGGTCTAGTTGTGATCAGCTGTGGTGATCAGCCACAGGTTGGACTTGATGATCTTGGGGGGTCTTTTCCAACCTTAATGATTGTGTGATTCTGTGATTCTATGATATCGTAGTGCAATAGGATATGAATGGGGCAGATGGACAAGAAGCCAGACTGGAGGGGCATCAAGCCTCAAAGCAATCTTTCTTAAGCTGGGCTGTGTGTGCCTCAAAAGTTTGCATTGTGAATGCCAACAAGATATTCTAGCCTGTATACTTCTATTCAGGTAGCTTTTGGGAGTGATAGAGAAAAGCAAAGAGGCATAACTTATTTTTCTACTTATCATCTGTGAAAAAAACCCCTCAGAATAAGAAAATAGCAAAATTTGTAATACATAAGACTATGCTGAGCTCCCACTTAAATCAGCTTGTTTGTAACATAATGCAGAGGCATCTGAGAAGATACAGTGGAGGAAAATGTATGCTTAAGTTTTCTCTTTGGAAAGAACAGCTTTCAGCTACTTTTTACATTACAAGATTAAAAAAAAGAGAAATGAGCATTTATTTTCTACTACAATTTATTTAATCTCCTGTTTGGTGGGAGAGAGATGTGAGAATGTGAAAAAATAGCTGAAGTGAAAAGTAAAAATAAAAGTATATTTTTACATCACATGGTCTTTAGAAAGGCTATTTAAACAGGGAATATGCATATAAGAAGTTAGTTTCAAAAGAAAAAGGCTGCGTATTTTTGGATTCCTTTTCCTTTTTTTTTTTTTTTGGCCACTTCCAGGAGGGAAGTTGGAAGGAAGATTAAAGGGAAATGTTGGACTATGACCAGAGAAGTGATGGCATTTTGAATTTGTGTGTGTTTTTTCTCCTTATAAAAAAAAAGAGGAAACTTTGAAAAAGTTCATACAAATTTTTTATGTCCCAGAGGCAAAGTCATTTGCTTGTAACGTAGGTTTTTAGAAATAGCCTAAGTAAAAGCAGAACTCTTCTGCATATTATTCAGCTGTTAGAACAGTTGATGTTTGTATACAGGCAGGAGAAGTTCTTTCAGTCTCCACAGAATTTGGAACTGATGCAGTTATCATGTTCTATGTTTATATATTGGCAATGTCATAAACCAATAACAAGTCAAACATCCCAATCTTTTGGATATGTTCCGCAGAAGGCAATCTTCTCTGCTTTTTGGAAGCTTGGGGGTCTTTAACACAGAGGAAATGAAGAGTTCAGCTGAAGTCTAATGTTGATATAATTCCCTGAATTGCTGAGGCATTGCATAGAATTATCACAGATATCCAGTATCATCATCAGCAGTATATGTTACAGACATGTCTTTTGGTATCAGGTAACGCTTTTCTTTAAAGACAGCTTTGGACCATAACAACTTAGACACTCAGAGTTTATTTTATTCCCTTGGTAACAGTTGGTATGAAAAGCTTCCAAGTGGAACAGAATAGATCTTGCCAATAAAATGTTTCTATATAATATACTCATTATTAGTAGTAATTTTGATAAAAGGTCAAATATTTAGTTAACTATCATCTGAGCATGGAAATTAATAGGGCAATGATCACTGTTTTTTGCAGTCATGTTTTCACTGGGATACAAAAATGTTGGATTAACAATAATTTATGAAAACTTTATATTTGAGATTGCAGGAACAAAAATTCTGGGAATTCACAGGCTTTCAGAATATTAATATTTTTGCCACTTACATGACATAGTCTCTGGAATATAGGGTTGAAGAATTAAATCCAATGATGTTTCTCTAATGGCCCTTATGCTGGACAGCTGTGGGAAGAGATGGGATGGAGTTGAGCTGTCGGCTGTGCCTGCAGAAGCACATGGCTGCACAAAGGAGCACATGGCAGCACAGAGGAGCACATGGCAGCACAAGGGAGCACAGGGAAGCACAAGGGAGCACATGGCAGCACAGAGAAGCACATGGCGGCACAGAGAAGCACATGGTGGCACAGAGGAGCACATGGCGGCACAAAGGAGCACATGACGGCACAGAGAGGCACATGGCAGCACAAGGGAGCACATGGAAGCACAAGGAAGCACATGGCGGCACAAAGAAGCACATGGCAGCACAGAGAGGCACATGGCGGCACAGAGGAGCACATGGCAGCACAAGGGAGCACATGGCAGCACAAGGGAGCACATGGCGGCACAGAGGAGCACATGGCAGCACAAAGAAGCACCTGGCAGCACAAAGAAGCACCTGGCAGCACAAAGGAGCACATGGAAGCAAAAAGGAGCACATGGCAGCACAAGGAAGCACATGGCGGCACAAAGGAGCACATGGTAGCACAGAGAGGCACATGGCAGCACAGAGAGGCACATGGCAGCACAGAGGAGCACATGGCAGCAAAAAGGAGAACATGGCAGCACAAAGGAGCACATGACGGCACAAAGAAGCACATGACAGCACAGAGGAGCACATGGCAGCACAAAGGAGGACATGGCGTCACAGAGGAGCACATGATGGCACAGAGGAGCACATGGTGGCACAGAGAGGCACATGGCGGCACAGAGAGGAACATGGCAGCACAGAGACGTTGTCTCTGCCTGACTCTGGAGGGAGGAGGTGTCATGCAGCAGACCCCTATGGGAGAGGAGCCTGCCAGAAACTGACAGACCCCTGAACAGACTGTTATGACCCCATAGAAGGATATTTAGAAAGCGTGTTGCTGATGTGGCAATGTGTGATAGGTCACTTAGTGAGAATTGCCATACAGGGAAATATTGTGTCTTGAAGAAGTGTATAAAACCAGCTCGTTTCTTTGAATAAACGATTCAGATTTCCTGCTGGTCTGTGTCTGTGCCTCGATTGTTTGCAGACAACAAACCACTCCTTCCAGTGGTAATATAGGAGTTACTTTCTTCATGTAAGTTGTTCTATTTAAGTGATAAGATGAAAATGTTATGCTTGCAAGATCAGGCTTGGGTATCCTGATACACATTCCATTATTTTATTTATCTTCTATTTTTCTTGGCTGTGAAGGAGGTGAGGTGTACTAAATTACTGTCTTCTTCTCTGCTTTCTCTTCCCCTCAATGACTTCAGAACCTATTGACGAGTTTGAAAGTGTATGGTGAAGGTATCTGAGATAATTGCTATTCTATGAGCTTTATGAGAATCAACTGCTGGATAGACGGGAGATCCAAATTACTGTCCTCGCTGAGGCGATGGCAGGAAAGAGCAGAGCTGTGGTGCGTCCTCTGGCCAGTCATGCCCACAGTTAGATACAATTGCAACATCTGTTTTCTTTTCCTTGGTTCCGGAGTGCAAAAGACCATTTGCTGATCTTGTGAGCAGGGAGATGGGAAGCTTAGTGGACAAAGGGCATCAAGTCAGGGAAATGCTAAGGTCATAAATCTAGCAATTAATGGAATTGCTTGATTCTTGTATGAGGCTATTTTGTTGTTAATGTGTTGACAACACAGTAATTTATTTAAAAAAAAATCAAAGTAGTAAGGCTTGAAAACCAGTAGGATTTGAACATTGAAGACTTGTTAGTAAATCACACTTTAAATTCACAGAATCACAGAATAAGCTGAGTTGGAAGGGACCCTCAAGGATCATCAAGTCCGACTCCCAGCCCTGCACAGGACACCCCAAGAATCCCCCCATGTGCCTGAGAGCATTGTCCAAACTCTTCTTGATCTCTGTCAGACTTGATGCTGTGACCACTTCCCCAGGAAGCCTGATCATCCTCTGGGTGATTTTTTCTAGTATTTAACCTAAACCTCCCCTGACAGAACCTTTAGGCCATTCCCGCAGGCCCTGCCACTGGTCGCCATAAAGGAGAGGTCAGCATCTGCTCTTCCTCTTCCCCTCACGATGAAGTTGTAACTGCAGTGAGGTCTCTCCTCAGTCTCTTCTACTCCAGGCTGAACAGACCAAGTAACCTCAGTCCTGAAATTATTTATAACTGTAGCCCTTTGCATTATTGGGATGTTTTTCATTGAGAATATTTTGCTTCCAGACAACGAGATGGTGGACGTTGCTGTGACATAACTGTAGACAGTCACAAATATTTAATGTTTATGACTAGAATATTACTGACAGATACATTTTTTATTACGAAAATTTATTATTGGGTTTCAGCTGACAGACTTGCTGTAGTATTTCCCACTGGTACAAATTGCTGCCTTCACAGCCTTTTCTTCAGTGCCAGGCATCACACAGAACTCAAATAATGCACTCTCAATATGTGTGGCTTGTATCAAAATCAATAACAGTAGTAAAACAAAGAAAATAAGTACAGGTATTTCTTGAGGAATTTAATATCTGGATTTTTTTATGTTCCAGGAAAATGCCTTGTAGATAGATACTTATCAATGCAGGGTTCTGCTAGGATCAGTAGCTCTTTGAAGGTTTATTGAGAGATATTTTACCAGATATGGTCTTCCATTGCAGCCTCAAGAGAAGGAAGATTGTCCCTTCTTTTTGATTCATATGGATGTAATTAGTGCCTTTCCAGAGAAGGTGAATAAAACTAGAGGAATTAGAAGTCTTTAGGTATGAATTTTCATTTTTATGTGGTTTATTTTTCTTTTCTGGACAAGAATGGCTGCTTCTAAAGATAACATAAAAATCCTGCTTTCATGCTGCGCAACTTGTTGAAATAAACATCTTTTTCAGTTTTGTTTGGCTCAGAACTATCTAGAATATATATAGAATAATCATCATATGTATATGTTACATATATATGATTCTCTATATAATCTGTAGGATAGCATGAGATTAAGTCTTACTTAACAAGAGTAGCTTTTCAGAATAAAGGATGATAGAAATTATATAACCTATACTTATGATAAAATATGTGTACAATATCTAATGCAATCTTTTGTTATTTTTGTTTCTTGTAGACATGTTCAAATAAAATCCAGATATCTGAATGCTTAACTTAGGAAAATCAACAGAAGTGTGCCTTTAGGAAAGAAGAAATGTAATTTGTGCTGAGATATAAGAAAGAATTGCACTTGCGTATTTCACAAATTTCAGGTGGTTTATGAAGGACTGTGATTTTTCTCTTGAAAATGAGATTATATGGATTTATGTATGATGTGCAGCCTTCTGGTACAGGATATCTCCAAAAGATCTACCAAAATTCCTACTGCAGTTGTGGAGGGAGCTCTTTCAGCCAAGAACTCCGATTGGAAGTAGAATAAAACCCATGTACTTTTGATTTTTGTGAATAAAACTACTGATTAGTAGCATCATGTGTTCTTAGCAGCACTACATCGATCACCAAGGGAAGCAGTAGAATGGCAGTTATCCTTGATTAAATCTGAAATCAGAAGCTGTGATGCTCTGAGATTTTTGAGATAGTAGTCTTTGTAATCACAAGTGTGGCAGGCAGACACTTAAATGCCTAATAATTCTGTAAAATACACCATCATCACAGAATAATAATACTTCAGGAAATTCCTCTAGGGAAAGGGAACTAAAAGAATTAACTCATTTTAAAATCTTCTAGTTGACTATTTGAAGCTGGAAGACGAGGGGCAATGGGCAGAAACTGATGCATAGGAAATTCCACCTGAACATGAGGAAGATCTTCTTTACTGTGAGGGGACAAATTGTCCAGAGAGGATGTGGAGTGTCCCTCTCTGGAGATATTCCACAACTGTCTGTACACAATCCTGTGGCATGTGCTCTGGGATGATTCTTGCTTGAGAGGAAAGTTGGACCAGATGATCCACTGTGGTCTCTTCAAACCTCAACCTGTCTGTGATTCTGTGAAATGAACTTCCCTCCATTGCATTAGTAGCAGCTCAGTCAGTGTTGACATGAAAAGCAGATACGCTGTATTTTAAGTACTATATACTTCAGAATAGCATTATGACTTCAGCAGTGCTGTATTTTAATGGAAATGTCCCCAGTTTGTCAATCAAATTGCAGTATTCCCATATGCCACAGGTGGAGTCCTCCTGTTGAATTTGTATTACGTGGAAGAAAATGCCTGTTTTATTGCTATTCTGTTGACTGGAGCAGTATCAGGGTAAGTGTGTTGACTTTTACCTGTCTTCTTTTACTACCAGGCAATATTTTTCCTTGGCAACTCCACACCTACTCTGCTATGCATCTTTATATTCACTGATGGTTTTCCCCAGAGACAGATGATGAGCTTTGCTGATACCGTTTCCAAAATATTTTCTAAGATTTTTAATACTCGGTGGATTAAAACTGTACAAGAGATTTTACTGGTCACTGCCAGTAACTGCTTTATTCTAATAATATTTTTTTCCTAAAACGAGATGACCACCATTACTTCAGATTTTTGCAGTATTGCCCACATTAGTGTGAGAGGAGCATGTGTTGTACCGACATTACCACCTTTCAAGTTTTGTTGAGCACAGGCTTGTGTGAAGAAAGGAGACAGGGATAGAAAAGGAAAGGAGGAATAACATATCTGTAGACAAAAGCTTGCTTCACAGTGAGCTGCTGTCAGCACTGGTGTAGACAGGTTGAAACTGTAGCTCCAAAAGATATGAAATGCTACCTTTAATTAAGCAGATATTAATTCTGAAATATAATTTTTGACAATTTAGGTGTTAAGCATATTGTTCTTTATTATGTGCTATTTCATTAAAATAAAAAATGAGCACATTGGAGATGGACTAGAGAAAAGATTAGGTGTGTACCATCTGTATTTCTTTCTAATGTGAATTCTAGAGAAAATTTAATTCGCTATTATGAAAGAAAGCCTCTCTGAGAGTACTGCATTTTCATGTAGAATGAGCAGTAAAAAAAGTAGTAAAAAAAATGCCTTTTTAAAATATTCACAAATATTCAATCAGCTAAGTGCTGAATTGTGTTCAGTGATATTCACCATTATTTTATATTCACTTCCACCAATGAATTCATTGAGATGAATTTAGTCCCCGAAGTGAATGCAAAAATCTCTCAAGCTGCCTTGTAGGGTTGTGTGAGTGCTGATGCAGAAACGATTTGCATTGATATTTTGCTCATTCTTGGAAGCAGAAACAGTTGGCCTGGCAGTGAAATACAGAAATGGACTGATATCTGTGATCAATAGCTTGCAGCCATCAGACCTGATCCTGCAATCAGGGCACTTGCGTGGCTAAGAAAGCCAGAGTTCTGCTGACTTTAAATGGCTGTGGTGGCTCATGAGTCTGTTGCTAATACTGAACTGCAGTATTGAGGTTTATGGAATGAAAGAGTCAATTCTGCAAAATTTATTTCAGGAAAAAAAAAAAAGGATTATGACATGACAGTCCAAATAAACTAGGATTTGTTTCATAGGCAATGTATGAACAGAAACAGGTGATAGAATTCTGCATTATCCCTTATTGATTAGCATCTCTAAGTTAAAGGTAACGAGATGGGATTCTGCTAATGCATTTAAAATAAAGAGAATAAATGAAGAGAGTGTATAATGGTGAGAACTAACTAATATATGGTGTTAGACTACTGTATAACTATAATGGTCTTTGAACTGTGATGGAGCAATGCTAATTCCGTCCAAGCCTGTAATTTTTGTGGTACGTGAAAAACCATAAATGAACCTACATTTTGGTAGTGTGCTGTTTTTGGACTGTCTGCTTTAAGGAGAAGGCCAGTTGTTCAGAGTGGTGTTCTGAACACCCCAATTATACAGTGGATAAAATGACCTCCAGAGCTTGTCAACTTCCACTTCTGCATTTAAAGAGAGCGTGTTTGAGGAATAAAAAATGGGGAGCTGCTCTCTGTTTCTGCAATAAATATTGAAGAGATTTTCAGTTTAAACTAGTAATATGTAAGAGAAACACCTCTGCCTTAAATTTTTTCATAAATATTTCAAATGTATCCCTCACCACTAGCAGTGGTTTCTTGAGGTACAGAGCTCATTCTCTGCATGCTAGGCTTAGTTAGTAGTAAGTCTTTCCTTCAAAAAATACCCCATCCAGAAAGTGTGCAGAATTGAATTATCACCATTGCTGCAGAGCTTAGAAAATGCTCTTGTATTACATGATAAAGGTAGACCTAAAACTCAATTTCTGTGATGTTATTGCAAGGCAAAGCTTTTCAGCCTTAGATGAATATTAAAAGTAAATATGGAGTCTTACTTCTGTTCGTGCTTTTAAATGAAAATTACAATAATTCACTTATATGTTTCATAGATTTATGTTTCATAGATTAATACCACAACTGTATTGTGGTATTAAATTCAATTGAGTTTCTTCAGCTTAAGACAGCAGTAAGAACATAGCATGTTGTCTGATTTTGGCTCACTCTTCTGTCTTGCTGGCAGACTTGAAGTGCATTTTTTGGTGAAAATGTTACTAAGACACTAACAATTGAGAAAGTAGATTTTTGTTTAGCACTGATGTTTGCAAGCCCAGTAAGAAAAAACTTGCAAGAGTGAAAAACTTACAGAGTGTTATGGTTTGAAAAAACCCAACTTTTTTCTCCAGGAAGGACTTTTACAACTTCCTGCAGGCACATCTTCTGGCAGATCTGGGGAGCCCAGGGACTGGCTAACTTTAAGATGGGCACTCTATGTAGCCACTTGAATATTAGAACCGCCTTTGTGAAATCCTCATTTTAAGAACGGGAAGCCAAAATCTCTTTCTTTCATTTCCGGTCACGGCAAAGGTAACAGGGTGGGGGGATCTGTCAGTCCCTCAGGGCTGACGGCCCCCGCGCCTGCCCAGGAGAGGGGAAGCACCCCATCTCCTT
>WEKY01024208.1:6841-36819 GCA_013390045.1 Picathartes gymnocephalus
TACAAGTTCCATATCCATGTGTTTATATACCAATAGAAATACATATTTTTATATTACATCATTGGAATTTTGCTTACATGTTCACCTGGTACCAAATGGTGGGTGTGTTGTCATACCTTAACATCATAGAGAGATATAAAGAGAATATCAAGTTTGTAAAATGGGCTATTTTCCAGGTTTTAAAAATAATCTCATATGAATGCGATGTAGGTTCATGTTCTTTGTTAAAGCTGCACCCTGAAATAGCAGCCTGTACTATAAACCCTTCTTGTGCATTCATCCATGCTCTTCAGGAACCTTCATGCAGGATAGGGTGCCAGAAACTCTCTCCATTTTGCAAAGGACTCTGGTTCATCAGCGTTTATGCCACTGTTACAAAATTATACAGTGAGAAAAGCAGGATTTCAACAGGTGAGACACAACGTAGGAGTCCGTTGAACAAAAAGACCCTCAGTGGTGCTGGTAGTCAGACAGTGAAAATACAGACTTTTGGCAAAAAGCTGCATAACATCAGCATGTGAGAATAGTCTAGTTCAAACATAAGTGTTTTCTCATGTATTGTTTTTCCTCTCTAGACTAAGAAGATAGAAAATTCAGCAAAGACGATGTGCAAACATGGCACATGTCCAATGATATTCCCTTCCATCACAGTTTTTCCAGAACCTGGAAAATGAGCAGCAGTTCACCACATATTATGCTGGTGAGTAATTCACCTCTATTAGCACCATTCTGTGGTAATTACCAGAAAGCCTTTAATGTGCTTATTTTTACTACTCTAAAACACAAAATAATTGGTCACTGTTACATGGTTTTATCTCATCATCCAGTGGGGTTGGGAAGCCGAAGAACAAGTTAACTGATGCCTTACACATGGAGAACAGAAATGAGGTCTCCTGATGGTTAGCCCTGTCCCCAGAGCAGGGCAATGTGTCCCTCAAGCAATTTCCTTTACTTCTACAATAGCCTATATGTGAAGGAAATCACAGTTTCTCATACTATGAGAGACATATTGAAATATCTATTGAACTGTCAGGGAGTCATGTTAAGGCAGATGAGACACTCAGCCAGGAACCTTGTAGACCTGATAATATTTTCTAAAATGCAATGATTATATTTATTTTCTTCATGGTGAATGTTCTACTCCTCTGAGATATAGAGCACCCTCCATCTCCACAGAAATAAACGTAGATGTGCCCCCAACATTAATTCATCCCCTTGTGTTGGCTGTAGGCTCAATGCAGGCTTTTTTCAGCTGTAACTAGACTAGAATAATAATTGTCATCATCCTGTTATCCCTGTGCTATAAACTAAGAAAACCTCGCCTGGCAGTGGAGAAGCTCAGCATATAAAGAGGAAAATGAATTGAAAGAGACCAAAGATGCAGAACTCTTGTCAAAAATGTCTGAATTGATATAAGTTGTGAACTACAGCTGCTAATCCAATGAACCAGATGGTATCAATTGTCAAACCAGGTGCAGGAAACTGGGTTGTTATCCCGCCTGCAAATCAATTAGATCAGCATGAGAAATTCATAAATGAACTTCCCACCAAACAAACAAATTGTACCGAAAACTGTCTCAGGTGTTCAGCTGAGTCATGAATGATTGGTCCTTTTGCAAGTGGCAGCTGCCATTAAAGCTCTTTATTTCTTTTATGAATAAACCTACCCGAATTTAATTTTCAACTCTAATGCATCATTGGAAGCTGCCTGATCCAACACCTTTCCTTTTACTGATCCATGCTAATTGGAAGTGTCAGAAAGCATGAAGTATGCCATGGAACTAACACCAGTTTCTGCGACACAAGGTTTCAGTAGGCCTTATATATCCCAGTGCACAAGTAAATAAGTTTCTATTTCACTTAGGGGAAAGCCAATCCCAAAACCGTGTTTCTATAAAATAAAGGTCAATATTGGTTGACCATATCTTGGCTAGCACTTTGGTATTCTTTGTAATGAAATCCAATCTGCCTTTTTTTACAAAGCAATACTCACTGTGCAGTGGGTTTTGTAAGAGACTATGGAGATTGGTGGGCTGCTAGAGCTGGCAGGAGGTTGTTTAGTGGAGATGTTTGGGATGATTCCAAGGTAGTGGTGAGAAGGGAACTGATGAATTAGGTTAAAGTGACTCCTCCTATTTTTTCTGAATTCTGATAGGAGGCAGTAAAAGATTTTTAATGGAAATGGCCAAGAATAGCCATAAATATCTTTTCCCTCAAGAGACCATCTTCTTAGATATGATCTATAAATGGTTTTCTAGTCAAACATATAACAGGAATCTTGAAATACTTTATACACACATTAGTTATACATACACATTTAATATATTAATCACGTGTATCTATATATCTACATTAGTTACATTAAAATATTCTTTTCACTTATATCTTCATTAGTTTTTCAGCTAAAAGAAAACATAGAAGCAGACGCATGATGCACTCTGAGTGGAATTAAAATACATGTGAGTGATTTATAATCAAACCAACTCTCTCTCTCTAATCATTTCTAGAAGAAGAATGTAAACAGGAGAAGGAGAAACACACTGGTAGAGTTTTATCTAGATTTAAATGCTCTTACACAAAACAGACTACCACTGGGTTGGACTGAAGTAGAGCACTCCCATTAAACTTGCATTCTCTAGCTAAAAGTTAATTAAAAGCATTAAAAAGGTTTAGCAATCAGAACAAGCGTGCAAAGCAAGATGGTTCTCCAAAGAGTAAAAAAACCCAGGAAATCAGATATGAAGACAGAGTATATACCTCAGAACATGTGTTGCATGATAATGAACGGAGCGGGGGAAACAGTGAAGCTGAACAACCTAAGACAATTATATTACAATTTCTTGCACTCATAAAGGTTCCATAGCCAGAATCCTGTTCTATTTTTTAAGTCTCTGCTTGTCACACAGCCCAGAACACAAAAGACTTCAACCAAATAAGCCTGAGCCAAACACTTATAATTTTTAAAATTTCATGCTGCTTAAAGCATTGCTTAAGCTATGATTCTTAAATGATCTGCATGGGTTATCCCAAGAAACTAGAAATAGTTTGCTTTTACGGGGAAATGCAGGATCAGATATTATCAAAAAAAATCAAAGTCCCAAAAAGTGGTAAACCACATCACTTAGACATTAGAGGCAAATAATTTGCTGAATATGAGAACAGAAAAGTTTAACCCGTGTATTTTCCATAGAGGTACTTATGCAGAACTTATAAGAGAGTAATAAGTATAAAGGAGAAAATAAAACAGCAAAGTGTGATTTTTCAAGGATTTGTTTACTGGATATTTCAGTATATAAATGATAATAACTGGTGTGTAAATTGAATGCAGCAAATACAGCTGTATTTTAACATGAAACTATCATAAAAAAAATAGCAGCATGATATTCAATCATACACTTAACCTTTTGGTTAGGAATATTTTTAATTATTATTTAAGGTCTGAGAAGATGCACACACATTCATTTTTCTATTATAACAGCACTGAATGTGCATAGGATTTTATTATGTTTCAGTCTCACCAAAAAAACAAAGGAACTTAAAAAATCATATTTCTACTATGAAAATATTTATTGTACCTCAATATATTTATAATTTTGTGGCAATTTCAATCAAATCTCTGAAAGCTTCTTGTGTTTTACACACGCACACAAAAAATGTTCCATCTGTTTTCTGAATGAGTTATTACTTAAATAACCAACATGGCAAAGGAAATTAAGTAAGTATTATATGCTGAGATGAGGCAAGAAATACAATTTTCACTACTTTCATATAATAAATTGTCACTGTTTGGGTCTTCAGATTCCTTGTGATTAAATGCAATATTCAAAATATTTATAGGGAAGGGAGTACTACAGCTAAAAATGGCTATATGAACATTAGTGAGGTCAGGAACTGAAAGCTCATTCCCTCATTGCTGATGGTACACCAAAAAACATTTTCTGGATAAAAGAGAAGATATGATATATATTAATCTATCATAACATTTTGTGGTGATGCATCCCTTCTCTCTCTAGGCCCCTTCTCCAGCAGCGTTCCCAGAGCTGGAGTTCAGACATTTTGGCAATAAGCACTTGGCCATGGGGCTCCTGGAAAACCCAAGTCAGGACAAAGACAGCTCAGGCACTTCCTGAGACCTGGACTTCACAGACCAACAATTTTGTGACTTTTCTTGTAGGAAATTTTCATTAGTTTTTACAATCATTTTTACATCATGATTTAAACAGGGAAGAAGCTCTTCCTTGTTGAGATCCCAGTACTAAAAATATTTTCATGACAAATCAAAATATACATTATTATATACCTTGAATTCTTTCACAGGCGTAAGAAACACTATATTTTTAATACTATGGAATAGTTAAACGTGGGTAGGAAGTTTAAATGATCATTCTGTTCATGCATAACAGTTCTTAATGTTTCTATGTGGCTTTCAAGGTAAAACCAACTACCTACAGACTTTCAGGCACACAGGAGATAAAAGAACAACAGAATCATAGATTATGTTGAGTTGGGAAGGACCCATAAGGATCACTGAGTCCAATTAAATCCCTGCTCCTCGCAGGACTAGCTAAAACTAAACCACATGAATAAGAGCATTTTTCATGCACTCCTTGACTCTGGAAGAAAGCTGTATACTTCGTTACATCTGTGAATGTAAAAAGTTCCTTCTCAGTCCCAGTTTAAGTGTCCATATAATGTTGAAGTTGACAAAATATAAGGAATACGCGTTGTAGCAACAAGAATTTGTGTTGGTTCTGGGATGGAATGGAAACTATATCCCTCTTAAATTCTCCCAGGACAAAGCTAACACTGAACAATTCCTGCCCATGTCAAACTCATAACCTGAGGTGATTACTTAATGCAGTAATTTAGTGACTGTATAATTGGAACAGACTGATTTATTGATTCAATTTTAAATGTGCCCATTATTTGATCATTGTACTGTTCATATTTAATTAGCTAATAAAACTGTAGCATATTAGCTTAGAAATATGTCTCATTAAGTGAATAGTTGCTTGCTTATGCTTTTCTTTTATAAAATCCGTAATTGGCTCATAGAACTGATTTATTTTCTCGAGTTGCAATGTGTGCCACAAACTTTCAGGCCACAAATAGCTGTGGATAACCATCTTCAGAATAGTTGTCTCTCTTCCCATCTAAATTCATAAACAGAGATTGAGGAGAGTATTCCCATTTAAGTATAGTTGCCCTAATGTTGAATCCAAATCAGAGCTGGGTTTACCCAACGGGAAAAATGGAAAAAAATGAAGGAGGGAGAAGAGAAGGGGGAAAAGAAGGGATGAGGAGAGAGAGGGAGGAAAAGAATGCCTCATGCTAAACAAATGCTTTGTGGGGTTTAATTGGTCAGTCCTAGAAATGGAAATGAGCTACCAGGCACTTTAGAATCAGCCCCCCATGTAGGGTTGTGTGGTGTCCCATAATGAATGGAACACGCCATCAAAACACAACCCTAAGAGAAAGATAAAAACTAACTTGACTTTTAGGTAATAGCCTGATTGGGTAGAATGCGGTAAACTTGAGAAATTCTGCATCAGTTCACTCTCTTCCTATTCCTGATGGAAATTTCCTTTGTAGCAGCCTGCATGGTGCTGCATCTTGGATTTGTGGCTGAATCAGCCATGATAACACACCAAACTCTCAACTATTTCTGATTAGTGCTTGCACAGCTTTTGTACATCCTGCCAGCTACAACAAATCTTTAATAGCATAATTGCCATATAGATGTTTCCCTCAGTTAAGGACAATGACCCTAATCCACCATCGATCTAAATCACTGCCTCTCCAACCAAGTCAGGATTTCTGCACTGGTGCAAAGCAGATGGAACCTCAGCCCATGAATCAAATATTTAAGGAATCATTACTTATTTCATACAGGTACATAATTTTCTTGGAAATCTAAATTTCCAAGAAAATCACAGTATTCGAAATTGAATTGCCCCTATGTTCTCCTGTTACAGCAGAGAGTACACTCCTACTTTGAGAATATTAATTGGAAACACAAGATTATATACATTATTGGAACTGTGTAGAGAAAAAAATAGGAAAAAATGCCCCCCACATTTCTAATAAATTACCGGAGATATTAATTGCTAATATATAGTCTGGGTATAGATGTCAAAGTTTAAATTAACACCTAAAAAATTTATTTCATCAGAGGACTGTCCATAGGAAAAACACAAAAAAATACAAAGGGTCAAGTTCAAATTCCTTGAAACATCTGCTGTTATCCAAATGTCCATTTGGACACAAGCCAAAAGACAAAATTATTATTGTAATGTTTACAAGAACATTAACAAGAGAAAGTAGTTACACATGCAGATAGAGAAAATTATTTTGCTGACAGTAATGTCAATAATTTTAAAACTATTACCATAAAAGATTTAATTTAATTAAAAAGTAAACAATATCAACAAGTTTTCTAGACTGTAAATGAAAATAAATCACTTGTCATAAAATATCAATGAGTGAGCCACAATCTGTTTTTTCTACTGACAACTATACAAATCCTGACACAAAGCAATGCATGACAGAATAAAAATATATAAATCAAGGGAATGCAGTTGAGCAGCATTGTGACCCTCTCTTGTAGCTGAAGGAGTATGTCTTTGCTGTTGTGCTGCAATACTGGTTTGGGATTTTTTCTTCTTCCTCCTATTTTTTCTTTTTCTTTTTTTTTTTTTTTTTTTTTTTTTTTTTTTTTATTTNNNNTTTTTCTTTTTTTATAGCATCTTTCTGCTGAGTTCCTCAGATATGAGGTGCTGGAGTGAGAATGGAAACAGCACTGCTCCAATGACTCTTGGTGAGTTTACCCTTTCTGTACAGAGTAGACTCATATTTGAAAATAATTACTTGTCTCCTTCATATTGGTTGGGATCAGTGACCTTGGCAGTGGATGGAAGTCACAGTTGCTTGATCTGGTCTTTTCTGCTGGCTGGACACAGGAGGGAGATTTGTATCACAAAATGCTCATCTGTTCCCAGTGCTGTAGTCTGTCACAGTAAAGCAAAGGCTAAAGGTGTTACCAGCAGCACGAACATACACATTTTTGGCAGATTCAAATTTCTCTCTGAGCCACTCTCAAAAATAAACCAAACCCCTCAAACAAAGTCAGGTTAGGTACTTCAGATAGTTTTGACTTATTTATTTTGCTAAAAAAGTCTAACTCTGAATGTCTAGAGATACTTTTGCATATGTGGATAATTACTTATTCAAATCAACCCATAAATCTTGTACATATGACACAAGCAACATACATTTCTTGACAGATTCTACACATAGTTTAAATTTGAATATTTCAATTTTTTCTTGTGGAATGATGGTGCATTTGTGAAACAGAGTTTTGTTTAAAAACACAAAACATAAATAAGTGGATTAATTTTCTCTTCTTAAATTCTTGAGAGAACAAGTCACAGTGAATTACTGACTCTTTTTTGTACTTTTGTATGGTCTGTACACTGATTTCAAGTTTGCTGATAAGATTCTTTTTTCAGTTTTAATAGACCAGGATGGCAGAATCTTTCTTTTTTATCCCTTGATAGATTATGAATATCTCATTGGCTGTATTTGTGATCTGAAGTTTCAAACTCACATTTAGTAATTGTTAATTAGGAGTTTTTACAACATTAAGTCTCATTTTTATTGGAAGTCATAGCAGTTGCTTCTGGGGCTTCAAGATTTGCAAATATGTCTGAGCTCAATTCCCACTAAGTTGATGGGTATGTAAGTTTACCATATACCTGACAGTGGAGAGGACAGTGAAGAGGAACAAGCTGTCTAGAGGTCCCATTTGTTAGAAATTATAGGATTATATTTATAGGTATCTATGTAATGATCTGCTGCATAAGAATTCTTCATGCTTTCGAAATCTAACCCACCTCTAACTCCTGGCCATTAACACATAGTTTTAACTTCTCCTAACTAGAAGTTTTCAATGCTTTCTAAACAAAATTCCTAGACCACAACCACAGTCTATCTCAATTTTCAGTCCTCTTTTCTCTTTCATTCCTCAAATCTCTGTTTAAACCTCATCCGATTTTCTAAATCCCCTCTGGAAATTCTGCCATCACCCTCTGCAAGCATCCTGTAGGTTGCTCTGTCTGAGACCTCTGCTTGGACTTCTCTGAAGACACACACTGCTACTGTTTTCAGGTAAAATTCAGAAACCAAGATGTATGTGACACTCACTAAAAATCTGCTCACAGTGGTCTTATGAATATGAATGAAATTGAATAATTACTGAAGACGCTGCTTCTTTTCTTCCCCTCCATTTTTTTTTCTTTTTTTTTGTACCATCAGACCAGCACAGAATTTATTTAGAAACACAAAGTTACATTCATTATCTTTTTCATTCAGTATTTGTGAACTTCAAATCTGTGGTCATATTTCTGAAATGTGAATATAATCTTTGCCAGATATTGTCCTTACATAAGAAGCTCTTACCATCAGCTTCATAAATGTTATGTCTCCAGTGGACCAAGCAGTGTTTGTCCCACATAAAGTGTGTTATAGCTCCAGGCAGCTCTCTAGGACGCTGGCTGGGCCCTCAAGCTTATGTTGGACAAGACACGGATGATTGCTAGTCAAGACATGGGAAATTGCTCTACCTGACAGGTGACAGTGTGTGAAGCTGGCAGAAGCTACAGACAGCGCTGAAAAGGAAGGCAGGTTGCATAGCTGGTTACACAGGGAGCTGCGAGTCTGTCTGTGCCAGGATTCACAGATATTTAGGGGGGAGTCTTAGGTATGTTCAGGGGACTAAAGCCTTGTAAGGCCAAACGATCCTAAATGCCACTTATCCCATATACGGCTGAGATTTGACTACAGGTAGCAGAGCTGGAACCAGAGAGGAAAACATAACTGGGCAGGTTGTGTGGGAGGAGATTGGCATGAGGAAAGGGAAGTACAAGAGTATCAAAACGAATCAGAGCACAAGAAAATTGATAAGTTACCCAAAGTACCTACAGGGCAATGCTTGCTAGGAAGCCCGGCATGTGGTCACCACATGTGCAGCACAATAAAGCAAACCCATAGTTCTGACCTTAACACAAAACACAAATCTTCCTCCTCGACCAGGAGGAGGCCAAGAAGGGAGAGCTTGGATAGAAGAAAGATGGAGAATTCTGATATTGCCATGTTAGACCCCACCTACCTTTGAGAAATGCTCAGAGAGACCAGCTCTCAAAGTGACTCGGCTTTATTCAGGAAGGACAACCTGGGAATGGGCGGCTCGTGGGGCAGGTGGCTCACACCACCGCAGTCTCTCCAGGCGGTGCAGAGGAGGAGCGGCGCTGCTCCGGCAGTCGGATCCTCGGAGCAGGGTCTTCTTCCTCGTGGGAGTGTCCGTCGAAGACCCCAGTCTGGGCTCTGTCCCACTCTTTTATAGGGTCGAAGGCGAGCCCCGATTGGTGGGTTCTTCAATCCTTTGTGCAACTGCTCAGTTCCAAATTTTAGCTCGTGATTGGCTCGAGCGTCTAGGGGTGTGTCTAGGTTTCAATAAAGCCACTGTGTGGAAAGTTCTAGGGTTCCCTGAGCCAGCACCATCTTAGGAGGGGGCAATAGGGATTAACTCAATAGGGAAGAATGCTGAGGGGGTTCCCAAACTTGCACACATTTTAAATACAACAGTGACTTACAAACTATTAAACAGTAACACTCAAACAACCTTAACTTGAACAGCTTTGACAGTATCATACCTATCTATTTATCACACACCCATAGCAAAGAATATGGGGTATGTTTATCTCACTGGTCTGGACCTGAGCCATTGTCTCCACTATATGTAGAAAATACAAGTATGGGTATATATACTGGATCATCTTTGAAGAGTATATACCCTAGTTTTGCTCACACTTTCTATCATTTCTATGCCAATACTATGATAACTGGTTTTTGGGTAGCCCTCATTACAAATTCATTCTATACCTCATGTGAATTATAGTACTTGAGGTGTGAATATCATGCCTGTAGACAGAAGTCCTTGCCATATAAAGATTATACAGTTAAATAATCCTTAACTTGTAGCTTATCAGTATGTTAATACTGAGAATGACTTGCATAAATTCAATGTAAATTCAAGACAACATGCATAGGCAAATGTTTAGCAATACACCTGTACCTCTAATGTTTATTAAGTAGTCAAGAAAGCTTCATAAGAATAAGCTTTTAATTCTGATGTCCTGGCTAAATTTCAGCTTATGTAATTACACTCTGCCTGCTTCGTTTTCCCTTGCATTTTTAATGAGATTCAGCATTCTTGTGCTTTTGTCCTGAGCCATTTTACAGTGCGGCTGTGCTCTATTAACCACTGCAGCGTGATACACCAAAAATGTGCTGCAGAGCCGGCTGAGGCAATTGCTTTCTATACAGCTTGTAATGCAAAGGAGTTTTGAGGCATTCCGTGAAGAATAGTTCTCTACAAACATATGGACACTTAACATGAAATCAGTGTAGCAAGCAAAGGTTGGCCAGCCTCTCTGGTCCTGAGCCAGATAAGCACTTCAACACATGGAAGATTCTTTTGGCTTCATCTCCCACGTGTAAGTATTTTGCTAGATTTGTGTTCAAAAAGAGGAAATTCTGTCTGATCTGCAATCAGGAATGCTGGTGAGGATTCTGTATGGTCTTTGACACTAATCTCTCATTTGCAACCCATTTCCAGAATTTCTTCTCTCTCCATTCAAGACGCAATGTTTCCTGCAGCAACCACAGAGCTTTTCAGGGGAAGTGGAAAGTAGGCAATAAAGAAGATTACTGTATGTTCTCAGAGGGGAAAAGGATATTGTTAACTTTCACCTCACATTTGCCTTTTGCCAAAATCAAAATGCACCTCATCACTGAAAAAAAAAAACCCAAACAAAAAAAAATGTGGTAATCTTCAGTTGTAATAAACCTGTTGTTGCTATAAAGGAGATTTGAGAGCTTTGTGGCTGATATGCATATCCCCTTTTCATAGCTAATTTTATTAAATTAGATACTGAGACTAATTAGAATTCTACATTACCCTTGCCTTCCTTCTGTAAGTACCAGTTATTAAAAGTACCATGGATAATGACACCTTACCACAAAAATTCTAGCACATATCACTTCTACTATAGTTCTTGGACTTCTGTATTCCTTCTACAATATATACTAGATTAGAAAGACAGACCCAGACCCCTACTAACTGTGTTACTTTTCATGACCTAGTAATGTAACTGAGAACTCAAAAGAATTGTGAAAATAAGACTGTTATTTAGGGAGTTGATTAACCAAAAAAAAATCATATACACAAGAGGAACTTATTCCTAAGGAGCAGAACTTCTCATTTTCAATGAATGTGAAGATATTCTCCAAAGGTATGGAAAGAAACAGTATGGGTTACAAAAGAATACAAAAACTGAGTGCTCCTCTACAAATATATGTTTACCTCCTGCCTTCTCTACAGAGAAAGGTACATCACTTTTAAAACAAACACTTCTAGGGAACCTATATGAAATTAAATTAAAAATACTAAAAATTTTATTCTCTTAACAAGAAAGGAAAATCTCATTTTTATTACAAGCAGCTCACAGATAGATATAAAGACTGAAAAATATTATTATTTGAATACAAAACTTTAAAGTGTTCTCGTGTGATGGTCATTTAAAGGCATTTGACATTAAAGGCTGAAAAACTAGGGCTGACTAAAATATTTTTGAAATAATGTCTTTTTAGAGAACTGCAGAGACTGGTAACATGAAAACATTTAACAGGTTTGCATTGATTTTGCTTCACTGTTTGCTAGGCAACTGCTTCATTTAGTAGCTCCAATACTGATGGCACAGGTTTTGAAAAACAACATTATAATCAACCTACTTCTGTATTGATGTGATGGGGCATAGGAGCTACACAATAGCAGACATGGTGTTAATGGGAGTCAAATGGTTCTCCTAGCCCTTGAGGCTGAGCCTAGGTATGAAGAAGCAATTGAATTAGGAATTAAAACATGCAATTTCCTTCAAAAGACAATGGGACTACTCTTGAGAGAAGCTCTGGCTCCTGAGAAGGAGTGTGGGAAAAGAAACTACCTCTGAATCACTGTTTCATAATGGATACACAGCTGCATTAAAAAAAAAAAAAAAAAAAAAAAAATAAAAAATTAGTGGATCTTGGCATTTTATCTTCTATTAAAAACTGGGGTAACAAATTTCTGGTCTCATAATTTAAAGGAGAGGTACTAAGAATGACTCCAAATGTGGGGTAATATCGGTAGAACAGTGTATTTGGAAGCACCAGACAGTGTTAATTTTACTATCCACTGTTCAGTGATATTCTCATGCATTGCTATGCAATTTTTAAAGGTGAGTTTCTATGGCCACCTGTAGGAGAAACTTACTGTGTAACCACATTTTCCTTACATGGTTTTCCTTAATCAAATTCCAATGGTCCTTTGTTTCGTTCTAAAAGAATGCTTTTATGAGGAGAAACAGAGAAATTTGCTTCTAAAACTGAAAGATGATGCTCATTCCAGCAATGAAGAATCCCTACAAACTCTGAAGATGCCCAGAAAATCTTGGCTCAGAAACAGAAACTCATCTGAGTGTACCTGCTGACACCACATGGACCTACAGCCATGCAGAGCCCATTCTAACCAGCCCAGTCGCAGTGGAAATGGGAACTGTGAAACAAGTAGCTCTAGCCTAACCTCCCCTTGGCTGAGACAGATATTTGTAGCTAATTCTCCATCTTGGCTGCGCTGTGCTTGCAGTCTTACAGTGATTTTAAAATTAAATAATGGTTTATAGTTGTGGTTATAAAATACTTCTTGCACAAGAAAGAAGAATTATAATAAGTGTTATCTATTCTTATCTCTCACATCATTAAGAGATGGATTTTTTGCATTTTGGGAGAAATTTTCTTTCTTAAAAAGCCAAATACCACACACATGCCAGAAGTTTCAGTCCTAGAGATCTCACTCTCTTAAGTGCAAAGCAAAAACATTTTTAGATTTCCAACCTAGCAAAGGATGTACAGTAGTTTAAAAGAGAGGCAATCCATTCTACTCTAGATATACTAAGCTAAAACCTAATATTTTCTATGCACAGCACTCAGTTAAAAAAAATAAATGTAGTAAAATATAAATATCACTGTTCAGATTTTTAACTCTAATTCAAAGACACAAAGTTCTTCTTATATTACCTTAACCTGCTGCCATGAAGCTTTCCTATTTCCTTGTTGGTAATACTCCAGTCAGCAGTAGTCAATATTTTAAAATTATTTTATCAATAGATCTCAGACCACAAGAACAAACAAATAAACAAACAAACAAACAAACAAACACCCCCAACCCAACAACAAATCACTAAAAACAGTGATGGTGAAAGCAAAAAATTAAAAATACAAGTTTCTTAATTGGTTTGGCCTTGTTGAAAGCTTGTGACCAGGTTCTTGAATGGCAGCTATTAACATTTATCATTCTTTTACAATTACAAGTTTTGAGTGTAGAAACTTAAAAAAAACCCCAAAACCAAAACAAAAATCTGACCTGTTCTGGAACTTGGGTGTAACAAGGTAGTAAAAACATGATGGACAGAAGTTTTGAGTTTGGTGTTTGTTTGTTTGTTTTCTTGGTTTGTTTGTTTTTGGGTTTTTTGTTTGTTTGTTTTGGTTTTGCTTGTTTGGTTTGGTTTGATTTGGGGTTTTTTGTACAGTTTTTTTTTTGGTTTGATTTGGTTTGGTCTGATTTTTTTGAGGGGGGTGGTTGTTGTGTGTGGTTTTTTTGAATTCACCCTAGAAAAAAATATGACTGAAAAATTAAAGCATATTCCAAGTATTTGCATCTTAACTACAACTATTTTATCTTCTTTAAACGAGTTGAAGGTCTGTCTCATGAGTTTTAACTCTATCTATATGAACGAGAAGACACGTTTTATACACAGGTTGTTTAACTCCTCCATTTTCAATCCTGCAGCTGATCACCACCCCTGCTTCAGAGCAATAATTTGTCTGAAAACCTGGTGGCAGCCAAGCTGTGACCACTGAAGCGCTGGGATGCTGTGGTTCACAGTGAGAAGCAGCTATGCTTTGAGCAGAATGTTAAAATATCTTTAATTAAAATGTAAGATTTGGATACTGCTAAGTGAAAATTACCATGTTTCTAAATAGATAAGAAAGTCATGGACAGTTCCAATCTTTTTTTTTTTTTTTTGCTGTGTTTGACTGAAATATCCCTGCAGTTTATCCTATTTATTATCCTTCAAATGCACATAATTATATTTTTGAAATTCATTAAAAACATGCAGTGCAGAAATACAATCAAGTGATGCACTGCAGCACACACTGCATTACAGAACACAAAAACCTGGGGGAGACTTTGCTCTTTTTCCTTTTTTTCTCTCGGTGTTAATACTCTTGAAGATCTTAACTGAGATTTCTCACATCTAAACTTCACAAACATAGGGATTTTTCACAGGGAAGCGCAAATGATTAGGTGGCAGCCAAGAGAATGGTAGTCTGCATTGTACAAATGAATAATAACATTTGTATTTCATTTATTGGTAGGACCTCTGGGTAATTTTTAATTTTAATTTCTCAGGTATCCTAAAATTATGAAACCTAACAGATGACAATATGTAAGACAGATCATGCTGTGTGCAAGTAAAGTAAAATACACCATAGAAGAGTACTATAAAATGCACACTTAAGGTTTCTCTTTTGGTCAAATAATTGCAAAAATATTAGGTGTTACATTCTTAAGTCCTAAATACATTCATCTAAGTATATGTAAGAAAAATAAATAAATATCTAGTACTCAGAATAAATCCATTAGATTTTTTTTCTAAATGTGAATGAGTGGCTACACAGTATGTGATTTGTCTCTGTAACTTTTACAAATCAGCTATTTCTGTTGGACTTTGGAAATCTTATTTTTAAACTAGGTTTTTCTTCAGCATGTGCAAAGGGCAGGATTGTGAAAAGAAGTCTTTCTTATGTATTAGGAATGTATAAGGTTCCTGAAAAAATGGAATGATGATACTTCTAGTTAAATGAGAAAGGGAACATATAAACACAGGGGAAATCCCTGTCAAAGAAGTTTTACCATAGACCTGAGTAAGACCAGTTTACTTATTGTGCTTTGTTTCACTGCTCAGAAGAAAGTTCAGGATATGATTTTTTCAAAAAAATCTGCAAATATGGAGCCTAAATAAATGAAATAAATAGTGAAAAGTCAGATAGCAAGACGTGAAAGACTGACAATTCTTAAACACAATGGATTTCTTATTTATATTTTATTCCACTTGACCCTTGACAAAACCAGTTCTCCCCTTTACACATGTTCTTAATGCCTTTCCACATTAATTGGACTTACAGTGGTCCAGCTGGACAGCTTGTTAGAGATTACTTAATGGACTTGTAGGGCATACAGCAAAAGAACCAACATCCATGAATGTACACTTCATAATCACATATTCTATGACACATTTAATTCCAGCCGAGAGAACATGAAGCCCAGCAATTTAGTCAGCTAATGGAAAGAGCCCTATGCTTTCTGACACTCCTTGCAATGTAACATATCATCTACCAGATGCACTCACCTATTAGAAATATCCCTAAATTAGATAATGCACATTAGTTCTTCAGCAGGTGTAGTGTAGCACTTAACCTTCCTCTCAGTACTGCCTCAGACTAGAAAAGGAACACATTCTTCAAAGGGACAATGTATTCTTTAAAACATTCAAACTTCTCCAGCATGAATTGGAAAAAGTAATTTCAATGCATATTATTACGGATTTTTTGATTACTTGGATATTTTATATCCATATTCTCATATGTGGCATTGCAGGTCTTATTTTCCTCTGATTAACTGTTTCCTTTCAAAAAATCAGTGAGATAGTTTTAATATCAGTGTTTTGTACATGTTTCTTCACTGTTACTTCATCCACGAAACTCCACAGGGATTTCCATTTTATGCTATGAAGGCCAACAAAAGATGAATGGAGACTCAATCCTTAGATGCAAGATTCAAAGTGTCAAATCTGACTCAGTCTACTGCTGAATTTCTGTGAATTACAAAGATAAATTCCTCCACTTTACATTTGTTTGTTTTCATACATGGTGCAAGCTAGAAAACACTCTTGCATGCATTCAAAAATTCCTTATGAATGGTTACCAAATAAGTAGAAATATCATTTATTATTGATGACCAAAATGACAAACAAGATAACTTTCTCCCTTTCCAATAAGACATAGTTACATCACTAAGATAAATACTACTGTATATGAAAAATATTTCTTCAGAGAATATATCTGGTTTTTTCTGACTTTTTTCTGACCTTTTTCATTCAAAGTAAAATGTATGACTTTTAAAAGATGGCCTTGAAAAGTGATTTAAGTAAACTTTGAAAAGATTTGAACATATCCAACCAAAACAAATTAAATTTTTCTTATTATTCTTCTGCAAAATGAATCAGCTGAATTAAATTTCCAGTAAGTTCTAATTCTTTTTAACATGTGTTAATACAAAGTACTAAGGTAAATAGGGAGAGAAACATAAAAATACCCAAACTAGAAACTTTCCAAAATTTTTCAGTCTTATCTGACCTTGGTATTCCTTGTCCTGATGATCAGGAAGATTAGTCAAACTTCATTTTGACAAAAAGACTGGCAAGTTGTTTCTATAGCAAAGACTAATATCTGCAATTGATTGCATTGTCACTATAAACCATTGCCATCCAGAAAATTCCTCATATCCAGAGGCATATTTCAACTATTTATTTTTCAATAAAAGACCCTTTAAAACACTGTATCATCTATGAGTAATGATGCTTCTTAGACTCTACAAAGAAAAATAATCTCTCCATTGTTTGATTCTGTGAAATCATACAAAAGAAAAAAGGGAGAGAAATGGTTAAAACCACAAATTCATAAGGAATCTTTTATTTCACAAATATATTTAGCACCTTCTCTGTCACAGATACAATTGAAAGTGTAGCCTTTTCTTTAATCTTGCATAAATACTACTGTAATAATTTGGAGGCTAAGATTATTAGGCCTCCACATATTGTTTTGATACCACTGAGAGGACTGCAGAAGTTTACATAGCAGCAAAACAATGTAGTCAAGAGAGAGGTAGTGGAATAATGACACAAAGAGGATGAGGGGCAATGGGGTGGAGAAGAAATCTGAGCATCCACACTGGATGTTTGTGCAGGTGGTGTGGCTATTCTTTAGTCTATTCATGGGTAGGATGCTTAAACACGGAAATGAGGTTCATGTAAGATTCAGATTTTGAATAAAAATTACCACATTACCACAAAATATCTGTATTTCTGAATTTTTCATTGTTGAAAAGGATTATTGTCCTGGTTTGAAGGACAGGTATGTGCTGAGGAAGGCAGGAGCCTCCCTTGGAATGGAGAATGTGAACTCCTTCCCTCTGAATTACTGTAATGTTGAAATTAAGGGGCTTTCAGGTGAGGATATAGGAATAGGAATAACAGTTCTTTACTAATATTTATAATAAAGTGAACAAAAAAACCCAGCACTTATGGTATTAACAACAAAAGAGAAACAAGAACCTGGTCCCAGCCCTCGGGGCCTGCAGGCGCTTTCCCCTTGGGTGCAGTGATGGTCACAGCCGGCAGGGGGCGCTGTGGCTCGAGCTCCAGCAGACGCGGGGCACGGCCGGGAGGGGAAGGGGTGGGGGACAGGCAGGCTTTGCTTCAGGAACGCTGTCGGTCCCAGCGCCTCGGCAGGACTCTCGGAAAACAGCAAACTGGGACAGTAGGACGTCTCGGTAGGCAGGGGGAGCGGGGCTGCAGTGCAGTGAAACCCAGAGCAGTGCCGGTGGAGCCGCGGGGGGCAGGAGAGGGGCAGCAGCCCGGCTCCCAGCCCGGCAAGGAGAGGCTGGCTCAGGATCCCGGGCCCCCCGAGCAGATGGTAAAATAGGTCTCAGTTCAGAACAGGGGTTCACTCACGGCAGAAGAAACAGCTCCCAGTGAAAAGGGTCCAGCAGCAGCAGCAGCAGCAGAGACTTTTCTCTCCCCCAAAAAGGCAGAGAAGCTTCTCCTGTTCCCCTCCGAAGCCCAGCTTCAGCTCTCCTGGTGCTGCCTTTTATCCGCCCCTCTCCTCTGGAGCCTGGCCACAGTCCTTTGTTTTTCTTAAGTATCCAGTACTGATGCTGCCCCCACCCCTGCCCTTTATCAGCCCCTCTCCTCCAGGGTTTGGGCACAGTTCTTTGTTTTTCTTAAGTATCCGGTACTTAACAACTCGATGGGAAAAAATTCTATACAAAAGGAAAGAAAAAAAAAAAGAAAACCTAACTCCCAACAATTATTAAGGCCCATTTGAACTGGCATGTGGGCCTGCATACTTTCAAGCATATGAACACTAGAGAAGAGGAATAGAGTTGCTATATGGGTTGCAAAGCAACTGCAATACATCTCAGGAATCAAAAGGCAAAAATGTCTTCATACCTTTAACAAATACCAATTGTATTTCACTTGCTATACCAAATTTCCATCAGCTATACCCAGATAATCCTAGAGTGACTGGTGTTTGTTGGAACCAGCAGTGTCACACAAAAACATCCAGTGAGGAATACCAAACAGAACAAGTTCATAAAAATCATAATCTCTTCTCAATTCATGAATTGAGAAAAATACATTCACTGACTATAAAAGATGACTGATGTTCATTCAGTGGTCTCTTAGAACCTTAATGTCCCCATGAAGGCAAAGTACAACCTTGACTTGAAGGAAAGGTATGTTTTAGCTCTTGAAACTTTAAAAGCTATCAGCAGGAGCAAGCTGGAAGGCTTTTATAAAACCCTATTTATTCTTTGAGAATACATTGTTTGTTATCTTAATGGTATCTATGAAACACTCTGAATCACTATCTATCCCTATTAAATCTACTTTCATATTTCTTCTCTCTCCTGCTCTCTCTAGTCCATTTGGAGAAGTTGATGAGGCTGAATAAAGACTGTAATAACAGGATTTAATGGGTATAGTATTTGTAGGTAGACAAGGTCATAAGTGTTGGGTAAGTAGCAGCAAAGGCAAAGGAAAGGAGCATGGTCTTAAATCAAAACCTTTCACAAAGCTATTGTTAGTTAATATCCTCAGAGACTGACCCACTTCCTTCTTGGGTGAAATTATTTGTTCATAAAGAAAAATATTAGATTGTTAGTTCTGTAACCTTTTTCCTTTAATTGTTCATTGTTTGTTTTGCTTAGATGTTAAATCTTTATAAAGTCACAGATTAACAAGACCAGCTCTGCAACTAATTTTCCACGGTTACAGAGGAATTTATGATTCTAAATCCTTTTGTAAATCTGTGATTTTGTAGAATCATAGAAGAGTTTGGCTTGGAAGATATCTTTAAAGTTGATCCAGTCCTACACTCCTGCAGTGAGCAGAGCCATCTTCAATTGGACCAGGCTGCTCAGAGCCCAATCCAAGATGACTTTGAGTGTTTTCAGGGACGGGGCATCTACCACCTCTCTGGGCACCCCATGCCAGTGTTCCACCATCCTCACTGTGAAAAAGTTTTTCCTTATATCTAGTCTAAATCAGCCATCTTTTAGCTTAAAACAATTACCCCTCATCCTATACAACAGGCCGCGGTAAAAACTTTAAGCTGTGGCTAAACAAACTTTCCACAGGAGAATGCAGTGCACTGTGAGTTATTTCATGGATGGTGTCAGCTGTAAGCAGTGTTGTCAACTTGGCATGTGACTTTCAGTTTGTTTTACTACATGGATTTGAGTGTTTTATATTTTAGGCAGTTGAGTAATCATCACTTTTCCTGAGAAATAAATATCTAGTGAATGTTTGTACTTTTTAATTTCGTATCCTTTCATATGGAAATATAAATAGAACTTAGAATCCATCGAGTCCAAGCATGAAGCTCATATATCTGGTCAAGTTATTTTATTGATAGTGCTACTAAAACAATAGTAATAAATGCCCCAATTACAAATATACCAATTTTCATATATATCCTTTTTTCTTGAGCCAGACTGTTCTTTCTCTTCTCTACTACAATTACTCCATCCATGTGTATCTCCCTTCCAGCCCTCAATGATTGTTGCATTCTTCCTTCAACCTCCTGCCTCTTCCCCAGACCTTTTCTATTCTCTCACCTCTTTCAGCTGAGGTTGTTCTGCTTCCTAATTCTGACATATTCAAGTTTTTGGTACAAGTTTTGTTTCCATGTATCTCAAAAATGTAATTTAAAAAGGCATATATTTGGTCAATATGGAGAATTTCCTCTCCTCTTTCAGCTGAGGTTGTTCTGCTTCCTAATTCTGACATATTCAAGTTTTTGGTACAAGTTTTGTTTCCATGTATCTCAAAAATGTAATTTAAAAAGGCATATATTTGGTCAATATTCACTTAAAAGTTTGTGATATTCAGCATTAGCTGTGCAAGTGAGTTCTGTGTAATCCCACTAAAAAATTGGACTGTAAGCCCATATTAGCAGTAAGAGTCATCGGCACAAGGACGAAACTGAAACAATATTCATTAGAATAAAATCAGAAAAAAGAAATACAGCCAAATAATAGATGGATTTAAGGGAGAAGAGATTAAGGGAAGGGAAAAGAATTATATTTGATGCAAGCATCAATAAGAAGGGATCAAACAAAACATTTGAATCATAACCTGCTAATAAAACATTCACTTCATTTTGAGTGTGTACTTTGCAAACATATAATATCCTACTTGGCATTGCTTTTTGGTTGATTAATTCTCTCCAGGTGTAAGTCAGGCACTTTCAGTTACACGCTTCAATACTCATATTCATCAGTCAAGGTATTACATAATTTTTTTCCTAACATTTTCAGCTACCAAGAGCTGGACTGAATATATGGGTATACAGTAGAGGGGTAAAACATCCTCCCAATCTGTTTATTAAAGTAACTAGAGATAATACAGTAGCAGTGCATAATAATAATGAACCAGACCCTTTGCTGGTCTAGTGATTTCATGAGCAAGGTTGACTGTTGGCTGATGTTCTGGTTCTATATTTAATTAGTGACTCACTCACCCCTAGTGAAGACATCAACTTGCTACACAAAACAAATAAAAAGAGGAGCAGTATTCCAACGTATTAAGGAACAAGCAAGACCACCTTCATTCTTGCCCTGTGTATTTGAATTTTCTGGCAGGACAGTTAGCCAGAAAATGGTGCGTCCTCATGATACCTGGGTGAAATCAATAGGAAATCTGCGTCATTAGGTAAAAAGTTCTTTTATTTAGTTGCTGGGTTGGATTGTTTACTTTTTCATTTAGGTTTTTTTTTTTTTCCTTACCGGATACATAATTTTCTTCCTCTGCCAAGGTACTTCTATATCCTGGTCAATTCAGAACAAAGGAAATATTTCATATTCTTGCATGGACACTGCAGAACGGATTTTTTCCCTAAGATGGAGTGCAACACCACAGCCTGCTAACTTCCCAACTGCTACAAGTGTTTACTGTACAATCCAATAAACTTCCTGAGATCCTTAAATTTGCTAGGTTTCTGAGCACTCTGAATGCTGAGGTTAAACTAACTCCCACTTGCACTATTTATGACTATTTCATTATAAATCAGAAAATTTCACAATAAATTTCAATCAGTCACGACACTCTAAATGTTTCTGCGGTTTAGAATGAAAACCAATCTGAGGTACAGACTGTGTATTTTTGTCTCATGTATTTCACCATTAAAGATTTAAACTATTAAATAGTGTCACTTTTGAAATAGAGATGGATAGTCTTCTTTTTATAATATTGAGAGGGATTTCTTATCTCTACCCATTTTTACTGTCAATATATTGAACTGTTAAGCAGATTATTTCCTTCATCAGCATGAAAAGTTCTGGATAGAATAGATTTTTTTTCAGCCAAGGACTATATGTGAAATATTTCAGACAGAGAAAAAGCAAACCAAAAATGACATAGGATACATTATTTTAGGTTTTTATGCCTAAAACCTGTCTTAGGTGTACTTCCTATCGTGAAGAAACAAATATAAATTCATTTCATTAAAAAGATATTTTTATGTTGTATTATTTTCTGTATGAATAGGGGAACCATGCTCATAAAAATGATAATAGCTTAAAAAATTTCTGATGTAGAATACACCAAGATCAAAGGAAGAAACCCTGCTAGTTCTCAAAGATACTGGAGTCGAGTTGCTTGCTTTGCAATGATGAACCAGCCATAGAATTCATCAGAAGACTGAAGTTATTAACAAAACTGAGATGCCACCAAATGACTTGACAGCAAGAGAAGTCAAAAGGAAAAAGACTGTACTTTTTAAACACTAGGTAGCTTTTATTTTTAATAATTTGTGAAAAGTTTGCCATGGAAGTCATAAATTATACATTAGGAGCTTTGAAATTTTTCAGGTTTTTTTTTTTTTTTTTAATCACTGTTCAGCAGTGTACAATGTCTTGAGACAAAGAGAAGAAAGTAGATATACTTAAGTGGCTTCTGGGAACATTAAGTGAGAGTGTCAGAAACATGGAAAGGTGACAATTTTGAATATGTTGGGAAAATGAAGGAGTTTATATTCACATGAATAGCTCTAGGCTTTATATAAATAAACTTTACCTGTATATGCCTAATAAAATAAATTTTTTGGTAAAAACTTCTAAACCTTTACACAATATTGTTGTCTATCAGAATTATCAAAACAGATAGTCCTGAATGGTGCTTCCCCCCCTACAAAATCGTCCCTGCTAAATAAATCTATCACTACACCTCTAAACGGAAGCCTATACAACACTGTACTGTCTATGATTCTATGATGTGACAAACTGTATATGCTGCTTTAATCACACAAAAGTAGTACTTTAGCAGCAAGCTTATTTTGCAGTTTTTTCTTTGAGTTCTTTTTTCCTTCAGTTCATGAGTCTTTCAATCCTAACGGCTTTTTATAAAAAATAAAGATCAACAGATTTGGTGCACATGATGATATGTAATATTCATATAAGTGAGATATCTAATATACAGCAGTTTAATAACTGCAGTGAATGTAGATCTATGCTGTCATAAAAAGGAAGACAGGAAATATTGGGGAAATTACAAGGTAATCCACCCCAGCCAGTGTCCAGAGTTAGATATACCTGTCTCTTTCTTGTTGCCTTGTAAAAAGTGCCTGTCTTAAAGGTTATGCAGTCAGAAAATTACAAGTCAGGATAAAGGATGCCATTTTTAGCTCTGCTTGACAACTGATGGGCTCTGTTTGTGTGTGTTTAATTTAATCCTTTCTGCCACTGAATAGACTAATATGGGGATCCTAGCAAATATAGAATTTGTCATAGCAGAACTTTCTACATCTTCAGGGAACTAGCATTGAACTAGTACCTCTTATTTAAAGCATCTTCAAAACCACACACAGCTATCTGTTTTCCCTGATTTGAGTACTGTCAGCCTCTACTATACTTCACCAGATGACTGACATCTAGTAGCTCTTTCAGTTGCGTTATTCAAAGATTAGTTTGGGGTTTTTTTAGAAATTACTATTGAAAACATCCTTGCTGGAGCACAGCTGAGCCCTGCCTGAGCTATTCATTGGCTCACTTTGGTGCAGAAACCAGAGAGCTGGACGGGGTCAATGTGTGCTGGGCTCTCACTGGGACTTTGAGGCAGAATATTTATCAGATTTCTCTATCTAGACACATAGATTACATAGTGGCCTTCATGTCAGGAATTTCCAGAAAAAAATTATTTTGTTTGCTACCCATTTCAAAAACCATATTTAAGATGATTTATTTCAATAATGTGTGATCTACTAGTGTGACTACTAATTTTACTTTCTAATATCATTCCTATCCTATCCTATAGTTGCACAACTCTTTTAAAACTCTCAAGAGTTTAATTATAAAAGTCAAACATTCTAACAATTTAATTAAAGACAGACTTTTTAAAATCTGGAAAAAGTTTTCAAAAACCTATAACTTTTTTTTTTCTATCATACAAATTTTATCAGAATAAAATGCATACCATACAGAAAACATACTTTTGTCACACAACAGATCATACCTGCTACAGATTTTTTTTCTACATTCTTATCAAGTCATGTGTTATTTCTGACATTTCAAAATTATAAAACTAACAGAAATAGCAGCTACTAACAAAGATCATTCCATGGTCCTTCCTTAGATTTTATAATCCTCAGTGGTTCAGTACAGCAAGGCTTCCTTATTATATCACTCAAAAAAAAGCAAAAGAAAAATTTTGCACCTTCTGTAATATCTCACTAGAGAGGCGACTTTCTTTTGCCTTACACTTTTACCCTCTTCACCACAGATTTTTCTCAAGTGAACAGCCTTATTTAGTGGGTCGAAATTCTTCCCTGTGAGGGTGGTGAGGCCCTGGCACAGGTTGCCCAGAGAAGCTGTGGCTGCCCCATCCCTGGAAGTATTCAAGGGCAGGTTGGATGGGGCTCTGAGACACCTGGGATGGTGGAAGGTGACCCTGCCCTCATCAGAGGGGTTGGAATGAGAAGATCTTTTGTAAGATCCCTTACAATCCAAGCCTGTTTATGATTCTGTGATCACCTTCCTCTTGTGTGGGATTCAGTTGTATGTGCCAAGATTAGACATAGCTCTAAGGTCCTAGGAGGGTAGGGCCAGGCTCTTGAGGGGTTTAGATCCTGTGTCAATGACATATTCTCTTCAATGCAGGACAACCGAAAGGTTTAAAAAGGACTCCTCCCACATGAGAATTTCAAAAGCTGTCTTCATAGGAACAAAGCTTAGCCCATCCATGAAGATGTATATAGAATGAAATGTTTTAAAACAATATCATCCATTACAAACATTGCACTTAAATTAATTTGTCAGATAATAATAAAGATGGAAGAGATTCAGTAAACTTTATCCCTTAAAAATATTTCCTTACACAGGAATTTCCATCTAATTGCAATTATGTTTTCTGAATAAGAGCTACAGGATTTTGCTACTGAACTGTTGTATCTATTAAGGAACCATATTTTAAAGCTGTTTTTCAATCAATCCTTCATTTAGTGCTTCAAATTCATGCCTAAATTACACGCAAATGAGTAATCCCGGGGAAGCTCGTGGTATTCTAAAGATGTTTCAGATTAAGGATCTATATAAACATCTTACTCTCTGAGACCTCAAAAGTGAAATATAAAGAATTACTTCAGAGGTTTTCAGATATGTGATTCAGAGAATTCATAAAGGACTGCCAGTGTCCCACCTGACCCAGCATCTTCCCAAGGCAGTGACAGATACAGTGAACTCCTTTCCAATTACATTTGTTGAAGATATGCCCATTAGCATTTTCACAGTTCATTTATAAGAGACCATGATTTAACCCTGTGTTAAATGTGAGACTATAGCAGCAGTGCTAATGTATTACAACATTTACGTGTTTTTAGAGCAACTGTGGTGCGTTTATCATTCCTTGTGCCTCAGCCAGGGCCCACAGGCATTGCTCAGAATTTATTCACACCATCCAATAAGCAATTGCTCTGGAATTGACTGCTCAGGAGACTCGTCTGCCCACAGGAAATCCCAGGCACCTCCCAAGGCGGGAGAGTAATGACAGTGAAAATGAAATAGTCCAGCAATGGTACAGAACAGGAAGACAGAGTCAATGGTGAGAACATGAGTGTTCATCCTGAATTCAAAACAAAGTAAGATTAAATTTTAGTTTCAGAAACCCTAAGCTTCATACTGGTAATTTTCTTTAGTTCTGGCTTAAGCAGATAAATTTAGAGTAAATTGACAAAATAAAATGAGGTCAACATTTTGATTTTTTAAATAAGGAGTGTAAATTCTGACAGAAGATAGATATCAATGATGTTTGGGTTTGTTGGTTTTTTTTTTTTTTTTTCTAAAACTAGACCAATCTAACAGTCCTTGCACCAGAGACTTTACTGTTACATGATCTGATTCCAATTCAAATCAGAAGAACGAGAATGAAATGGCTAAAGAAATTATCCATGTCTATTTGCCACAGTGTATACAGCCAATATACATACTTAAGCTACATCTATCAATGCATATAACCTTTCTATACAGAAAAAACCAGTTTATTAGAGATTGTATTTCAACTGATTACTTAAGAGAAATTCCAATATTAGATTTATAATAAAATATATAAAAGAGTGAAAAAATAGAAAATATTAAGAAATTGTCTTCTCTGAGAAGACATATTGAAAATGCAGTTGTATATATTTTACACTACAAAATTCATATAAAGTTCAATACCTTACTGAGAGATAAATAAATTATAATGATTCTTTCATTGCTATCCACTCTATTTATTTATGATTAGCGCTTTAAAAATATATAAACTATATGTAGTGAAGGTCACTGTTGTCCCAGAGAGACAGAGTGAGATCAATACAATCCTAAAAGGTTTCCTAAAGGGAAACATATGGCATCAGGCTTGCTCTAGTTTTTTTAAAGAGTTGAAGGATCCTCTGTAGGAGATTGAATCCTATTCCAGTCCTTTCCTAATCCATTTTTCTTCTCTGTTGCTTTGTCGTTAAAATGCTGATTAACTTCTTCACACATCTCTAAATATCTATTACTAAATTTGTGTACTACTTTATGAATGCTATGATGTAAAGTGGGATAGACAATTCACCTTTCTGCAGGTTGATTCACTCTATGTGCTTCTCTAGAGAAATCAAAGTATTAGTGCAATGTTATTTATATTAGTGGTAGTGGGTTTCTTGTACTTGAAAGTATTTTATTTATCTTGCCTTTGTTCCTAAGATATCTCTCATAACACCTCACCATCCTTCAATATTAGCAATTGTAAACATTAAACAAAGGAGTTTAGGTAGTAAAAAAATATGGGTGTGTAGACAGTGTGCATAAAACTGCATTAAAGCTAAGTGGTGTTTTCAAAGCAGTAGATTATTAGAAATGCATATATAAATGTAATTCTATCAGAAGGAAAAAAAAACAACCGGCATATTCAAAGAAAATTTTAACCTTTGTAAAAAAATAACTTCTAAAGATAAAAATTGTAACTGTATCTATCTTATCCCCAAAGTGACTTCTGGTGTATGTAAATATTAGCTCTTCTTTCAATAGAATTTATAAGTATATTTACACCAAAGCTCTGTTCACATAAATATTTCAGAATAAAAGAAAAGAATATGTCTTATGTCTGGAAATGTAATTTTTTTCTCATAATTTCTATTCATAAGTAAAGAACCCCACAGGAGTAGAGTTTCTAGGAAACAGGAGTGTTACCGAAGGACGTGCAGTTAATACAAACCAGAGAGTGACTGTGCAATCTTGGACTCAAAGACTGGTTTGGGTTGGAATGGACCTCAAAAATCACCTTGTCCCTACCCTCTGCCATGGGCAGGGACACCTCCCAGTAGGCCAGGTTGCTCAGAGCCCCATCCAACCTGGCATTGAACACTTGCAGGGATGGGCCATCCACCACTTCCCTGGGTATCCTGTTCTGGGGATAAATAAAAAGTTCATCCAATCAAAGAATCACAAGGTCTGATTCTATATAAACAGGAAAATCATGAGGAAAAAGGAAAAAAAATCCAGGTTCTGTTCAAGTAAACTTCAAAGGTGCATGCAAATTCCTGTAGGTGAGGCTATAGGTAAGGAGCCCATGGGACTGAATGAGTCTTCTCAACAAGAATTGAATGCAGATGTCTTGACTGATGGCTTGTTTTAAATATGGGTGAATAATGCCAGAGGTTTTTGCCTGTCATCAGGTGCATTAACTTCAGTTTTCTTCGCCTCCAATGCTGCTTTATTGTTAACTAATTTTTAAAACCAGCAAATTTCTCTAACTCATCAAAGTGCTTTCTCTCCTCTTCTTCCTTTGCCCCAGAAGGTCTGGCATACTGAATGATTTATGTCAAGACAGTGAAGTGTGTTTGTATTCTAAAAGCCAGATTTACAAGTTCTGTGTACTTATTCATGGATACTTTCATCTCTCCATGCTAAATGGGATTATCTTATACTTCAAAGCTTGTACAGCTTTCTTTGGAAAAAAAGAAAAAACCACCAACAAAAAAATAAAATCAAATTCTTATATTCTTGCACATATGTATGGGAAAGCTTGAAGTTAAATTTCACAGAAATGTATGGCCAAGCATGACCTTATATTAAAATATAAATTTTTATATTATGTTACACATAATTTTTGATGCAAATAAAGTCTAGGGCATGATTACTTTTTTTTTCTTTTGTTGTTTTTGGCTCTGTCCTAAGCTCATCTATGATATTAACAGACTTTTTAATAATCCACTAAGTTGATAAGCCTTAAATATATACTGGAATCTTAACAGCATTAAACTGTTGACTTAAGGGCATGAACTACCAGCAAAGAAACTGTTTTTGAGATGTAAATATCTGATCCTTTTTGCCTGACAACTCTGTTTCAATACATCTGAAAAAATCAGTTTTGGTCAGACAAATCCTGGAGACATGCATAAGACCAAAGATATAGGTTCCAAAGACATATTCCAAATCCATTTTTTTAATCTAATAAGCAAAAAAATTCAAATATTCTATCTGTCTGTGTCTGCAGATTTTATGAAAGAACTAAAGAAGCAAAAACTTAAGGATAAACATATTTAGAAAGTGAGATAAGTCTATGTAAGCTTCATGGTAACCAGGTCCTCCTACTCATTCACTAAAATGTGTATTTATACAGAGGATAAACTACAAGCCAAAAATTTTAAAATGTTCCTTTACAAATATAAAACACAAAAACACTTTACAAAAGCATTTAAAATGACAGCAAATCAGTTTAACTTTTTCACTGCAGTTGTGATTATGTGAAGAATGTGTGGGGTTGACTGAAGTTCTGGTGTTATTTTATAATGTTGTGATTGAATAACTTGTACTAGTGGCAGACCTAAAGAAGGCATTGTATCCTTTGCATTTGCATCAGCAGGGTGAATCTGAGAGACTTCATTTGTATTAATGTAGTGTGTGGTCATGCAGCTGGAAAAAGCAATCATGCACAGTCTCTCAGGCCATAAGCCTCATTGGATGCCCCTCAAATTTATGAAAAGTTTGGCTGCTTAGTCTGATATCAGAATATTTAGTTATATCAAGAGCTGGGCTAGATCAGTGGACACTGTGGCAAAACAGCATTGGAAGACAGTGTTCATTTGACAGTTCCTCTGTTAGATACATTTTCCCAGCTCCCTTAGGATTGTTTCTAGTCTCTCCAGAGACTTGCTAATTTGAAAAAAGGAGAATGATTTATAATCAAAAATTTTTATACAGAATATGTTTCTTACTGAGAAACAATGCCCAGGAAGATGTTTCCCTGAGGTCCTCAGGGCTCTTTTGAAACCAATGCTGTTTTGGTTACCCTAATCCAAACTCAGTGGCATTCACCTACCAAACCAGAACATGCAGTCCCTGAGCTGGTCCAGGCTTTTGGGATATGCAACCACACACGCCTATGGCAGAGCCAGGCTCTCCTCTACCAGGCACTGTACCTTAAAGAACCTCAAATGACAATCAGCAGACACATTACAGCAACTTGTTCCTCACTACTTGGCTAAAAACCAAGCTTACAACCAGAATTAAGGTTGTTCTTTTCCACAGAGGTATTTGTGTCTTCTCCCGGTGCTATCATCACATATAGAGTACCACCTCATGTTGTCTTATAAATTTGTTTTAATTTAGTAATTTCTTTAAATGACATTGGCCAAACATTTCGGTGGGATATCTCAATGCACCAGTGGCTCTGGGACTATTTGTTTACAGCATGACAACAGCATCTTATATAAGTGGGAAGGAAATTCTACATCTTCACTTCACAATCTAGTGAAATATTGCATAACATTTTTTATGCATAGTATCTTTCTAAGATCAGAAGTGAACACAACACATGTATGTGGACCCAAAAATATATTGCTAATCAAATTCATGTTTTAACAGTTTAAAAGTGTATATTATGATATATAAATATATAATTTCCACAGCAATATCTTTTTTTTTTTTTTTTTTTTTTTTTGTTTTAAAACAAAACCAA
>WEKY01024209.1:0-16736 GCA_013390045.1 Picathartes gymnocephalus
CCAGCGGCAGCAACGAACTCCTCATCCCAAGCAGCATCCCCCAGCCATCTTCCCCTGAAGCCCAGAGCGAGAGAGAGAGCAGCTGCTCCAGCCCCCACCTTTTACCAGCCCGGTTCTCGAGATATCTCCGTCCCTCCAAGAGAAACTCCCAGACAAAAGAACTGCAAACAGATGCCTTTCTCCCCTGAGCTGGGCCACTTCTTTGTTCTTCTTAAGTACCCAGTCATTAGTGTTTCTTAGCAATTTATGGGAAAAATTTCTATATGTTAAAAGGAACAAAAGGAAAGAAAACCTAACCCCCAAAGTACTTCAAAAATTGTTTCTAGTAAAACACCATGTTTTTTACTGTGGCCCACTGAGTTTTGTCAGGACTTAGATTTTTCAAAAAAAGTGCAAAGGGTTTTAAAGGTTTTAGTTCCCTCTTTAATATCGGCCAAAGAAAGAAATTTTGCAATCATAGAAATTAGGGAGGGATGAGATTTATTTAACTTCTGCACTTTTTTCTCCTTATACGCAGAACAGTTCAATACAGAGGATGTTCCTCTTGGTCTCATTTTCATTTTAGTTACTTACATTGGGGGCTGTTTCCCTATCAGAGTTTCTTGATCCTCCATTCACACAGAAGCTGTCTAAACAAGTCTCAGAGCAGCTGAAGAATTTTGCAAGTTTAATTTTCTAATGGGTCTGTCAGCTTTCACTATTTGGAGCAAAGAGACCTAACAAAAACTGTTTTGGTCACCAGCTGCCCAACTCCTGACATGAGCTCCTGTGCTCAGCTCTGCTTCCTCCTTCCCAGTGGTCCTTCTAAGGAATGATCCTCCATTACCTGAGCAAGGAAAATGTTGCACTGGTTCTTTTGCAGGTCCACTAACAGCCATGGTCTGAAACAGTGCCCTGCATGAACCCTGCAGTAGGGTCATAGTCTGACCTCTGTAAATCTCATCCTAATCTCTTACCTAAGAGACAGTAACTTCAAACATGCAGTTTAATTTTTATTTTAGAGCATGTGTTACAAAAATTTATTTTCAGGGCTGGATAGATATGTTCTCTCACAGCTGGGAAGAGGAGAGAAAATTTAATGAAGGCTTCATGAGTTGAGATAAGGACTGGGAGAAAACACTCCAAGGGCAAAACAGGCTCAACTTAGAAATACAAAGTAAGTTTATTACTAACAAAATCAGAGAAGGATGATGAGAAGTAAAATAAACCCTTAAAAAACCTTTTCTTCCCCCAAACCCTCTCTCCTTCCCATCGACTGTGCAGGGAGACAGAGCATGAGGGTTTTGGTCAGTTTGTCACCTGAGGTTTTCTTCCTCTGCTCCAGGAGAGAGGTGTCCCTCCCCTGTGAGACCGTGGGGTCCCTCCCACGGGAGACAGCTCTCCATGAACTTCTCCAGTGAGGGTACACTCTCAGAAGCAGTAGTCTTGCCAAAACTGCTGCGATGTGGGTCTCTTTTTCCATGGGGTGCAGTCCTCCAAGGACAGGCTGCTCCAGCCTGGAAGCAGGGCCACTCTCTCCACTGGGTCTCCCACTGGATCACAGCTTCCTCCAGCCATCCACCTACTCCACCATGAGCACCTCCCCCACAGGCTGTGGGTGGATCTCTGCATTGCCTGTGAATCCCCATGGGCTGCAGGGGCACAGCTGCTTCACCATGGTCTTCACCATGGCCTGGAGAGGAATCTCNGTCTTCACCATGGCCTGGAGAGGAATCTCAGCTCTGGTGTCTGGAGCACCTCGTCCCCCTCCTTCTCCATTGACTTTGGTGTCTCCCTCACATGGTTGTTTCCCTCACAAGTTCTCACCTCCTCCTCTTCTCTAGCTGGAAATCAAATTTTGTCTCCCCTTTGTTTTGATTTTCTTTTTAAATATGTTATCACAGAGGTGTTACCATAATCTGTAATTGGCCCAGGCTTGGCCAGCAGCATGTCCATCTTCAGAGCCATCAGGGATTGTCTGTGCTGGACATGGTGGAAGCTTCTAGCATCTTCTCACAGAGGCCACCTCTGTGGTGCCCCTGATACCAATAACTAGGCCATGAAAAACCAGCACAACGTGCTATCCACCAAGGTGTTTCAGATTTCTAGTGTCTTTTTCTGAATTATTTTTGTCAAAGACCTTCTGTTTGTTTTAGCTGAACCATCTTTGGTGGAGCAGATTAGTCTTCATAAAACCTCATCCATTCTCCTCCTTTGGGAAGCAGTTCAGCTGGAATTCCTTATTTGTCTTCTGTGTTGGCTCAGGAGTGACTAAGTGTTTTCTTTGCCAGCTTTGGATAAGTGAGCCACTTGCATTTTTCAGAAAGGAGAGATAGTTGACCTGGAGAAAATACTGGATATAAACTTTGCACTTACTGGCATCTGCAGTAGACAACAGAATATGTAGGACTTGAGACAAAGCCTTTTGGTATGCTACAAATTGTAATGCATAAGTTCAAAATTTATTCCTAATTTCTGCTGAAGGGCATCTACATCAATGCATGCAGCATGGGCAACAAACAGGAGGAGCTGGAAGCCATTGTGCAGCAGGAAATCTCTGACAAAATTGGCATTGCAGAATCATGGTGGGATGACTTGCACAACTGAAGTGCTGTAATGGATGGCTGTAAACTCTTCAGAAGATACTGGGAAGGAACGGGAGGCAGTGGAGTATCATTAGTTGTTAGAGAAGGTTTTGATGGTCTAGAGTTTAATAATCATGACAATAGGGTTGAGCATTTGTGGGTAAGAATTAAGGGTAAGGCCAATAGGGCAGATATGCTCATGGGAGTCTGTTATAGACCACCCAACTAAGATGAAGAGGCAGACAAAACATTCTATAAGCAGCTGGGAGAAGTCTCACAATAGGTACCCCTTGTTCTAAGGGCGGACTCCAACTTGCTAGATGTCTGCTGGAAATATGACATAGCAGAGAGTAAGCAGTCCAGGAGATTGCTGGAGTATGTGGAAGACGACTTCCTGACACAGCTGATGAGGAAGATGACTAGGGAATGTGCCTCACTGGACCTGGTGTTTGAACAAAAGGACTGATGGGCAATGTGATGGTTGGAGACTGTCTTGGGCACAGCTATCCTGAGATGATAGCAGTTTTGATTCTTGGAGAAGGAAGGGGTTCAGCAGAACTGCCAACTTGGACTTTCAGCAGGCAGACTTTGGTTTGTTTCGGACCCTGGTTGACAGAGTCCTTTGGGAGGCAGTCCTGAAGGGAAAACCAGTCCAGGAAAGTTGGACATTCTTCAGAAAGGAAATCTTACAGGTGCAGGAGCAGGCTGTCTTGGTTTTCTGGAAGGTGAGCTAGCAGGCAAGAAGACTACCCTGGCTAAACAGAGAGCTTTGTCTGGAACTTGGGAAAAAAAGGAGTGTTTATTACCTTTGAAGAAGGATCAGGCAACTCAGGAGTACAAGTATGTTGTGTGATTATGCAGGGAGAAAATGAAAAGAACCAAAACCCAGCTAGAACTTAATCTGGATACTGCCATATAAGACAACAAAAATGTTGCTAAAATTACATCAGCAATAAAAGGAGGGCTAAGGAGGATCTCCAGCCTTTTTGGATGTAGGGGGAAACATAGTGACAAAAGTTGAGGAAAAGGTTGAAGTAGTTAGCACCTTCTTTGCCTCAGTCTTTAATATAAGTAAGACCAGTTATTCTCCAGGGACCCAGGCCCCTGAGCCAGAAGACAGGGATGGGGAGAAGAATAAAGTCCCCCTAACCCAGAAGGAAAGGGTCAGTGTCCTGCTACATCACTTAGGCATACAAAAGTCTGTGGGGCCAGATGTGATCCACCCAAGGGTTCTACAGGAGCCCATGGAAATGCTCACTGAGCCACTTTCCATCATTTATCAGCAGTCCCGGCTAGCTGGGGATGCCCCATTGGCTGGATATTGTGACATCCATTTGCAAGAAGAGCAGGAAGGAGAATTCAGGGAACTGCAGGCCTATTAATCTGGCCTCTGTACTGAGGAACATCATGGAGCAGAGCATCTTGAATGCCATCACACATCATGTAAAAAATAACCAGGGGATCAGGCCCAGCCAGCACGGGTTTATGAAAGACAGGTCCCGCTTTATCAACCTGATTTCATTCTATGACAAGGTAACCCACTTAGTGGATGAGGGAAAGGTTTTTGATGTTGTCTACCTGGACTTTAGTAAAGCCTTTGACACTGTTTTTCACAGCATTCTCCTGGAGAAACTGGCAGCCCATGACTTAGACAGGTGTACTCTTTGCTGGGTTAAGAGCTGGCTTAATGGCCAGGTCAAGAGTCGTGGTGAACGGGGGTGGCCTGGTGGCCTGTCACAGGTGGTGTTCCCCATGCTGGGGCCAGTCCTGTTTAATATCTTCATCAATGATCTGAACAAGGGGGTTGAATGATTCCTCATTTGTTTTGCAGAGGACACTAAATTGGGTGTGAGTGTTCAGCTGCTGGAGAGCCGGAAGGCTCTGCAGAGGGATCTGGACAGGCTGGATTGCTAGCCTGAGGTTCAGTAAGGAAAAGTGCCTGGTCCTTCACTTGGATCACAAGAACTCCATCCGGTGCTACAGCAGAGTGTCTGAAAATCTGCCTGGCTGGAAAGTACCTGTGGAAGATGCTTTCTAAACCTTACAGAGAAGGTTTAGCAGGGGACCTGGCAGAGTTTTGTTAATGGTTGGGCTTGATGACCTTAAAGGTCTTTTCCAACCTAGACCATTCTATGATTCTGTGAAATGTAAGGTCTTTGTAAGCTTATTTCACAACAATATTTTAAAAAAATGTTTGGAAATATATGAAATAGCAGCAAATAATAAATAAAATGCCCTTTAAAATATATTGTTGAGGTTTTTCGTATTTCCTTCAGGAGTAAGTGCATATCAAATTGTCCCATAATGAAGATTTTCAAATGTGGTTCTGGCTTGCTGTCTGCTCTGAAGGAGACAGTGTGTTTAGGGTTGGAATATTGTAGCATGCTCATCTGGAGTCCTCAGCACCACCTACACTCAGCACCCCACACTCACCCCTTTTTCTGTGAGATCACATTGCACAAGCCAGTCTTTCTGTTCCAGTAAAGCAAATCTCTCATGGATCCTCAGCCAGCTGCTGCCTGCAGGTTCAGTTTTCCTGCAGGGTCCCAGATGCTGGCCAGAGGCAGCCTGTTTGCCCTGGGAGCTGCCTAAGCCCTCCCTGCGCTGGAGGGCTGTGCTGAGGCTCAGATTACCCTGCAAGACACAGCAAGGAGGAACCTCTATCAGACAAATGGGATCTGAGCGATTCCTGAGCAACCACACGTGCTGCACCATCATGTTATTTGTGAATGAACAACCTCAACCATGTTTGGTTTACTTCTAAATGCTGTTACAATATTGCAGCCTACCAAGCTGTGTTGAAACCTACCAAGAAACTAAAGCTTTTTTTTTGTCTCTGTCTATGAATCTGTGTTGTGTGAAGTGCTGGTTTCTGAATGGAAGGCAAAACAATCCTTTGAATGTTCAGGCTTCTCTGCTTTGCCTTTTACAGTGATTAAACTGGTTCCTTGCTTGATTCAGTATCTAGAGACCATCTAAATGGCCAAAATTCCCTCTAACCATTCTCTCTACATTCCCTCTAACCCTCTTTTGTACTGTGCTGACTGTGGCTTAATATTTAGCGAGTTTGAACTGGTGAGTGCTCAGGATGTGAGTTCACTATGGATGGACAGGGAAGAAAGACAAGTTTGAAAAAGTATAAAAAGCAGGACCAGTTAAATGACATTCTTTTTTCCTCTCCTCCTCCCTTCATGTACTCACACAGATTCTGCCTTCTTAAGCACTTTTGTGCTGACCTTTTTTTTTTCTTTCCCCTTTTTATTTCTTTCTGTATATACTGAGGGGAAAAGAAAGGTACACAGCCATTTTTACGAGAATGTTGACTGAGGGTGGTCACCATCTGTGCAAACTGTCTGAAATTGTGACTTCCTCTTTACCTTCTCTTCCATCTGAGAGAAAACCTCACTTTTAGATAATCCAGAGAATATTATTACCCACAACCCTCACCACCATGTTTCCCCTGACTGCCCCCCTTCACATGATTGGTGTTTTCCAGTCAAAACATGCTTCTCTCTTGCCTGAAAGAGCTTCTTTAATAAAATAGACATCCTGTTTAAGATTTGAGGATTTGACTAGTTAGCACCAGGAACTCTGATGTGATGACTGGGGGACTGAAACAGAGAGGCCTATCATGGTTGTTTATTAGAACAGAAAATAATTGAATTTACTACTTATTTACAGGATAAAGAATTTGTTCTTCCTCTTCCTTGCTCTCTCTTCTTCCACTATTGCATGTCAGACCCTCAGAAACCTTGAGGATGAAATCTAGGTCCACAGAGTTTTGCAGTTTAGTAAAGCTATATATTAAATTAGCCTTACTAAAACTAAGCAAACTGCTAATATTTGTCTCTTATACTAAGGCTTTTCCAGGTACAATGTGTCTGGCTGAAGACAGCACTGCCCTAAGTGCTGTTCACTAACTGGAGATTATATTGCATTCTTATGAGAGCTCCCTAATAGACTTCTTAAAAAATCAGTCTAGCTGACTTTACCTGAAGAGGGTTTCGGAGATTTGCCAGCAAAACGGAGCTGATGGCAGTCTGTGCCAGAGAGGGATAATACGGATGCCAAATGGTGGGAAAAGGCATAATAATAATAATAATATTAACTACTTGAAATGGACTTCTCTCTCTATTCTATAGACTACAGACAGGCATCTTCTACATCTATCTGTGCCTACTGAAACAGTCACAACCTTTCCAGGCATCTTGTTTCCATCCATATGGGATCTGGCAGCCCTTCAGACGGGCTCCCTGACCCAGTCCTGCCCAAAGGAGTCAGATGAACTTCAGGGGAGCTTTACTGTCTGAAATAAGGCAAAATCTGGCAACCTGGAGGAAAAAGAAGCAGGGAAGACAGCCTGTTCAGCTTGTATTGATCACTGACAGAAATGAAACCATAGTCAACTGGTTTAGCTGTGTTTAGATTAGGAGTCTGCAAGAATTACCTGCAGTATTTACTGTTTGTTAATGCAGGCAAATCCCCACAATGCATGTTGAGTTCAGAGTCCTCTGTCACTGAAAACGATCATGATCTTAAATCTGCTTTAAAATGGTACTTAATTTTATTTTCAGCCTTCTTTAATTTATTATTGCCACTATTTTTATATGGTTTTATCACAACAGCACTAGCAATGCCCTTCACACTTCTATGGTAAACTTCTATGTGCAATTTTACAAATTCTTTTAATGCTACATAGCAGCTTGGCATCTCAAAATGCTATGGAGTAGGATAGTGTGGTTCTGGCTCTGATGTGACTTAAGAGAATAGCCTAAGGCATCAGAGTTGTAACTTCTGATCAGAGAAAACTTCTCTGAAGGAGAAAGTCGCAGAGACAAGGAGGCTGGTTGAATATGTGGGCATTAGGTTTACTCTGTGATTCTTTTCATGCATTCTTTCTAAACCAGTCAGAAGTGTATAAAGCTGTCACAGCCCTTGTGAAATTGGAAATGAACATAGGAGATGACATTTTCGAAGCATGATTTTTCAATTATTTTTTTCTTTTTGGTCAAGGTGGTTTTTCCTCAGAGATAAACTATTTTTTAAAAATATACATTTCTTTATGTTTTCCTTCATTTTGCATTCTTGGAAAGTGGTGATAATGGCAATGGGTATTTTAGCAAAGCAGTTCAAGCTCCATTGCTGAAAATGTCTTGCTAAAGTTGATTTTAAATGTAACATTTAAAAAGAAAAGATATTGTAAACCTTGAACCTCACAACATCCCTCTGTTCTGTTGTAGGTGAGGTTGCTGTGCTGATACATAAAAGAAGAGTGACTCCAGACAGAGAATATGAAACCTGGTAGAGCTCTTAACAGCACCAGGATGCCATGGGCTCTCCCTGATAGCGTTTCCTTCTGTACCTGGGTCAGCTAGACAATCAGACAAGCAAATAGACTCCCAAACTGAGGAATCTAATTTTGCTACATTAATTGTACAGCAGAGAGACAGTAGAACTGAAAATGCATGATAAAGGCAAATGGTGAGAATGTCTTTTTTAAAATACAGTAAGGCTGACAAGTTTGAACCATGTAACTGATCATTGTCATGTCATCTCCTGTAATTTTTATTGCCCAACAATGTTATTTGAACCAGCAGTAGGTTTTTTGAACCAACATACTTTCATTCCCATCACTTCGCCAATTTTTCTGTAGGAAGAACCACTACTGTGAATGCTCTCACCTACCCTGTGAAGTGTAGATATGTTCTCATTAGAGTAAATCAGCATCACTTAGCAGCGTAAGTGAAGCCTGTAAAAACAATGGTCTTATTTTGCTTACCCTGATGTAAATCAGGACCAAGCTGCCCGGCAGGAACAGATTTATACTGATGGAAAATTGAGATAAGATCAGAATCAGGCCAACTGACTTCAGGTATATTCTCCTGTGTGGAGGACTATTGATGATGAGTTTTACATTTCATCTGAATTAATCTTTAACTGCTTGCTTACTAGACAAGCAGAACAAATAGTCATTAGTCTTTTCATATCAGCAAAATATGACACTTGCTTGAACTTAGGCGTGCTGAAGCATTTTATGTATGCAAAGTCAAAGCATCCTACCCAGCTCTGAAGCTAGTTAAACAATTACTCCACTATATTCCAAGAGGAACAAAGGCAGAGGTGCAGGAACTTGCTGAATGTTTGCACTGCATGAAGAAATCTGTTAAAATTGCTGTAGACACTGTTGCATTTTTGAATAAAAAAAAAATGTATCTTGAAAAATGGTAGTGCTTCTGTCAATTGGATACTTTCCTGCTGCTGATTGGTATCTAAAGTTCTCAGTTACATATCACCCTGAAACCACATTGTTATCTTCTACAGAAACAAACAAACAATTTAGCCTGACCTATAGTTTAATGTGTAAAAAGGGAAAAAAAAGAGAGATGGTCAATGACTAGTGCCCCACCATAGTAATAAAATGTCTAGACAGCAATTAACGTCCATTTCCCTTAAGAATGCATCTGTGTCATCAGCAAATCTTTACTACTTTGAAAGGGACCAATCTAAATATGTTTAATCATTAATCAATTTCCAAAATCTGAACAGGATTTACTTTTTTTGCTTTGTCTTCAAAGCTGCAGACACTTTATGAGAAAAAACCCTTGAAACTCAGGGGGGGAATATTTTGGCCACAGTCCAGTGGGTGAGCCTGCTTAGAAGATCACTGGTGCTGTGTCTTGTTTGGGAACATTGCACTCTTTCTGCATACGTTAGCACTTTCAGTTTCCTCGATTCTTTTCTATTTCCTCTTTGTCTGTGTGTATTCATAGCAAGCAGCAGCAGCTGAAAGCACCAAGAAGGATGCTGTGCACAGATCAGTCCTGTAATAGCTGGCAACCGTGTCTGTCTTGTGAGCTGCCTTTGAGAAACACCTCTCTTTCCTCTTTGAGAGGCACTTCTCTTCCCCCAGAACTATTCTCCCAGCCAGTGGTGAAGTCTCTCACAGGTCACCGGTTGCTGCGCTTGCATGGGATCACACTAAACTTCCTGTTAAGCACAGGCAGCAGGAAATTACTCTTTAGATTCCTACAATTAAACAGAAAAAGTCACTGTGCTCCTACCACACACAACTAGCAAAAGTGTTTTAAAGCCTTCAGGAAAGTAATATCATACCCAGCATAAATAAGGAGGGAATCTGACAGAACCGTGATCACTACAGTAAACACAAACTACTTTGAGTCCACCAATGCCAGCTGAGGATTTACCCTGATTTACAGTATCATAACTGAGTCCAGCCTCAGGCTCTGGCATGTTCCCTGAATACATCAAAGAACTTCCCAAAGAGGAAAATGGCACAAGCTGATATCTTTTGGAAAATCCTCTGTTTTTTCACTTTGAGAACTGGAAACTTCTCCTTTTAGCTTATACCATGCTTCAGAATTCATTGTTCTTGCCAAATGAGTAAGAAATGTGAGGATTACTGCTCTGGAGAGGTGGCATTTCTGGAACAGTGCTGTTTGGCAAGGCAAAACATTTTCTGCTGCACTGAGGGAATAACACAGACAACACTAAGCTTTGTTTAGGTTTTATGAAGTTTATTAATAAAGAAAATATTTTGAGAGATTCTCACACACATCACACAAGCTCCACATAAAGAAATGTCACAAGTCTGTAGGAAAGAACACATTGCCTTGGCACCTACACTTTTAGGGTAGCTGGATTGCACATGACGATGCCAAAATATCCCGAAAAGAGGAATGTCAGCCTCTGGGCTGAATGCTGGCAACCACTACAGCTTCCAAGGTACTAAGGGTCTCTTCAAGCAGATATTGTTCCAAATGTGCATTTATGAAAGGAAAGTAGCCCATCATCCTTCCCTTTCCAAAAACACTCCTTCTGATGAAGATGTCATGGTATGAAATAGGAGAAATAAACCATTCCAGCAGGTCTTCCCACCTGGTGCCCCATACAGGAGCTGTACTTGAAGAGCAGGAGAAAGGGAGGGCAGTGGAAGTAGAAATGAGACCTTTGTGAAGGGATGTGTAGTTACATCTGGCAGGTGCAACAGACATGTACCAAAGATGCAGTCCTCTGCACATCTGGTTTTCCTTTTTGCAGTAACCAGGGCACTTGAGGGGAAGAGGGTAGCTTAGGAAGGAGCCAGAGGTGTGTGTGGTGACTTTTGGAACTTGCCTTGATTTGGGATTGAGAAGTCATCAGTATGTACAAATGGAGCTAAGAGTTTGGAAACACTGTCAAACCGGAAAATGTAGTCCTCATGGTTTGGTTATGGTATATATGGCATTCCACCTTGAAGTTTCCTTTTAGAAGATCCAGTCATATGGTACTGAAAAATCTTATACTCTCTGGAGCACAATATCTTATCATCAAGTTTCCAACATATGGGTGCAGGGGTAAAAGAAAAAAAAATTCAGAACATGCATTTGGACAGAGGAAAAAAATACATCAGTTCTTCTGAATGTTTATTCCCTCTCTTTGCATCCGATGGTTAATTGTTAACTTTTCTTTTTTTCCCTTTCTTTTGGCATGCAAAGGATGTCACCTACTTAAAGATCTTTGAAAAATTAACATAATTATCCATTATCTTAGTCCTTTATTCTCTGCCTTTCAATATTTCCTCCTCCTAGCATTCACAATATATCAATCTTTGATCCTTGGCACTAGTACAATTCATTTTCCACAAGATGTTATTGAGATTGTAAATAAATGCCACAGCATCAAGGGGCAGACAAGACGGAGCCTGTCAGATCTGGAAGTCAGCAGCAAAGTTATAATTACAGCAGAGTGGTGTGAGGTGAGTTTTTTGCATCCGTAGATTTAATTGTCATCAACTGCTGGGGAAGTAAAATATGGGGAGAAGAAGATGGAGAGTGATGGGGGTAAAGAGTGTTACCAAATATGTCCCAGGTTGTTTTTGCAGTTCCCATTACTTAACTCATATGCCATCAACAGAACAGCAAGATGCCCTAAGCTTAAATAGTAGTGTTTCCAAAAGGATGACCTTCTGTGCTGAAAGAATTTTACTTGCAAAGATTCTGAAAATTATGAGCTCAGCTGGTGTAAAATAAAAAGTAATTGTCAGACTTAATTTTAAAGAAGATTAGGCTGCTCCAGCAGTCAGCTTAGGTCCATGGCATTTCAGTAAGTGTTAACACATAACAGCATTCTGAGGTAAAGGGTAAACCAACTCTGTTTAGGCTGAGAACTAAAAACAGCCTACGTGAATTTTATAAATACATTGCTACACCAAAATTCATGTGCTCTGTGCATGCACCTTTCCTCTCACCATTTCCAAAATACTTTTTTTTTGGCAAATATTTTTATGCCTCTGCTTCAGTGACATTAATATGGAAATATAAATTGCTAAGGGTCCAGGTACCAGAATCTGGCCTAATAGGCTCTGAATATCAGTGTTCTGGTTAATATTATCTGCATGCACACAAATGCCTAAATAGAGCTCAGCCTGCTTTGGTTTTCTGAGGTTTTTGCTGTGAGATCTCATTATCTTGGAGCTGAAGTTGAAAATGATCTGCAGAACTTCTCTTCAGCTACATGAATGAGTTAAAAGTCTAAGAATTTGGATGTGAAGACACTGTAAACTTCCCTAAAATTCTGCTAAGATTTGAATTCAGGTTTAAGACCTAATATGTGAACCTAAGATAGACCATCAGTTGGGGCGCAAACCCATCCAGTGTTTGTTAAGTTTTATATCATACCCTCAAATAACATTTCATTGCTAATGAATACATATGTGACTAGGCATAGGGTTGGTTATGAAATGCCTATCAAATGATGCCTGGAACTCAAGAAAAAATAATGGAAGATGGAAGTAATATGTTTTGTGTTCATTTGGTTTTTATTTTCGAGGCATTTGCTGTGGTGGATGGTATACATCTTCAATGGAGCCATCCCACGAATTTATTTCTGGTTAGGTACCTGTCTAAAAATAGAATAAAGAAACTTCATGGCTAAATATTTTATATTCCTGAGGTCTTACATTAAAGACATTCAAATTTCATTACCCAGTGTCAAAATAAACCTTCAAAAGTGGGTAAGGTATAACTAAGTGCTGCCATTGAACATTTATTATACTTTAAATAAATAAATAATTGAGAATATCAGAAGTGACATACAAAAATTCTTACAGTGGAGTAGCAAACCCCAGATTTCTATCATAACAAACTCCAGAAAACACTTTGTCAAGTTCAGTTGTCAAGTTCAGAAGACTATATTATATACTTGTGAACTTCATCATTTGTTCTTTTAATTTTATGTATGGAAAATAGAAAGGAGATGTGGTATTTTATCATTATAAACTTCACTAGAGACCCTAAAGCAAGGTTCAACTTTTCTGCCAACCATAAGAGAATGCCTGTTCATATAAAGTTTTTAGGCTCTGAAGTTAAGTTTTTTGCCTAAGACGTTTTGAAAATACTTTGTTTGCAAGGAAATATTAAGAAAAAGAAAATAGAAATTATTTAAAAGAAATATGAAAGTGACTTTTCAGCTTGTTTTTTGATTACAGTAGATTTCTCCTTAACAGAACAGAATGTCTCTAGGAATTGCCATTGTATCTTGACAAAATTTACAATACTTTCACTGGAAAAACAATCAGCTTCTCTGGCTGTAATTTAATTTTCCTGCAGGTACAGTCTAATGTTCTCAGCTTGAGGGCAGGACAAGAACACACTCTAATACAGCTATTCTTTTAAAGAAATACATCTATAACAGGTAATTCAAAAAAATTTGCTAGATGAAGCCTGGGATAATGATCAGGCTAGAAATCTCAGATTGTTTTCCAGGAATTACAAGTAAGCATGACCTATGGTAACTTAGTACTGGGGAACTCAAAGGTTAATGTGGAAGGTCTGTGGAGCAGAGGGTTGCAGCTGATTTTGTGCTTTTTCAAGTGGACTTTGTTTTCTTTAGACCATATTAGAAAGTATCTTCTATCATGTAACACACAGAACCTGTAAAGTATGTGGATAACAAATGAGACAACTTTTTTAAGAGTCTTATTAAATTCTGTCCTTTTTAGAGAAATGGGGAAACATTTTCTGCTAATCAATAGAGAACAATAACCTAGCTATAGAATTGCAGGTTACTTAATTGTAGGTTACTTGTAATATTTGAGGGGATTATTTTTTCACTATTCATTACATTGTTTAAAACCTTTTCATAAGAGGAATGTTGCATGACACAAGAGGTAGACAACAGACATCAGTAATGTTGAATGAAACTTGCAGATATCTTTAATGCTTTCCACCCAACCACCTTAATTTAAGACGTGTTAGGAGACATTTAGAGACTGACCTCATCCTCTTTTATTTTCCTGCTAGTGACAAAAGGAAAATAGGCTCATTCTTACGGAAGGTTTTGCTGAGTAGGTTTATAACTTGCATGGAAGGTATATGCCCAAGTTGCAAATGTTGTTTCACAGCTCACACTTGGAGGGTGAAAGTCACCTGTTTCTCTTGGAGCTCCCAGAAATCCCTTTGTTATGGTTTATGTCAAATTTATGATATCTTTTGGTAGCTAACCACACCAGTCATGCAAGTCCTGTACTTATCAAGGACCAAAAATTTCTCATTTATATTGTGTAGAAGCTGAGTCACTAACTCTAGACAGAGATTTTTATGGCAAGACAGATTCTGCAGTTGCTGCATCTCATTTCTTAGAAACAAAGAAACCTCATTTACTTCACAATTTTTAAAACATAAAAGAATCTCTTTGAATTTTCAAGTGTACACCATTTAGCTGCCAAAGATATTAAACAAACAGCTTTCCTGTCTAAACACTGAATTCCATGGAAAAGATCTATTTTAGCCCTGCATCCTTATATGAAGTTGTATAGTACTTCTGTCAGACAGCTGATTACCTGTGAATAGCATAGAAGAAGCAAAAAATAATAACATGAATATCTTAAAATAGAGAGGAAGGTCAGATCTGGCTGGATGGAAGTAGCTAAGAGTCAGTATGTAAGATTAGGGAACAAGCCAAGTCACAGCATTCAGTAACACTTTACAGAGAGGATAGTAACAGGAAAGAGAGAATCACTCCCACTACACAGTACAGGACACTGGTGGCAAATCCTGTAAGATTTAAAGAACATTTGTGGAGGAATATGTTCCCATGGTGGGACACTGGCTCTACACACATACCCTCCTGTCTGGGGATCTCCAGCTTAACACTGTGATAATGGGCTTGTCTTCACTGAGTGGACAGCTGGCATAGAGAGCAAACACAAGGATTTGCCTTGGTGCCTGTGCATGCCATTTCTAGAATTTTCATGGAAGGAATAAGGATTGATGCCAAAATCTTCACATCTTTCATCACAACACAGAGAGTTGGGGTAAATTCTATACATGGAACCAACAAAACAGTCACTTCATCTGAAAGTGAAATGTGCACTTGGTTGGAAGATGTACAGCATAATTTAGCCAAAAAGTATAAGTCTCAGATCTGAGTCATTGCTAAAAAATTAACCCACGTGACCTCACCAATGTGTTGCCCCAAAGGCCTTCTATTTCTATGAGCCACTAACAGTTTGGCAGGTCATGGCTGATAAGCAAGTATCTTAGCATTTCTAGACCTATACTTTAATCAAAGAAGCCAGTACAATGGTTTTGGGTGGCTCTTTGACATGCCACATTCACATGAAACACAGACACATCCCATCTCACTTTATGTATGACTCATTCCCCTGAGTTGAATATCTGAAATTCTTACTGTTCCTGACTATGTCATATTGGTGCTATTTACTCTACAATCAAGACAGAATTAAACAAAAAAGTCATCACGTTTTTAGTCTCTCTGTAAATATGTGACAGAACTGTGATGTTGTAGCATTGTCTACTTAGCTAGAGGTGATGTTTTTTTCTGAGTACCAGCACCCTGATCAGTTTGTTAGTTCCAGTTCTGAAATTCTTTGCCTTCTTTCAATCTGATAATGTCCTATGTTTGGAGGATCTCACAGTTCACTGAACCAGCTCAGCCTCAATCTAAATCTAAATAAACATGAGGCTCTCTTGTCTCTTACACAACATTGGGAATGTACAAAATTCCCAATAAAAATATGTGGGATTTATTTAAGTAACTGTGCTCCACAGCAGTAGAAAACAGAACCAAGTTTTGAGGAAGCTTAAACAATAAACTTGCAAAACACATAAACAACAATGTATCAAACAATCATTAGGCACTTCCTGAAGGGTCCTGTCTACCTTGGCCACCCAGGAGCTTTTTGCCTATTATTCAAGACAGCTGGCCTAAAAAAAAAGGGATCTGGCTTCTGCTTATATTTATTAAATCTGCAGGAAGGACCCATCAATCACAACAATGGGTTTTAAGTGTTTGCTGGGTGACAGTCCCGTAAGCAGTCTTTGAAGTGTCTTTTGCTGAAGGTAAACATCTGAAGAACATAAATAGCTGCTTTTCTTTCCAATGAGTGACCTTGTCAAAGTGGGTAGAATGGAGAGATGGGGGAGGGGTGCTATCATGAAAAGGAAAAGCAATAAAGGATTCCTTATGACAGCAATTTGCACATTTACTGCTCTTTGATATGTTAACTAGATTTTGCAAAATGGAATTCTTTGTCTTTTAGAGGTCCTTGAGCAGTGATAGCTCCCAGTCAGAACTATGTTTTGCAATAGGCCTAATGCATCTTCTAATTAATAAGGTAACTTGGGCAATCTCTGTAAATCAGTGACATTATCATTATAACAGGACACAAGTGAATAGTTGTTTATAAGGAAGGAAAGATGCTCATAACAGCAGTATCATTATTTACTGAGCTCATTGACTAAAGTGAATTGTATTGAATACAATGGGATCAATAGGTTATGGGCCCTGTTCACTAAACTTTTACAAGCCATTTATGAACCTTTGATTCTAGAAAACAGCTCTTCTCCATTCAGAAAACTGAGAATGTAGCACTGATAGTTTTCAGTTTTCATACATGGCACAGGCTAAGTGACACAATTTCTTCGGCTGCATCGTGAAAAAATGGGGCAGGTCAGTAAGGTGTCTCAAAGTAACAATAAAATATTTTTGAAGAATAAAATATGCAGGTGTGGATGCATATGGCCACTATGAGAAAACAAGTAGCTAATAAGCTATCCTGAAGAAAGAAAAAAATAGTGATATTTTATTTAAAAATATATTACAGTAGGCAATGAATGGCATGGCAACCCCATTAGGAGATAAAACATATTG
>WEKY01024218.1:0-96533 GCA_013390045.1 Picathartes gymnocephalus
ATAACACACCAGTGTTTTAGCTACTGAACCACTGCTGTCTCTCCAACATTCTTCCCTCACCAGTAGGCTGGGGGAGGGCAAGATCTTGGGAGGGGACATCATATCCAGGACTGCTGATTCAAATTAACCAAAGGGATATGAAAGTATGACTGTGACATTTGTCTTCCAGAGCAACTGTCACGTGTACTGAAGACCTGCTTCCCAGGAAGTGGCTGGACATTACTTGCTGATGGGAAGTAAAGAATCAATTGCTTGTTTTCCTCAGCTTCTGCACATGGCCTTAGCTTTTGATTATTAAACTGACTTTATCTTGACCCATGTGATTTCTTCAATCTTGTTTTCTCTCCCGCCTCTCCTGCTGAGGAGAGGAATGATAGAGCAGTTTGGTGGACAACTGGCATCCAGCCAAGGTCAACCAACTACACTTTACTTACTTTGTATAATCACAGAAGAGAAATGATACCTCAATACTGAAGCACAACTAATCTGCCACTGCTCATATTACTGATTTTCCCAACTAACTGTTTACAAATGATCTGTGGACTAGGAAAAACCAGCTCAGGAAAACCATGTATCATACTGAAAAGCACTTTGTGAATGCAAAAAGACAGAATTAATCAAACTAATTCATTAGTTAAGCATCATTTGCTAAGCTCTCATGGGCAAAGGGAAGAAATCCCAATAGTGGCATTGGAAACTGACAGACTACCGAAGGGGGAAACCTTATCCCATGGCTACCAGTCATTTCCACTGAAATCACACCTGACCCATCAGTGCTGGTCAGGCTCTGTGCCAAGCTTCACTGGCTACCCTCGTAGAAAACACTGATTCTCTGGCTGACAGGGCCAACAACAGCCATGGCCAGGCAGACACCTCCACCTGCAGTGAGTAATGGCCAAGAGAAAACTCCCTTCCTTTGTGCTGGGTGGAGGCTCTGCTGTTGTTGACTTAGCCAACAGACAGTACAAACATGGTATGTGGAAAAAGCTCCTTGTTTCCACCCCCACCAAACATTCAGCTATCCTGGGATCTTCCCTTATAACAGAGGGGGAGAAGACCTTGTTCTAGCAGCATCCTCTGTGACGGATTGCTAGGGGTGGAAAGAGAGATGGCTCAATGTGCTGTCAGCAGCAGTGACTGATGGTGTGTCCCATTTTTAGGCAGCAGAAAGCACAGCTGAGGTAAGATCCTGCTGTCTTTGTTCCCACGTGCCTGTGGCAAAGTCACTGCTTCACCTCCAGGTCCCACACAGCAATCTCACTAAGCTTCAAGGACTGCTTGTCCACCACATGTTATTGATCAGCCAGCTCTCCTTCCACCAGCACGTGGCTGACACTCAGTCCCAAACCTCCTCTTCTCTTGCAGCCTACAAAGGCACTGCCTTCTCTCCCCTCTCTTGCTTTCCCTGGCTTTGCATCATGATGGCTGGTTCAAACCTTTGCATCATGATGGATAGTTCAAACCATCCACCAAGCACACCTCCCACTGACACTGGCTCGTTTCTGCATCCTTTTCCACCTCTTCCTCAGGGCTGAATCCTGCCCAGCATCACATAGGCCACTAGCACAACTGAATGCAATTGTCTTGAGAGCACAGATATAATCTGCCTATTCTCACTGCCTGAACAAAAGTTGAAATGGAAAAAAAAAAAAAAAGAATGGGGAGATAGGCTAGTTAGAGCTAAAAAAAGACCTTTATCCACTACAGAGGATGGCTCTGCAGGTAGATGGAATTGCATTGATTTGACATCCCATATGACAGCAGCCTGTGATCAAACATCAAACTGGCAGACAAGGTAGGCAAAAAAAGAAGTGAGGACTAGAGAAGCATTCTGACAGATGTGACTTATAAGCCATCCTGCAACAGAAGGTCTGCTTTGAGATTCAGTGCTGAGCAAACACTGTGAAGCCAAGTCGCTGGAGTCCCCAGACCTAACACCAGTGAGACAGGACCAGCAGAGCCTGTATCTAGTGCAATGATGAACAGCAAAGGAGTGTGGTTTGTCACACCCCATGAGTATTTCAGTCCACACAGCATCTCACATGCAGCCAAGGCCACCATGTGCTGCTTCAGGAAGAGTCATTCCCTTCCTGATTGCAGCCAGCTGGGACTGTGACGCTCTCGGTAAAGGGACTCTCACATCCCTGTTCCATGTGCTCTGTGTCCTAGCCTAGACATCAAACTGGGCTGTCCGATTCAGCACCCTGTCAGCCGGAGGATTTTTTGGTGGATGTGGCACCACACACCTATTCCCTTTTCCCAGGTAATACCAGCCCAGTGCACCACAGCGCACATTTTACCCAGAGCAGGATGGGTCCCTCCCTAGCTCACAAGCTGCAACTCTTCTTTAAGCTTTTCGTTTTCTAGTTTGAAAATTAGGATAGCCCTGAGTGCTTTTTAGTTAAGTCTTAAGCCAGCTATCACCTCCTCAGCTCCTGCAGCATGCCCCAGCTGAAAATCCCACTGCAATATTACTGTGGGAATGCACAGGGCGGAGTCACAGTGCACCACAGAGCCTCGGGATGAGTGCTATGGACCCAACCCGGCCCGCAGCGGTTGCCTTGGCAATGGCAGCGTTGTGCTGCGGAGCAAGCAAAATGTCAGAGCCTTTGTAAAGCGAGTTCGGCCACCCTGAACTCTGCCTTGTGCAGAGCTGCCTCCTTCCCAAGCCTTTGGCATCCCCCTGCTCCGAGGTGCAGCCCCCAGGCAACCCCCCAAGGCGCCAGCTGCTCGTTTTCCCGACAATCTCTGCCTGAACCCATGGTTGCATGTGCAGAAGAAAAGGAATTTTGTTCACCTACCAGGATATGTGGCTGGGCTGCTGCAAGAGCCACCACCTGCTCAAGTATATCACCTTTCTGCAGTCACAGCCTTTCCTAATCTGGGACCCAAAGGCATTCTCAAGCAAACATTTACACACTGCTCGTTCATCCTCCCTTTTGTGTAGTACCACCCCTGCTCAGAGCATGGAGGGAGAGACCTCCCTGCTCCTGGAGGGGTGGCCGGCTCCGAGAGCCAACGAAGCCAAAGACAGGCAGCAGTAGACAGACACTGCCGAAGTGGGCTCAGAGGAGAGGAAAAGAACAGCTCAGAGGCCGAAATGAAGTGACATAGATCTGTAGTCCGTGGGCCTCGGCATAAAACCTCTCCCACTGCGCTGGGATGGCCATCAGCAGAGTTAACCTTCCACTCTAATCACAGTCATTAAATTCCTGCTAACGCCCCTGTCCTATGTCTGTCCCAACTGCTCTGTTATCTGTCACCTCCCCACATGGTGTGCAGGCTCCCCACTGCCACAGCTCTCATTAATGCTGCTCTGGCTGGCTGATGAGGCAAGTGGCAGCCGGCTCCCAAGCCCAGATGAGTTTTGTAGACAGCAGGGAATGTTTATCCAACATGGAGGGGATGAAAGTACAAACAAAGAGAGACCATACAATTACTCAGGCATTGCACAGGGCCAGTCTCATTAAAGATGGCCTCCCTGACAGGAATTAATCTGAAGTGACAACCCAGTGAGCTAATTTAGCGAACGGGTCTGGGGCCTGGCCCAGTGCAAATATCAGGGGTCTCTCTGCCAGGTAGACTGAGCCTGCTCCAAAGAGGAGAAAGCCAGGAATATGTAAAGCTGGCCCAGTTCTGGCCCGAGCCTGTGTATGAGAAGGTATAGAGGAGACAGCAGCCTCAGGTCGCCTTGAGGGGAACAATGAAGATTAAACTTCCCTACTGCACCAAGAGCTTCTCCTTCCTCTTTCTCTTGCAGCCTCAGGTCATGGATGGGTTCCAGCTCATTAAGTGCACAGTTATTCTGCCACTATCCCCCATAACCATAACCACCAGCCCAACTTAGATCTTTCCTCCATGATGCAACCTGCTTGCAATATTAGATGGCTTTTCATTTCTCTTTAATGTTAGAGCAGAGCCCTGGGACGGATATAAAATACACAGAGAGAAACAAGCAACTTAAAAGGCTTTTTATTTTTAAGCAAAGATCTGGTTTTGGGAGACTGCTTTGAATCCCCAAGCAATGAAAAGCATTTTCAGTTGAAATGCAGTACTTCAGTGCCTTTTCTACGCTGCAAGGATACACGGAAGAAAAAAACAGTTGACCAAACAAATAGCCCAAAAGCCTTGTGGCATCTGCCCACAAGCAAACCACCCAAGGCTGTGACCCCATTGAGGTCACTGGCTAAGGGGAAGTAAGGTGGCTGGCATTTGGATGAGTTGCCTTGCAGTAAGAAAGGAAAAACCTCCCAAGCTGTCAGGACAGACAGCTGTGAAGCCCCTGCTGTTCTTCACTGGGCATGTTGTCCCCTCTGAATTGCTGCTCAACAATGCCACTGCCTAAGCCCACCCGAATGATACCCTCCAGGAAATTACAGCCTCTTTGCCGAGACACAGAGTAGAGGCTTCACAAGGAGCGTGCTCCAAGTTGCTATCATATGTGCTTTCCTGGGTCAGTGGCTCCAAGCTGTCAGGCTGCTTATATGGTTTTAATTGAAAGTTAATTCTTATTCTACTGGAACTGGTGCATCTGTTGTGGTGCTCAGGCTGCTCTGCAGCGCTGGGAACAATCAGCTCTGGTGGAAGTGCATCTGCCCATCTTGCTGGGAGTCCCCATGCACTGCTTAGGAAACCCAATTCCCCCAGACTGCTTGCAATCCCCCCAGTAATGCCCTAGGAAGCTGCTGAACAGGAAGAATTGGAGGAAGCATGGCACCAGCCAATTAATAAGCAGCACTCTGACTCTTACCCAGCCCCATTTTCAGCAGCTGCAGCAAGCAAATTTAATTCAAGTGTTCCCAGGTGCCTTGCAAAGCATCCTGCTACTTGGGGATCTTCACATTACATATGCCAAGAGCTCCTTGAGCAAACCAGGGAGTGTGAAATGAAAACCAGTAAACTAAATTGCAACCAGTGGGCATCTCAGCTGTTGGCCTTTTGGATTCCAGCTCAGCAACAGTTAATTCTCCTCTCTCCATCCCATCTTCCCCCTGACAGGCCCTCACCAACCCAAGACTGCAGGCTGTCACATTCATTCATCCTCAAGGTGCTGAAGAGCCCCTGCCATGACCACTGAGGCTGTGGAGCTCCTGGGACTGGGGGAAAAGGTGGGCTGGCTGGCTGGGTAAGCCCTCACCAGCTTGATGCTGGCAATAAATCAGTTGTGTCTGGCCACGTGTAAGGCCCGTTTCACCCAAGGAGAATATTCCACTGCAACCTGAGCTCTCTAGGAGGAATTTTGTGCCACTACAGTTAGTGCCTGAAAAGCCAGCATATCCAGTGAGGAGTGCGTGCAGGCAAACAGCAGCTCCACATTCAGGCAGACAAATCCCCTTTCTTAAGAGCTCTCCAGTCAGTAACGCTTTTAAGCTTTTGAGCTTTTCAGTTATATTCACTAAGGCCGCTGTGTTTTGCAGTCCAGCGATGGAACAGAAGGATGCACAGCTCAGCCCAGGAGCCCCAGCACAGAGAAAAAGGTGCCATAAAGCAGCAGAATCTGCAGGACACGGGAGAGGGTGAAGGAGCAAGAGAAGGAGTGAAAGGTCAGGAGGTGTCACAAGGCTGCTTGGAGCCCAAGTGAGACGTCACACCAGCAAAAACACCAGGAAGGCAGCACATGAGCAGAGAGAAACAGTAGGCTGGGTGTGAGAGGGGATGTGATCCTCTGGGACAAGGAAATTGAAAAGGGCTCCATAAGACCTCAGTATGGCTCATGGAGGTGGAGACCTCACCATGAAATGCAAGTGTTTTCATCGGAGAAAAGCCAGGAGGAGGTAATACCATGGAAGCTTTTTCCAATGTGTCCTAGTTTCCACTAGGACAGGGTTCATTTTTTACAGTAGTACCACAACAATGTGTGGTGCTTGACAGAAGCAGGAACAAAGCTCCCCTGTCTCCTCCTCTCTCTGCCTTCCCTTATTCAGTCCCAGGCCACCACGATGACACCTGTAGCCATTTCTAAGAGTCTTCCCGTACATATGACTGGCCTACAGCAAGGTCTCAGTATCATGCTCCTCTAAAACACAGCACTCCTCTAAAACATAGCACATGACTAAAAACATAGTCACAACTATGTGATGATATTGCAAAACATTAACAGCAGTAACCAATGGGGTATGAACCAAACTGGGTGTGTGTGCTTAAATCTGCACGGTATTCAGCTCTCTTCATGTCATAACTTAAAGCAGGCAAGTGATTTTCCCTTTTCTTGATCCCTTTTAGTAGGGACTCAGTGAAGGATAGAAGCAAGATTACTGTCAGATAGTGGGCAAAAAGGAAAAACACCTCAACTTACTGGAGAAGTATAAAACCCACAAATTTGTTCACTGAGTTGCAGTGCTGATAATAGCAAAACTTGGCTCAGAGGGAAGATCTACTATGACAAACTGCCTTCATTATTAGAGGCTCCCCCGGGTCCTGTATTATTATTAAGTACTGACAACGTGCTCCATGCGGTGTGAGTAACAAACAAAGGCTGTCCCACCCCAGAGAGCTCACAATCAAATGGAGACATAAAACTGGAGCCTACTGTGCAGAACTAGAGGAAAGAGACACTTGAATCTTTTTAATTATTTTGTTTTCTATCTACAGTAAACAAAATCTTCCTTGCAAAATGCATTTGGTTCCCAGCTACCACTGAATGGCAGGAAACACCAATTTTAAGTGTCCCTGTTATTCAAAAATGTTGAATGCAGGCTCTTTGCTGGGTGTGGATGAAAGTACCTGGCAATCCTGCTAAAATAATGTGCTCTTTAAAAACATCAAACTCTTTTCCCTAACCTTCTCCAACCAGAGATGTCTTCAGATTTCACTCAGTTCTCTCTCCTAGCCCCCAACCTTCAGTATGATTTCTCTTCAAACTCAGAAACCTTGAAACCCACTTCTCATAGCCTGCAGAGTTCATATAGTCCAAATAGCTTAGTTACTGTGACAGGATAAAAACCCTTCTGCAACACAAATAGCCACTGACTTTTTCCTGCAGTTCCTGCCTGGAGAGCTGTTCAGTTTATTCCCTTTTTTCCATACGAGTGAGGAGGTTGGAATTCCACTTGTTTGAATCTTTGGCCTACAAAATCTACACCACCAACTAATGACTGTAAGGCACTGTTCCCACTAAAACCACATTCAAAACACTGAGCATGAACAGCCCAATGGGGGCCACAGGGCTTTGAACGACTTTGACTGTACCCAGCCCCGGAACTGTCTCTTCCATTCACTGGGGAAGGTACAAGACCATCAGGAGCTGCCAATTTCATCACTTTCGGCTCTTAATCAGCAAGGAGGTGTTGATGTAATTGCCTCCTGGAAGGCCGTATGCTGGGGCTTCAGAAGAGCAGACCTTACCTGCTGGACTTCCAGGCGGTACTTGAGGATGGGATCCACAGCATCAGGCTCCTTCTGGGTCCACTGCAAGACGTAAGAGTAATTCTTGGATTGCTTCTGGCTCAAGGTGGGGTTGGGAGTGTCATAGTAAAACTCTGGGCTATAAGCTTTTGCTGGAGGGGAAAAAAAGAAAAAAGAGGGAGGAAAGTAAAAGAATGGGATCAAGGGGAGCAAAACTTACAAAGAGACGTGGTGAGAGTGGAAGAGCTCCACTCACCCAGCTTATCCACCTGCCTCTAACACAATGGACACCTTTACTGTTGCACTAATGTGCCACCATTTTCTGTGAATCACTTCTGCTTTCACAGCCTAAACTGTTGGGAGGATTAGCAGCCCTGCAACATCAGTGGGACACGACCAGCACCTGAGAAGGTGGGAACAACTTCAATTCTCCAGCTGGAACCAGCTCTAATCTTTTCTCCCTTGCTTTCTAGTTTAGATTGAAGTAACAGCTTTAAACTGGCATTTCTCCCGTTTCATCTGCTGCTTTACAGAGACTCCTGCTAACAAACCCTGAGGAAAGATCATTCGGCCAGTAGGTCATAGGAAAAGTGTTATTTATCACACAGAGACCGTGGCATTAAAAAGGAGACCTTGCTCCTTCTGCATCTCCCCTGCCTTGGCAACACAGTGCTCCAGCCTCTTTGTAACACAACAGTCAACTCGGCAGCAAAGGGGACACTGACCTCAGCCTGGGTAAAGGCAGCGGGAGCTTTGGCAGGGGCGGAGATGACTTTTTTAAACCCACGTCTCTCCTTAAAAACAAAGTGCAGCAGGAGAAGGGAAACACAGGAGGAAAGACGTACCAGAGAGAAAACGAGCAGTTCAGAGACGAAGGGCCTTCCCATCACTTCCCCAGCAGTTGCTGTCTTGAATCACTACCAAACAGAATTTAAAGGTTCCTGCTATGCAGCCCAGCAGCTGGCGGACTAATGCACAGGACTCACAGGCAACTCGAGGTCTGATCCACAACTGGTTTTGTCCTATTTGAAATTACGATTACTTCACCCAGCGAACTTCAATTTTTGGCAGGTCCTGTCCTGAGCCACGTAGGAGTTGGGCCTGAATGAGAGCTCAGGTGTCTGGGTTCAGGTCCAGTCTGAACCAGCAGAGACCAGAAAGATGTCTGGGCAGCAAGGGACGCTGGAGAGTAGAACAGGCATAAACACCATCTCCCTAGGGTGTCTGCTGCACCTTTCCACTTGAATCACAGGCCCTGCCATTCTGTGTGGTTATAATTAGGCTCGACAGGATTCAGTGTTTATTTTTTATGAACTCAGATAGATAATATTGATATTTATTTCCAAGTCCTTTTTCTCTTATTATTTTTATTGAATTGAATTTTTTGCACAAGCAAGAAGTTCAGAACCACCTCAGAGACTAATTGCTGCTTATTCAACTTGTATTGACTATGGAAGTCAAGCTTCATAATGGATTTTGTAATAAAATAAGAACTGATGATAATCATCATCTTGCATAGTATTAATTCCTTATCAATTGACTCCAATAGAAACAGAAGTTAGGAAAAAAAAAGTGCTTATTGATAGAAATGCTGCATACCAAAATACTTTCAGAACTTCCTTCTGGGTGCTTTTACTACTGCTGGCAAGTTTTGTCTTTTGCTTACAGCTGATGGGAAGAGCTGAAGGCTATCCACGTCTGTCTTTCAGGCTCTTCTGTGCTTGTGGCTAGTGAGGGAGAAGATGATGAACAGTATGGTCTGCCCTGATAACTTTCTCAAGAGGAATGGGTTGGATGTCTCACTATCCTTCCAAAACATCCTGGAAAGCTAATAACTCATCCATAGAAGAAAATAATCCCATCCTGGTCAGATACATGTACTGTATTTTCAGTGGACCTGAACACCCCATAGTCAAAAATGAATCACTGTCTTTCTGTCCCATAGGAAGGTTTATGGTCTTTTTTTTCCACGAAGAAGAGACATAAACAAAAAGAGACCTTGCCATTCTCCCTGCTCAAATAGGAAGGCTGTGGCTTATGGGAATTAAAACTCCAGCAATTCTGAGTCCAAGTACAGCAGTCTGGTCACTGGAATATTTTTCAGGTTGCTCTACAGGCTCAGAAGGTCTAATTAATTTGCAACTGCCCAGGACACAGGCAGACACGTCAGGAGTTGAACCATCAGATATCAGTGTCTTGGAAAAGGAGAAGGGATGCAGGTAAAATAAAGGCTTCCTGCTTTCCTGATCAGTGCTCTCTAGGGATGAATCCTACCTTCTGCTGAGGGGATCTTATCTCAGGCACAGCATGGCACACTGGGTGCCAATATGTATTTGTTACTGCCACCAGCGAGAAATTCCTGGGAGCATTCCCAGGCTTGACAGGGACGCAGTTTTCTGTGATGGCTCATAGAGAGATACAGTTTGCTATCACTTAGTGACATGAGAGTTACAAGCATATGAAAAGAGTACAGAGGGTAGAGAGCGCCAAAGCTCTCAAGCAAAATCTGCCAGACAAATGCCAGGAAATCTCAAGGGGTGAGACCAACGTCTTGAAAAGGGACCCAAATAGTAGAATTAGTTTGGGTTCCCCCATTTCTATAAGCATGCCAGAGTTACAGTATACCTTAGCTTTCCCAAACCCTAGGAAAGTCCTGCTTCAAAATCAGGCCTCTCTGGATGTTATTCATTCTCATTTTTTCAACCTGGGCTTGGAAAGTATTATAAATTGGCCCTGGACTCAAACCTGAGCATTTGGACTGAATTTATTGCTTATTAAGGCAACTTCATGGGAGAGCTTTTCTAGAAAATGGTGCCCAAGTCAGTACTGGGGTCATGGGAAAAGCAGATTTAATGATCAGCTGGAGAGGCCAGGTCAGATGTGCAGTTTTAGATGCTATAACTCTGCCATCCCTCTTTGCAGTTGCATGTGCCGGAGAGGAGTCCTGTTACAGTGGATCATGGATTCAAAGAAAACTGTGACCAGCAAATCCACTGTGTACTGGTGTCCATTCCCAGGTCATGCTTTTTTCTAGAAAGCATTGTGAGATGCAGACAGACAGGAGTCATAGAGAAGGCACAGGAATACATAATACAGTTTTTGTTTCTTTGTTTGTTTGCTTTTAAAGAGAAAATCAGATGTTTTGGAGCCTGTTGGAGGGATGTACAGAGCTTTTCACTTCCCCTTGGTCAATACTTATCGACAATGCAGGTTGTCCAAGCTTGAAAGCTGATGACAGCCTTGAGTGTAAGTTCTGTAAGTGGTCAAACATTGCTAAAATGTACCAGTGGCTAGCACTCAGCTGCTCCAGGTCCATCTGCCTGAATGAAGGAGACAGATCTCGCTGCTGGCTTATGGAAAATCATTCCTCCTGAACAGAATGCTAGGCGCAGAGGAGGCAACACAGGCACTGTACTGGCACCAGTTTGTGAGGAGCAAGCTTCCCAGGACCCCATCCAACAGCTTGCTCTGATGTGCACTCCGTGACTTACCAGACACCTGGAAGAGGCAGGCGGAGACGCCCACGTCGTTGGAAATGCTGCACTCGTAGCTCCCACTGGTCTCCCGGCTGACGCTGTCCACCTTGAGCTCCGAGTAGTCCTGCTGCTCTGCCAGGGGCTGCGCCAGGAGGCTCCCGTTGAAGCGCCAGACAGAGGTGGCCACCTTCATGGGGCTGCCCTTGAGCATGGTGCAGCGCAGGGTGACGCTGTGCCCCATGCCCTGCCGCACGTCCTGGAAGGCTGGCTCCACCACGGGGGGGACTGGAGACCCAACAGAGCAACAGACAGGGATGCCATCAGGGAACAGCTGCCTCACTCAGCTCGGTCACCCCAACCGCCTCTGACAAGACAGCTACCTATGATTTCCAAGGGGTTGAAGCCAGGCTCCATTACACCAAAAGCAACAGTCATCTGACATTCCCTTCTGACTGGGCTGGGGCCACATTGTACCTCCCTCCCACTTACGAGGTAGGGGTAACCTTTAGCAAGTACTCATCCCACACTGAGCACTGCTTGGAGGAGCTACCAAGCTCTGCTCTCTCATGTGAGAAGTGCAATGCCAGCAGCTGTACCACAGCTTGGATTCAATCCTCAGATCCAATCAGAACAACTGGTCCTCTTATACAGCATAAAATGCACTCCCTGAGCAGGCAGGTAAGTTCCCAAGCAGTCATTTCTTTTTGCCAGTGTTAGGCCGTGTTCTCAAGGACACTGTGTTTAGATGGAGGGATCTGCACTGGCTCTCCCCACAGACCTGAAGGGGTTTTGGAGGGCCTCTCCCAAATACGTCAATACAACGCATCACGGACTGGCTACAGGGACTTTGGGTCCTATTTTTATCTCTAGCAACAATTCCCTGATGTTGGGAGGTGAGTCACATCTATCCATGTCAGCTTCTCTGCCAGTAGTGTGAGAGTGGGAATGGTGCTGTGTGTTCACCTCCTTAGCAAAGGGAGACTACTATGTCTTTTGCACTTCTTTAGCACTTGTAAAAATTTATGGGAACCTCATGCTTTGGGCATGGTTGAGGCAGAGCAAGGAGAAAATCAGATTGGTACTTTTGGGATTATTCCTTATTTAATGCAATGACAGAAGGCTTCAATATCCACTGTCTCTGATAGACATGTTTCACTTGCAATAAACTCTTAATTAAAACACTACAGCATGGGGATAACCAGAAGCTCTCCATCTAAAATGAGAAAAGCTTCCTGAACACAAAACAGCTGTTAGCCTGAATGTAAAAGAGGGAGAATTGATTTATAGCAGCTTCAACACAACCACAACTGACCTTCTCCAGGTTCAAAGCACTTGCTCTTCCACAGACAGTCTCTATGCCCTACAGATCGACAGAGTATCTGCCTCCTCTAGAGGTCCACAGAGCTGCCAAGCATAGCCAGGCCCAAAAAGCTGCAACAGCCAGCATTTGCAGCGCCACAGACACAGCTCCACCAACAGCCATGGCCCACTCAGCATCCCTGCTGCCCTGAACAGAGCCATGCTGGGAAGGGCTCCAGCACACCAGTCTCTCTTCTCCCATAGCCTAACCCCAGCAAGACCCAAAAGCTCTGTGACACTACTGACATCTCTATCTTCACCACAGATGAAGATGGTGCATGCACCGTCCCATAGGTGGGTGTGCAGTGTCCCCTCTCTCAGGGGCACAAATGCATCTGTGGGTATCCAGTGTACAATCATCCCCATCATCCCCTCCACCTGGCAGTCTTTGTTTGACGTGGCTGATTGTGTTCAAGGTACCCTGTTCTCAACCATGAGTCTCTAGGCCCTTTGCTGCACTTAGGTGGATTAAAAGCAGCCCTTGCCTGAGCTGAGGCTGCCGTGCTGAGTGGCATGGTCAGCTCATTATGGATGGCTTTCCTGGGGATGTGTCTCTGCGAGTGCTCCAAGTGCTGACTTGCCTTTGGCTCACACATCTCCCACCTCACAGTGAGAATAATGTGAGAAGCTGTTTGATTAGACCTAGTGCCATGCATGTGTCATCTCCATCCCTAGCTGCTATCCCATTTCTTCAGTCACATCTGCTCCTTAATTGAAGCCGGTGGGGTCTCACGTTATAATCTAGGCCAGCTGGTGATACAGGGAAAAGAAAGAGAAAAAGGGGAGAGGAGAGGAGAGAAAAAAGAATGCTCAAAAAAAAAAAAAGGCACAGCCACTTCAGGTGTATTCAGAGCAGTCTGTCTCCCGAGGAGGAGAGAGAGGAGTGGGAAAGCTGCTTCCCTCACTGCATCTAGCTGTGCCAGGTACGAGGCTGGGACAGAGGAAAACGTCTGAAACTGGACAAAGTGCCAACTGCAAGGACATGTGCTGCAAGGAAAGTGCCCTCCTGGGCCTCACTGTGGGAGTGTCTGGGGCTGGTAAAGGGCCACAGAGGAACAGGGACGGGATAATCCAGATGCTTCCTTAGGTCACTGGAACAGCAGGGCAGCCAAGGATGCAGAAGATATTTAATCTTCTTCAGCTGGAAAATGGGATTTGCTTCATTTGCACTGGGACAGGCTCTGGGCCTATGTTACCATCTTGCAAAGGGAATGCCTGAAAGTGCCTATCCATTAAAAATGGATTACATTTTCTCCTCTTGTCTCTGGCACTAGGAAACACCCAATGAGCATTAACTCTGCAGGTAGTCCTGGAGCTCCTGGGTTTTCTGGAAAGAGACTTGAAAAGTACTACAAAAGTACACTACAAAGTATAGAGAACTACACCAGGGGTCAGTTTTTCCCCGAGGTTCCCAATGGATATGAAAACAAAGGAAGGTCAACAGCAATTACAGAGCCAGGCATCAGCTCTGGCCTCCAGTGCCTACTGGGGAGTTCACCCTTGTTCAAGGAGGTTATACACAAAAGGCAGACTCACCACAAAGGCAGGGATTCAGTACATAAAACCTCACCACTAACAACACAGCCTTTTCTGTTTCTGTTCCTGTTCTTTTTCCATGGCTTAAAGGAAAAAGAAAGCTTCTTTAAATGAGCTGGTGGTCCTACTCCCCAGAACTAGGAACTGAACAGTTCCAGTATACCTGAGATGGGGACTACCTTGGAGGAGAGACCTGCAATATAAGCCCTGCACAGACAGCTTTATGGAGCTGCAGAAAGGATAATGATTTTCACAGTCCCTCTTATACTCACAGGGAAGCAGCGTTCCTGGAAGTAATATTTGGCTATTCTGGCTTGCTAAGCTGCTATGATGCTCTTTAAGTTTCTAGTCCAGTTCCAAAGGTGAGTCCTCATTCAGAGGCTCCTCAAATGTCTTTCTGTACCTCCCTTGAAATCCCGCGCCTGTATCACAAGTGCTCTTTTATGCAGTCTCCACATTGCAGGCAGCAAGTTGCTACACTTCCAGGAGGTAAAAAACCTCTGTGCACATACAGAGCTTCAGGATCCCCTGGCAAGAACACAGCAAACAAATATAGACAATTACTGTTCTCTCTCAGCACACAGCTTAACTCTAGAAGAGCTTGCTGGCAAGAGCAGCGACGGAAGGGGTGAAGAGGCAATGTTGAAGCAAGGCTCCTCCAGCAACCTTGCTAAGATGTGGCTGCTATGTAACACAAGGCAGGGCGGTCTGCCTTTGCAGCAGAATTAGCTAGTTAGGAGCAATTACAATCAGCAAAACACAGGCAACCTACTCCAGTGTGCCAGGCACCCTAAAGCAAAGCTGGGCTGCAGGCAGCTCCTCGCTGTGAGCCAGAGCAGATGCTCTGCACCAAAGGGCTACTAAACTAATGTTGCTCACAGTGGTGAAGGGCAGCAGTGAGGGAAGTACAACAGCAAAATGTCAAGCATCCAGGAGTGTTGCTTTGTGTCCCAATAACCCCTTATTTTCTTAGTTTTACTGGAAATAACCAGAACTGAAATGCTTATCCTGCTAGGTGTGTGAGAAGTGCACTATCTTCTCACAGTTTAGAGTTATGGTGAGCTTGGTTTAAGTCTGTTTTAGTTTTAGCCTTGAAAAAGGGTAAAACTAAACTAGAACTCTTCCTTACAAGAGCCAAAGAACTCAACGGAGAGACCACAGTCTCTCCTCGCACTGTCACTGTGCTGTCCTGCTTGGGCATAGCTCAGCAAGGGATACTTGGCCCTTGCAATGCTGTCAGATTGCTGCAGGTTCCCATCAAATTCAGATGCCCCCAGAAGGCAGAGATGTTTCTTTCACCAGTGATGAAGTCAGAGCATCCCTGGATAGCAGAGATGCACTTTGAAGCTTTTTACTTGTGGGGTAAACAGAGAAAAAAAAAATTTCCCCTAAATTAGAAACTGGCAATGTTGTCATGAGGCTGCTCAATCCAGTATGGATGAAAGGCAAAGAAAGGCCCCTATTGGAGTGGACTCATGCACAGAAATCGGTGACAAGCTTGAAGACAAACCAACATCTGCAGAACAGGGGAACACTGAGTGAACAGACCTCACGCAAATTGTTCAGGCAATAATTGAGAAGGTTGAATATCCTAGACATCGCAGGACAAAACTACTATGCAAGACACATGCAAACTCGGCTTCCCCATTGCAGTTTGGTAACTGCAAATAGCATAACCTGATCAAATCTCAAATGCTGGCTTGTTTTGGAAGGGTTGTCAGAGCTCGGGAGCTCTCTCATAATCTGCTTTCTGACTCACAAGCAGCCTTGTTCCCCGTGTAGCCATGTACAGCTGACAATAGCCATCTCTGTGGGTGGTGAGCTGCCAGCATTGTACCGCTGGTCTCTGCAGCTGCCATGGGATGCTACATTCTTTCTTTGCTACAGGAATTTACTTCCCACAACACCTCCTCTGCTGCAAAGAGCACCACAGCACAGCAATACCCAGGGGAAAAGGAGAGGCATGAAAAGACGCCCTAATCAAGGTCACACACACACAGATCAGACAAAAGCAACACAGGATTCCTCACCTTCACTATCTGGTATATTGAATCAGGATACCTTCCACAGCGGGACCCATATCCTGCCCTTCCATTCATAGCCCAATCCTCCTTGTCTGTGAGAAACACTCTCTCCTCTATCCTCCAGAACAAGTCTTTAAATTTTTATTTAAATCTAGACTGTGCAGTACGTAACACAAGTGATGAAAATAGCAAGCTGTGCTAGATTAGAAAGCAGCTTAATTTCAGCAGCTCTTATCCCACCCTAGGGACTGACTACCTCAAAGCTTAGCCATGCATCAAAGCACCAGAGGGACTCCTGACTTTGGTCTTCACCATGTCCCTTGGTGAGACCCACTCATTTGTAGGATTAACATGGCAAACACCACACAGATAACCTGGCATGAAAGACTGTACTTAGTGGTTAGTTACAATTCTTAGCTGTGTCTCGCTATCCGAAGAAGCTGATGACAACAGGAAGTCATTTCTCTCTCTAGAAAGCAAATCAGTTCAGGCAGCTATTTGGACCTTATGAGACCTATATGAGTCTATCCGGCATCCATTTAATTTCTTGTAGGTATCCTTTTGCAGTCACACTGGATGCATTCTCCCCTAATCTTCTCTAGACAACCAAAGCAACTTCAGCACAGGGTGCCTCCCTTTTCCAACCACTAGTCCCATGATCTGGGGTAGTAAAGGTATCACAGACAGCAGAGATACTGCAAGCCTTTTCTCACAGCAGGTAGAAAACTCCATGGTTTCAGCTTCAGCAGAGACCAGAACTCTCTACCTGAACAAGTGGCAAGCTCTTTTATTGTCACAAGGCTGGGAAATCACAGCTGAGTAGTTCTGTTGCTTGGAACAGCACCCACACCCCACAACCTAGGAACACACATTAGGCACCAACAGTCTTACATGTGGAGACAAATATCCAACCCATATTTACAAGCCCAGCCTCATATGCTTGTTTAATATATATGTTTAATATATAATTGAGTAGTTAGAAGAAGGGAGATCCAGGAAGGCTTGCTCAACCTATTTCAGCTAAAAGCCAAATCTCATTCTTTTATCCTGTATGACTTTTGCCTTTGCACTTCAGTCTCACTATGTATGAAGAGATAAAACGTGTGGTTTTTGCACAGAGCTTGAAAGCCAAGTTGCAAATATTGTTATTTCAAAGAAAACAAATGTATTTGAGTACATTTTCTGCTAGGCAAGTGAGTGCAGGGTCTGGAGAAGCAGGACTCAGATAATGTTTAGTTCTGTGCTAGTTGACTGCTTTAAAAAGAAGAACAAATGAATTCTACTACCAGCAAATGAATTCCACTACCAGCTTTTCTGCTTTCCTCTTCCCTGAACTTTCCAAGCCAATTAGCCCAACAAATCTTCACCTAGTTTTAATAAAGAGGGATTTACTAAAGGATTTCCTCTTCTGCATGGCGAACTGTGCTGATTAATACGTCAGACCCCTTGCTTGCTTTACAGAGTGCTTTGAAGAAAGTCCATCCTGGGTGGGAATTTCCAGACCTTTAGCCTCACAGATATGCCTCCTCAAAAAAAGATCTGTCCCAGACATGCTGGAACACCACTCAGACTCACTGCCCAATTAATTCACACTGACAAGACACTACAAAGACCAGTATTCTTCTGCAGTGTAAAGCCACCTCATTCCCATGCCTCATTTACCTTCTAGCGCCTCGTTTCAAAACAGTACACTCCCCTAATTGAAAAAGATAAGTAGAAAAAGATGGTGCACATACAGAAAACACGTGAACATTTATATGTGAAATGCATGCTGCTAAGCCTTCCCCCACCCACATGCCGCCCAATCAGCAAAGCTGTTCACACGACATTTCAAAATTAATACCTTCAAATACTGCCAGACCAATGGCATAACCCCAAACTTCGATTTTATTTTTGTTTCCATGGACTGACATGAAAATACATTCTCTAGCTCATAACCAATTTTGCTAATTACAACATGGTGAGCAGCATGACGGCCAGGATGGATCTGCTCACCCACATACCCACAAGAGGGGAGCCCTCCCATGTGTAGCAGTGTCAGACCACCAACGCTTTGCTCAGGTTCTGCCTATCTTCTACAAGACAACAAGGTGTCACCTCATACCCATGCATCAGTTATTACATGCCTCTGTTTAACAAATCAGGCTGGCAGTGACACACCACTCCCAGTAGCATATAAATAGTTTAGATGCATTCACTAACAGTCAACCAGTGATATTCTTTTCCCAAAAGCATCCTATATGCATTAACTTTTGGCAGAGAACCAGTTATCTTACTACTCAATAATTCAACAGTGAGCTACTCAGCTGGGCAGTTCTGGGAATAAAGCAACTCATTGCCAGTGCAAACTAAAGAAAAGGGAAAAGAAAAAAAATCAAACCAAAATTAATCCACAAAAAAGAATACATGAGGTTCTTCCAAAGCAAAGAATCCACATCTTTCCTCTTAGTTCAGAGTTTATCACTAATTTTTCTTACCATCTAACCTAATTCCCCTGCTGCAGTTTAAGCCTACCCCAAGTCCTCCCCATAGGTGTTTTCATGTCCTAGTAATCAACTCTGTACTATCCTCACAGTGTAAAGAAGGGAAAATACAGGAAAAACAGCCCATCTATGAAGTTCATCATCCCAGGATAGGCCCTCCACATTCCTGAAGAAGATCTGGAACAACTGGGAAAGCACTGATCACCTCCCCTCCCCAGGTTTGACAGCAAACCTGATGCTACCTGAAACAGGACTTTAAAGCCCAAATTTATCCCATTCTTCTTCATTGAGACACTCAGCTTAGGAATGCCACCTCCCTTCAAGGCTATTAAGTGAGAGGGGCATGTCCAGAGGATGTTTCAGACGCAGGAATTCCTAGCTGGCATACCAGCCTCTGTCCCGTACCTGCACAGGGAGCTTAAGGTGGTGCCAGCCCTCACAGCTCTGCTAGGTGGGATGAATGCAGAGCAAAGCAAAAGCAGGGAAGTGGCCAGTGCCCCACTGCCATATGAACCTCTCATGAACTCCCAGTGCCTTGTCTGATGAGTTGATCAGTAAGCTGAGTCTAACACACATCTGAAACCTGGGCAGCGTATCCTGCTCTTGGAAAGGAAACACCTGTGCTCCAACTGCTGCATGCCACAACAGAGCTCACCTGGGCAGGAAAACAGACACCAGCCTGCACATTCCTCACAGCAAACACAGTGAGAAATCTTGGGACTCCAGGCAATGTCCAATCAGTGCCACCACCAGGACTCTGGTCCAGAGTACCCAGCTGCCTCCTATGAGGAATTGTCTGAGTCCCCCTCTCCTTGTCTCCTGGAGGCTCTCACCCCCAACCAGAGGAGCTACCAGGCAGAGGTGACTGCTGACTCCAAGCATCAATCTAATAGCTCCTGTTCCACTGCCAGCTGCCATAGCAATTAAATTACTCCCATATATTTACACCCCTTTAATAAAAGAACTGAAATTTAAAAGCAGGGAGGTTGCAGGAGAAAAGTACCTCTGAGGACTGCAATCCTGTCAAAATGGAGAGGAGTCCCTGCTGTAGAAATGCAGTTATTGCCAGGGCTGCAGGGGATCAGAGGCTTCTGCTCTCAGCTGGGCCACAGCATAAACTCACCTTCTGTTTTCAGTTTGAAAACTAAATTGGGACCACAAGACAATCCTTCCACAGCTCCTTTCCAAACAGGCAGGCAAAGCAAGAGGCAGCACAGCCAAAACCAGAAACACTGATTAAAAAATCAGATCTGCTTTAATGTTGGTGTGGTGGGATCAGAGCTGGAAAGGGGAGAGACCCAAGTCAGAAAGAGCCTGGTAGGGGAAGGAAGGCCATCCAAGGCAATTAATATAATCAAGTACTAAACAGCACTCCTTAATATGTTTACTTTGAAATCTTTGTTCACAAAGATTTTTGTTCACAGTAAACAAAAAGCATGCACGGGGCAAAGCTAGACCCGGAAGAGTTAATACAGTGGTTCACCATTTATCTACAGAGTGGAAAGAGGACAGGCTTCCCCACACAAAACAGGCTGTTCCTCAGCCTCTCCTTCAGGCCTAGCAGGGAATTTGGACCAAGGATGAAGAATTCTGCATAGAGCAACACTCAGTTCTCCATCCCTTCTCTATCTGCTACCACAGAGCTCTGCTGCCAGTTGTTTAATATCCTGCTCTACTAACTGCCATCATTACCCCATTTTTCCATCCTTCACCCTTGATTGGTCTTGATTCATCTGAGGCAGATGACGACAATGAAAACGTAACTGTTCAGAAAGAGGCTGAAAGGATGCTCAAACTAAAAGATTTATGGCAAACGTTCAGTCTCATAGATGAAACAGCTGAGGTCAACAGATATCAAAGCAATTTTTCTCATAAGAATTAATGTAACAAGGGGGGCAGTGCATACAGGAACTGAAGAAATGCATGCCATTTAAAAACATGGGATCAGTATATATAGCATAGAGAAAGGAGAGGCAAGAACATTTTTTACTGTAAGCATTTTTGCTGTCATTGTCTGGATGGTTACTGCTTCATCACTGTCATCATCATTTTCAGATGAATCAAGGTAGATCAAATCAATCACAGGAAAAGGATGGAAAAACGAGGATGGGTTCAGGAGGTCTTCAGATGAAATGGCTGAGGTCTTTCAGAACAGTGACTGGCTTCAAAAAGCCAGCTGCCAAACAGCCACCATCTCTGCCATCTGTACATCCTGTTTTTCCCCTCCATCCTTCACACCATTACCTGCATGCATTTAAAATGTGTGACATCCACAAGGACCTTTGCCCAACTCCTCCTCTATTAATTAATTATGAAAAAATTACTTTATCTGTCCTATTAGCAGTCACAGCTTTTCATGACTGTATCTTCAACAGATTGCTGGTAACAGAGAATCATCTCCCTGCACTTTATTCCAAAAGCTGCTGCCCGCCTAAGGAGACAACAGAGGATCTGGGAGTCCCATTTCTTCAGGTATGGATGATATCACCTACCTCAGAGAACGATATGGACTCAGGATATAGAGGACTTACTCCTGCACTGGAAACCTCCTCTCTTCTCTCAACGCTGTCTCTGTGTTTCCCAAGGCACACCAGCCTTGCTGCTGAAGCAGGTGCAGCCCTGAACCCCCCCATCTTTCCCTGCATGAAGGAGAGAACTTTCACTTCTGACAGTCACAGGTGCTGTGGGCGCCAAGAAATCACTTTCCGGGGCTCTGGGTCTCCTCTGCACCAGAGGGCACAGGAAGGAGGCCAGTGAGAGAACTGGCAACCATTCCAGGATAGCAGCCTGCTCCTCAACCTCCCCATCTGGTTATCGGCTCTGCCCCATCTCCTCTGGACTTGGACCAGGAGAGGGAAGTTTATTAACAGTCCCACTCACTGGATAAATCTGATCTGACATTCGATTTTCCATGACTGACCTCAAACTGGGCCAATACAGCAGGAACTATTTGGATGAGCAGCATCCCTGCAATGTGGTCACTTGCCTATTTCATACAGACACTTCTTTGCGTTGGCCGAGGCGAGCTTCAGCTGCAGCCAAGGGGATATGCAGGGCAAGTGGGAAGTACACACTCTGTTTCTTCTCCCAGTTCCTGGATTTTGGTCCAACACACAAACGTTTGATGTTGTTTCCATAAGTTTTCATTATTCTCATTCCCAACTCTCCTGAGACACAAAAGTTAAGGCTGCTACATTCCTCATTCTGACCCACTGCATCAGGATCTGAGAGTGGATCCTGGCCTGAGTCAATCCATCAGCAATCATCATTCTGAGGGGCTGCACCAGCATACACTGCAATACAGCATCCTGCTCCATCCACCCTCTCCATAATAAATAATAACGCCTCCCAGAATCAGTTATCCCAGATAAAAAGGACATTTTAAACCAGTTTCAGCAAGGTTTGCTGAGGCATCCCACTGTAGTGGGCAGGAAGTAAATATAATTCTGCATAGAGTTTTGGAAAGAACCTGCGTGCACTTAAATCTGGAAATATTTGTGGTTACATCTGGGATACAAGCCAGAGAAGATGGAAAGACAGGCTATGTCTGTTTTGTAAGACTCTAGCTAGGTCTGTGTACCCTGATCTGAATTCATCAATACAAAAATGGCACACAACAACAGATCATAAAAATCTTTAAAATGACACAAAGTAGCAAAAGATGTGGGAAAACTTCATCCAGCCAGGCCTTTGAGGGGAAGTTTGTGATAGCACCTTGTGAACACCAGAGGAGATAAAATTATTCAGTACCCTCCATGCCTGAACTGCCTATGGCAGTATAAACACAATTCAATTGGGTCTAAGCAGATGAAACCTCAGAACAAACGGCAATAAACTTTTTTATTCCTCACTGATTCCATAAAAAAACTCATGGAAGATAAATGTGGGATGCAACATTCCAAGTTAAAAATGAATGATGATTAACACAGTTTTATGGGTTCTTGGCAGACAAACTGGGTAGTGTTTGAGAAAGCAACAAGAAAAGTAACTATCTTATCATAACATCCTCAGGCTTTGGAAAGAACCTGGCTTGCTTCCACAGGACAGACTAATTGAAGATGCAATACTATTCAAATGCAGCCCACATTAAGCAGATTAAAAACACATTAATTGAAAGAGTTCAAAAAGAAATTTTAAATGACTGCACGCACCACTGGGATCTCTCTAGCGAGAGGGAACACCTATTCTAGGAAGACACCTCTTGAAAGAACCCACATGAACTTCTTAAACTAATGCTATTTCAGGTCTCCATCAAGGTCAGAGACGCAGAGAGCAGGTTGGCAAAGCTAAAGTATATCAGTTATAAAGTACCCTGTTCAGGCTGTGTAACCACCATCGCACATAACCACCTTTAGTGTCTGAATGACCTTACATCTGTTTGCAGCTGGTGTGACGGGGTGCACACTTTGGCACCTCTGCAGCATGTGGCTTGGGTTTTGCCGCCTTCCCGCCCACACCAAGTCAGTGACAACTGACAATCACCATCCTTCAGCACCTGTGTCAGGATAAGAACCAACATCTGGAGAAGACACAAAGTACTTAGCAGTAAATAACATACTAAAGAAGTACCTCTGACAGGACAGCTTAGCTTGCCTGATGGAATGGCCTTATGGAAACTCCATTCAATTTATCTTGGACAACAGCAGAACCACAGAAAATTTGGGGTGGTAGGGACCTTTACAGGTCATAATGTAAAGGTTCTGGAAGGAAATCTGTTGAGGAAAGAATGCATCACTCTTGCAAGGACAGAGACAATGACTCCAAGAGGAGCCTGAGTTAATCTAACCCATTAATATCAGCTTTCATCTTAATTCTGTAGTCCAAGGATGTCCAAATCCTTGAATGATTAAGCCAAAACTTGCTAAACATATTGTGAGATGGGCATCACATCTGCACTGGTGAGATCATTTTTGAAAGACTGTTTAATACCTGTGACCATGCTGACAGAATTATGTTGAAAAAAAATGAGAAGAGGGCTATAAAAATAAATATAGGGCTGGAAAACATGACTTGTGGTGAATGGCTAAAGAGACTCTTTCTGGATTGCATACTGAAAAGGCTAAGACATTACTTGTTCTGGTGTCTGAGACTACATGAGGAAGAGACTGCTGATAACAAATAGCTCATTATGCGAGAAGACAAAGGCATAAAAAGAGCTTGTAGCTGGAAACTGAAATGAGACAGGCTTAGATTAAGTGACGACAACTGAACCATGAGAGTGAAAAACACTGGAACAACTTACTGAGCAACACACTGAATTCTCTGTCACTTCAGCTTGTGAGGAGATGCTGCACTGAAAATGCACAAATAATCCAAGTTTAGATGAACAAAGGTAAACTCACTTTGTTCCTCAGCTCCATCAGTGATAGGGACTATGCTTGGCATATAAATGTCTCCTGTCCAGACAAACAGCAGAAAATAGAGATTCAAAGAGCTCTTGCTTTCTCATAGTAATTGAGAAGCTGGAGCCATAGCATTTTGGATAAGCAGATTGGATCACATAAGCTTCTCCAAAGGGTTTTTAAAAAAAAACCCAAAAAATCCCAATACAAAACCCAAATCCTCCTCTCTTTAAAATCTGTAGGTAGTTTCATTTGCATTTTTTCATTTATACATGTGAGTCGGTTCCTAGAAAATGAATCAGTATGAAAACTTGCCCACTTCCGTGCATAAGTTTGGACTTTTGCAGAGCCTCATTAAAAGCAGCCAAAGGGGAAGAGAAAGATTTCCAAATCACAAAACCCTATTTTGAATTGCTCTGTTTTCCTCTGATCCAGGCAACTGCTACCATTTTCTTATCCCTTTAGATCCACTATACTCTCTCCAGCAACCCATCCTAGATGGAGGGCAGCTCCCCCTTTCCCTCAAGCCCCATTTCTCCATTTTACAGCATACTGGAATGCTGGTTGAAGGGCCTGTATTATGCATAAACTATGAAATGCTCAGAAAATCCCAGCAGACCTAGCGCTATTAAGCTCATCTATATTGCATTAAGTTATTAGCTACTGTATTCTAGCTTATGACTAGGACAGCAGAGTATCTCCTTGCAATCAGCACTTTGTAAGGAAAATCCCTGTTCAGTGCAAATGCTCCTGTCATTCACTGTTCTCCTGACCTCAATCACAGCCATTGTTGGGAACCTCTGTTAGTTTTGGCACTCCAAACAATTCCTCCTATGAAATGCTTGGCTGAGTTGGGGCCAGAGCTGTAGCATATTTGCATGAGATTTGCAGCACTCATTTCATCAGCTATGACAGCAGGTCACAACAGAACAACAGTCTCATTTTTCCTTCCACATCCTTCTAATCTGAGCCACCTGTAGAACTTGAGATCTCAGTCTCAATCCCAAACTGCCATTTTGGTCTAGCAGTAAGTTTAGGGTTTAGAGAACCATGAAGGCTGCAGCTGCAAGGATACTGGGACTGGAAAAGACATGCCAAGTAGAGCACAACGCTGCACCAACACTGATCTCTCCACATCTTTCTTAATCTGGGACACCCATGGTACTGGGGACCTCAGGCTCTGTCCAAAGCTGCAATTAGTTGTAGAGTTCAGAGAAATAAAATGCCTACAGTTCCAGGGATACTGGTGCTAGAATGCCTGCATTTCCAGGAATCAAAAAAATCCCAGTCACAAGTGCTGTTCCCCAGGGCTCAGTGTTGAGGACAGCTCTGTTTAATCTTTATCGGTGATCTGGACGAGGGGATGGAGGGCACCCTCAGTCAGTTTGCAGACACAGCAGTTTGGGTTGCAGTATCAATCTGCTGGAGCCTAGGAAAGGCCTGCAGAGGGATCTGGACAGGCTGGATCGATGGGCCAAGGCCAATTTCATGGGAGTCAACAAGACCAGGTGCTGGGTCCTGCCCCTGGGCCACAACAGCCCCTTGCAGCAGTACAGGCTGGGGCAGAGTGGCTGGAAAGCTGCCCAGCGGAAAAGGAACTGGGGGTGCTGGCTGACAGCGACTGAACGTGAGCCAGTCTCTGCCCAGGGGACCAAGAAAGCTGATGGCATCCTGGCTTGTATCAGGAGCAGTGTGGCCAGCAGGACCCGGGCAGGGATTGTCCCCCTGTACTCGGCACTGGTGAGGCCTCACCTTGAACCCAGCGCTCAGTTCTGGGCCCCTCACTGCAGGAAAGACACGGAGGTGCTGGAGCGTGTCCAGAGAAGGGCAACAGAGCTGGTGAAGGATCTAGGACATAAGTCCTACAAGGAGTGATTGAGGGAGCTGGGATTGTCCAATCTGGAGGAAAGAAGGTTTGGGGGAGATCTTATTGCCCTACAATTATCTGGAAGGAGGCTGTGGCAAGATGATGGCCAGTCTCTTCTCCAGGCATGTAGTGACAGGACAAGATGAAACTGCCTCAAGTTGTGTCAGGGGAGATTTCGGTTGGATACTAGGAAAAATTTCTTCACCTAAAGGGTGGTCAAGATTGGAACAGGCTACCCAAAGAAGTGGTGGAGTCACCATCCCTGAAAATGTTCAAAAAATGAATGGATGTGACACTTTGTGATATGGTTTAGGGGCCATGGTGGTATTAGGCCAGAGGTGATCTTGGAGGTCTTTCCCAATCTTACAATTCTAAGTGAACAGTCTCAGAAGTCAGCTTCTTCCCAGTCAACAGTAACAAAAATTTCCATTATTTCCTGTGACAACACATGACCCTAGAAACAAGGACTCCAAAATTAAACAAAATGCAACAGGTAGGCATGCAAATAGGAAATTTAAGCATGTCTGTCAATTCCTGGAACCAATGATGGATTTGCAGGTTCATTACTGGGTTTGTGAAAGAAAACCAATTGTTTTACTTCAAGTAATGGAGGCCAATTATATTTGAATCAGAGGCAATAGCTGAGGTAAGGAAGGAGTGCGTGCACACTTGTGCTTATTTGTGTTTGCAATAGGGAGGCAAAGAAGAATGGAAATCAGAAACTATATGAAGTGAAATAGGATTTCTGCTCACTGAGAAAACACTGTTTCCTGGCTTCAAAGAAAAAACAATTTCTTGCTCAGAAACTGGCCCAAGTGGACAAGCCCAAAACTGGTCACTGAGCAGTTCCACAAAAAGCTCCAAGAAGTCCCTATGACCTTCCTAAAAACAGAGCCCTCAACATTCCTGTAATGTGTCCTAGCACAGAAGTGGTATCAGGAAGACCCACTGGGACGTAGAGAGGCCTGAGCACCTCTGAAATTTAATTCTCATTTAAACAGTTTCCCCATAGGGGTGAATGTAATTAGTGCTGTTTCAGAGCTTGGGGTCAGGATGGTCACAGCTAATTCAAAACACACCCAGGATGCTCAGTTTCCTACTGGGGCTTTTGCTCATATCAAGAATGTCTCAGGGGCTTCCCTGCATAAGTCCCCTCCTCAAAAGTGGCACTGCTATTCTGTGCATTGCTTCCACGTGCCTGCCACAGTCCTCCAGTCCTCCTGGGCTGGAGGAAATAGCTCTGCTCCAATGCCAGAATCCAGGGAGCAGGTGAAAAGTAGCATGGGATTCTGCTTCTGCACTGTAATAGGTGCTGCCTGACATGGTTTACAGCCCAAAAATCCTGGTAGAAAAGCGTAGGCACAGGCACAATGCCATGGCACCACACAGCTCTCTCTGGAAAAGGGGCTGGGGGAAAAGAACCTCTGCTTCCCTGGCAAAAGTCCTGTGCCAGGTCTGGTGGTCCATGCTCCCCTGCAGGTGTGGACAGCAGTTTCCACTTCTCTGTGCCTCAGGCCCCTGTGCAGAGGCTGAGAGTTAACACGAGAAAATGAATTACAGTTTTTGTTTGCTTGGTGACTTCCTGGTTTCCCTAGTGAGTTCTGGTCCATGACATCTCTCTCTCCACAACCAAGAGGCAGATTTTATAGGGACAAGCTATTCCCTGTTTTCCTGTCCTGTGATCCCAGGTCAAAGCATGAGAGTTGACAGCAGTTTTCTAATTTGCTCTGTTTTTCACCTCCCTTGCCCCATGACTGCTGAAGCCAGTGTGTCCTTGTTTCAGCTGGCACAGAGTTAATTTTCTTTGCAGTAGCTGGTACGCTGCTCTGTTTTTGAGTAAGGTACAATGCTGTGCTTTGGATTTAGGATGAGAATAATGTTGACAATGCACTGATGTCTTAGTTGTTGCTAAGCAGTGCTTTAACTCAAGGACTTTTCATTATCTCATGCTTTGCCAGTGAGTAGGTGCATAAGGAGTTGGGAGGGAGCTAAACCTGAACAAACCAAAGGAGCATTCCATACCGTAGGATGTCATGCCCAGTATATAAACTGGGGGAAGATGGCTGAGAGGCACCAATTGCTGCTTGGGGATGGGCTCTGTGTTGGTCAGTGGGCAGTGAGAAATTGTACTGTTGCACTTATTTTTCTTGAGCTTTTCTCCCTTTTTTCCCCTTCTCTCTCTCCTTTACATTACTATCATTACTACTAATGTAATACTGTATTTCAATCACTAAATTGTTCCTACCTCAACCCACAAGTTTTACCTTCTTTTTTTCAGATCCTGCTTCCATCCCTAACAGATCCCCCATGAATTCAGATACCAGTCCTATTTATCACCCTTAGCAGAGAATATCCCACAACCCCACACTGCAGGATCCACAATGCTTTCTCTGCCTTGGCCAAGTTTCCATGTCTCTTGAACCTGTACTGATGCTGCACAGGCCCAAAGAGAAAGCAACAGCTGCAGTGCCAGACTTGCTATCTCTGACCTACTGACTGGAGATAAGCACATGGCAAAAGTACTCACAGTGTACGTTACATCCCTGTGCAAATAAGCAGAGCCAGGACAACCTCTCCCTCCAGCTAGGCTGTCTTGATGCAATCTGTGTATCACCAGCTGTATGGCACTTTGGAGATCTTTGATACAGGTGGTTTTACCTATGGTCTAAGCCTAGACAACAACAGGACTCAAAACAAAAGCAGTTTTCCTCAGAATGGCAAGATGGGAAGCACTGGGAAAGTGTCTGACAGTCCTTTGGAAGCAGTATGATCCTGTGACTTAAAGACAAGCACACGCATGGGCGAGACCCAAACATACACAGCCTTGCAGGATGCTCAGCACAAAGCATTTGAGAGGATTCTGGAGTTGGTTTTTATCCCAACAATATATATATTTGATATATACCTAGGTCCTACAGGAAAAATAGCTGCCATGGCAGGAAAACTTTTAAAGGAATGTCTGCATTAGAACAGTATGAGATTTGGTGTTCATCCCTGAAAGGGCCACAGGTGAGCCGATATTTACAGAGAGATGACCAAGATTGTCTGCCATTCTGTGTCTATTCTGTCTCTTGTCTCTCCCTTCTTTACAAAACTGTACAGCTTGAATGTGTCTCTCTCAACAAAATTAAGTTGCTCTTCCTGCAGTCTGGCCAAAAAGCAGGATAATGGCAGATTATGGAACGTGTATTTGTTTCTCCCAACAATATCCCAGAAATGGATTAGCCGATTTAAACCAGTTCTCTTCTGAACAAACAAATTCATCTCTCTAGGTGAGGAGCTCTGACACAAGCTTTTACTCAGCCTATTATTGCAACCACAGAGGTGTTGAGAGATGAGCAATGAGCTGCACAGAAGCTGAATGGCAGCGCAGGTGGGCTGCAATCTCACACAGCAGACCCAGGTTCCCGCTTTAAGGCGGGCTCCCACCTTCCTGACGCACATATCTGGGGATTCTCCTCTCTTCTTTCACAGTCTTTTACCCAGGGCACAGTGAGGAGGCCTCACTGTACTTTGCATCTGACGTGTGGTGCCACAGACTGCACAGGCCAGCTTTGCAAAATCTGCTTTCCAGCCTCTGAAATCTCCCTGCCATCTGGGCCTTCTGCTTTATGTCTCAAGTCTCTTGTATCTCCTGGCCACCACAGCGTGCAGACATGCTCTGTCAGACCAATTTCAATCAAAAAGGTAAATCAGAAAAGCTCTCAGGGCACAAGGGAGACTTCCCAAGAAATCTCAGTGAGTGGCAGCACATGGGAACCTTGCCCACAAGGCAGCAAGCAGAGAAGAGACCAGAGCTCTGCAGGGTAAGACCCAACTGTTAAATAGTGATGACAAAAATTCAGACCAGCCAAAACTCATACAACTGCTTTACCCTGTGAAATAGGGGCGTGGGGGAGAGGTTTCTTTAAAGCTGCATACAACAAACAGTACCGAAAACCCAGAACTGGGTATCCTAGGGCTTTGCTGTATGAACATAAAGGTGTTCCAAAGAAGAAGGCTTTAGCTAAGCATCCTTAGCCTGCCAAACTATCGGCTCTTAATGCCATGAGGCTGGCAGGAGGGTAGGGCCAACAAGTCCTACACAGCAACTTTTGGTACAATCCCATGTGAGGACCCAATCCTAAACTGATGTAAGCACTGTCACAGACTCTATCTATCAGGCCCGGGACCAATGGATGATAATCGTTATGACAAATCTGAGGCCAGCTGTAAGTCTCTGTGGTTGTTACTTTGCTCTGAACTGTGGCCATTTAGGTTTACAGCCACAACAGAGTAGAACTTCAGCCTGCCCTGAGACTGACAACTCTAATTAGTTGTTAGCAGTCCGGGCACTGGGAAGCGGAGTGAGCAATCCTAATGTTGTATCACCCAGGACAGGGCTGCGTGCACAAACATGAGCTCTAAGGAGCTTAATCCCAAACACAATACTGCAAGAAAAAAAAGGGTGTTGACAATTAGGAGTTAAATCCTCTGCTCTCAACAGGGGGAGCAGAGGGGTGCTGTGTGTTGAGAGAAATGCAGAAATAACATGTATACATTCAGCTCAGTCACACAAACCTCTATATAACTTATTTGGGCATAAGCAGGGATGATTTCCATCAATGTGATACATAACTACCAGGGCAGGCTTTGTTCAGAGTGGTGGTTCAATATCATGCCCATGGCTATGAATTATTTTATTCTTTTTACCAATTAAAGTCTCTAAGTTTGCAAACACTGAACTTGCAGAAGGCACAGTTTTCCTTTGGCTTTGAATACAGACATACTTGCCCCAGAACATCAGCTCATTCTCAAGCCTCTGATGGTGTGAAATGAACCAGAACACACCAGAGTTCTAGCTGGCAGGAGAGCCCGAGGTTTCCCCCTCTTGGCAGCAAGAGCTGTACCATGGAGAACAGCAATACTGAAACGTGAATGGAAGAGGAGGAAAGCTCCAGCCACTATAAAAGTAGAAAAACCATCTTTTGCCCCCAAGTAAGCTCCTGAACTGTACTCCTCAGCTTGGAGGAGGGTATCGGGATGAATTTCACCAAAGAAAATAATAAAGAAAAACAAAACAGTCACTATTAATAAATACATTCAGCAATTAAACCAAGCAGGTCTAAAATTCTTAGCAGATGGCTCTGTGGTGCCGCTCACATGGCCAAGCAGCAAGACAGATAAGCCAGCTCAGCCACAGATAGAGGGGTCATCTCTGGCTCCTGACAGTCTCATCTCTCTTAGACTCCCTTCATAGCAGGGAGAGCTGCAGGGAGCTCTTAGGAGCCAAAAGCTCTGTTTTAGCCGCTCGGCAAAAGCATCTCCATGCCAAAAGCGTGTCTCAAGAGCACGTTTAAGAGAGCAGTTAATATCCAAGCTTATGTTTCAGGAGGGGGCAGGGCACCAGCAAGAAGCACTGACATTGAGCTATGGCTTCAACAGTTGATCGAAACAGTTTAATGCATTTCCATTTCCAGCTGCATGGATCCAGCGATGTTTCTCACTTATTTACAGTATCACCCCCTCCCCTGCTCCCCGCTCTTGTGTTTGCTACATAGATAAGAGGGGAAATTGATGCTGACCATCGCCTGCCTGATGTACAGCACTGCCAATGGGTTCAGCAGGATTTTAAAGAGGAATGAGTCAACAGTGTGTGACCAGGAATAACATTTGCCAGTGTGTGAGCTTGAATAGAAAAACATATCTGTGCCCACCTGAACATTAGTTAAAGTGACAGTGGCAACAGATGCCCCAGCAGGACGTGTTCAGGCAGTCTTCCAGGTCAGGGCAGAGCCAGACCTGCTAGTCACCAGCCTATAGCAATGCCTGTGTCTAGGACTATAAATGGCTCCTGAAGTCTGATAACCATCCCTCCGAAGTGAATGCCAGTCTGCTTTCCTGATTACACCTAACATTCACTATGCTTTGAACATAAAGCACAATAACCCACCCGCTGCCTAATGTGGCAGAACTTTATCTAAGGGCAGTAAGTGTAATCCTTTGGAGATCAATCCCAGATGACTGGGGGCTATTAGTTTAGATCCAGAAGAGGTAAAATTTACAGGCCCTGTTACTGCAGGGAAGGAGAGACTCAGGTGAATTCCTTTTCTAAATTTCCTTCCTGCAAAGATTTCACCTGCTGTGTGATCCAAACATGGGAAACACGGCCAGCTTTCAGACCTGACTATTGAAAACAAAGGCAGCCCTATATATCTATTCCCCTTTCCTCCTACTCTTCTTTCATTGGGCACTCACAGACACCAAAACCTCTGCCAAAGACAAAAATGGCAGCAGCAAAAGTCTGCTTATCTCATCTTCAGAACACGGTGAAGTAATTAGCAGCTCTCAACAGAGGAGACAGCTGCTCTTCTACCAGGCTTTGATGGTTATACAAAGAGGGAGAAGCCATTCAGATGGTCAAGCCTGAGCCTGAGACAGCAAGTAGTGAGTGCTGTGAAAGAGGATTAACCCATCTGCAGGAAAATACAGGAGTAGATGTATCGAGGATCAGGTGGGACCAGGAGTGCAGGGTTGAACTGGACTTGGGCGGAGCTGTCCTGTAGTTAATGAGATTTTGTTCAGGACTGGCAAAGCATCAGAGCTGACACAGTATTATTCAAGCAGGAAAATGTACTAGGATTGCAATTTTCCCCATACTGTTTTATGAGGCTCTAACAGAGGAAATGTCATATTCACCATGGTAGTTGAGACAGTCATCTCAAGGGCTACCTCTAGCAACAGCCAGAGCTTAGAGTCACTACTAACCTTTGTAATTCCTGGAAATACTGTTTAGACCAGTCTTTTAGGTTACATGGCTTATATATGTCTTTCAATTTGTTCTCACATACTTCCTAAATCAGTATCTAAGTAGCATCCTTTTCACTGATCCACACATGCATGTTTTCTTTCCTCTTCTCACACATATCAGCTCAAATGACACTATTGTGTTCCAAAACCCACACTGCTGCACATTTTCAAGCCCAGTGTGTGTTTCACAGCCTTAGACCCCTACACAGGGTGGCCCAGCCCTGATTTTAAACACACCTCTGCAGAGGATTCATTTTTCTCCTGGGATTTTCTCAAGTACCTGGTCCTGAAAAAAACCCTTGATAACAGCATCAGTGATAGCATTGATATTATTAACAGTACTCTACCACCCCATTAATATTTTTATTTCAATACTTTGAAGTGCTGTGTTTATTATGTTGCACAAATCTTTGATGAGATGGGTCAGTTTTATTCCCATTTTGAAGACACAGGAAAAGATGACAAGACATTGCCAATCCAAGTGGTAGATTCCCAGGAGTTCTGACAAGCCCAGTCTCTTGCTCTAACCATTATACAACATTTCTTCATCTTAAACACAGAGCTATAAGGCTGCACGGACTTTCATAAACTTATTAATCTTTCAAAGCTCTACACTACAGACCAGGAAGTCTAGGGAATAGATCATCCATCCTGTCAGAGAGCTGATGATAGACAATTTCAGCTCATAAGCTAAAAGAAAAGCAATTTTTTCCTGCTTTCTAAATACAGAAAGGAAAGCAGCCCTTTTTGCTTTCTAAATACAAAAAAAAAAAAAACAAACCAAACCCCTCCCCAAAAAAAACCCACAAAAAAAACAACCCACAAAAAAACCCCCCAAAACACCAAAAAACAAAAACCAAACACAAAAAACCAAACCAAAAAAGCTAGAAAGTCCAAACACCTTTTTTTGATGGCTGACTTGTTCTTTTTGTCGTCTTACTCTCTTCCCACTATTGCAGTGCGGTTGGAGATGCCTATTTTTGGACCAGCTTGTTACAATACAGCACCATATGCATGAGGATGAAGGGAGAAAACCGGGCGAAAAGGGAAACACAGAAACAGGTTCTGACATCTAATCAGATCTGCTGTATTGATTTTGCAACTTTAGCTTTGGAGCCAATCAGAGGAGCAGGCACATTTCCATCCAGAAGGCGCTCTTCCCCAGAGCGCGGCGGCCGCCGAGCCGCTCCCGCGGCCGCGCAAACAGGCGGCCTGCATGCGCGCACACGCTCCCGGCCCCGGGGATGCGCGGCCCTCCCGGGCGCCGCTCCGGCGCGATGCGCGGGCCGGCCCAGGGGAGGAGAAGCGCTCATCACGGAGGCTGCAGGAGCCACACGATCCCCGTTTCCAGCAAGATGAGAATTCCAGCGCGAGCCGCCGAACTAATGAGCTGCCCACGCTGGAAAGCTGTGTTTCAATTAACCGCAGCAGCCTCTGCCGCACCCACATGCTTCCAGCAGCATGAGCACGGGGGAGAGGGATAAACAGGGTGCTGTTTCTGGGTCTATTTTTTGCATGAGGGGAAGGGAGGAGGCTGTAAAAGGGGCGAGGGCGATTCTTGCCCTACTTTCTTGGTTTGCAGTTTATTTTTCGTATTAATGGAAGGAGCAATTGACAGCACTGAAACCAAAGCTGCCTGCAGAGGCACAGAACAGGCAGTGCCACCATGAAGTCCTTCCATGTTTTCCCGGCAGGAGGAGATAGCTCAGGTGTAAAAACACTCAGCTTGCACCCACCTTCCACACAGAACTGATTGGCAAGGGAAGGGGGCTGTTCGGGTGGGCTGGCACATGGACCATATGACCACTGCTTGGGCAAAATCACAATAAAGCATTGCTTGGCCATGGGAAGACCCATAGGAAGAGAATGTTCAGTTACTCAAGTCCATCACATCTTTGCTTTCTTGAGGGTCACATCAAAGTCTCCGCCCCCGACCGCTTCTGGCTTGCACCTACCATCTTTCTTGTGTGAGGAGTCATGTCCTTCCCCTTCAGCCCTAGATTCAGGGCTGTGATCCCCCTCCAGACCACCTAGTAAGACTGAATTCCTCCCAAGCTCGGCACTGCTGCTCCCTCTGCAGGGGCAGTGAGGGTCAAGCGAGGTCCACACAGCTTTCAAACAGCAATACCAAACCGGGGATACCAGCAGGTCTGACGGTTCTTTGCTCACAAGTGAAATGTTGCTGTATCTCTGATCATCTCTTGATGTGACCAAGAGTTACCTTCCCTGCCACGTCCCTCCAAACCCCACGTAACTGAACCAGGCTGCCTCCCTGAACAGCTCAAACCAAGACACACATTTTCACCCTGCTTAAGGGAAGCTTCTCCACACATACTTATCTGCCTAGAAATCTTCACACATTTCCCTATCTCATCCTATAATCTAATCCTGCCACGCTCCTGAATAGAGAGATAATTTTAAAAGAGGCTCTTCAAGTACTCAAAGTGCCTGCAGGATTTCACACACCTCTGTTATTGCTGTGCTCCCAGCAGCTCGTGTCTGTGAGCAGTTTGTCTGGTTGGTTTCAGCCAGGTTGTCTGCTCTGGTCTCACTTCTCTTATTCCCGGGGAGTGAAGTGTGGCAGCATATATAATGAGTGTTGCTATGCTGTGTGTGGAAGCTCGTCAGCCACAGCGCAGAGGCAGCATGCCCAGGTGTAAATTAACCTGTTCCCTGCCCGCCCCACACCTGTCAGATCTGCACTGCTCCAAGTACTCTGCAAGCGTTCAACAATCACACTGTACTAATGGGATGAGATCTGCAGGGAGAGCCAAGGCATTTTACCTGGCTGCCTTCTCCCAGTCTGATTTGAAGTCCTGTAAGAGAGAGAGCACAGACTGCTGCATGTCAAAACACGCCTCAACAGCTGTGGGAGATGCTGAGCAGGCACTCACTTCTCTGGAGGGAGAAACCACTGCAGGGAAAGGATGGAGATGTCACCCAATGCAGCGTCCCACCCTCTATGTTCACTTTTGTGGACAGATACTGCCTTCAAGTGGGACTGGGAGAACCACCCGTAGCCGAAATCACCCCACACACCACACCTGCTAAGAATTAGTTTCCTGTTACTCACAGCCTGGTTGCATGAAAACCATTTGGGAGTATACATTCCCTGTTAGGTCTGCCTAGCACTGCTTTTCAGGCAAAAAGGTTCAGGCATATCCAGGGGTAACAAAGCTGAAGAAAGGGTTGTGGCATGGAAGTGGTCTAAATAACATTAATTTTCTACCTTTTGAGTACTTGACTTTACAAACTTACTAACATGCCCTGAAGGTATTTTACACGCATGTAATGCACATCAACACACCTGGTAAAGCTGCACTTATCCCCTGATACAGAAATAGAAACCATTGTACACAAACACACACAGCACCTCTCCCTTCCACTTGCAACATGCTTGCCATATGGTACCCTGCCCTTGGCCTTGTGCAGCCTGCCTGACCAATTAAATATAAACTGTTCAAAGGTCCCCAGACAAAAGAGATGTGTCTGCTCGGCCCAGTAAGAAAGGTCAGCCCTGCCTATCCCCCAGGCTTTTGTGTTCACAGGCATTCAGGCAGGCACTCCAGCACTGTAGGGTTGTACTCACACTGCACGTTGAGCTGCACCAGGGCTTCCCGGGGTCTGATGTTAAATCCATTGTACCTGGCTGTCTGGCACTTATAGGTCCCGCTCATTTCTCGGCTCACACTCTCCAGGTGCAGCCTCCCATCGTATGTCTCCATCGTCATTGTCCCTGAAGGCATGGGGGTTTCCTTATCTACCCGGGACCAGATGATGGGTGGCTTCGGCTTTCCTCGAACCTCGCACTGCAGCTCGGCCCTGGAGCCTTCCCGCACAGTGATGGTGGACTGACCCTTAGGGACACTGATTGTTGGTGGCACTGAAAGGGAAACAAGAAGGGAATCCTTTTACACCGCGTTTTCAGCAAGTAAGGAACATTCTTGAGATGCTTCTGATTAAGCCACACCAACAGCTTTGAACTCCAAAGGTTTCCACTTGAGACACTGCAAACCTCTCTATGAACACACTGACCATGCAAGTTATCCTACAGGGTCTGGAGCTGCAGGGTACCACGGAGGATCCCAGCCTTTCCAACAGTGTATCCCAATATCAATGGCAAGTGCCAGTTGTATTGGGGCAGACTCCAGGCTCCCATCCCTCTGTTTGCAAAATGTTATCCAGCTGCAGGGATAGCATCAAGGAACACAAAGGCAAAAGTCTCTTTGATCCATTTCTCAATTCCTGGTCAGTGAATTTCTCAAGTGGAACTGCAGTCTTTTTGGCAAAAATAGAAGTCACATCTGCCAAGGTATCTAGACACCTTATCCAGCTCAGACCAAAACCAAGACTTAAAGGATTAGTGCTTGTAGAGCCTATCCCCAGCCTTCTCAGCAGTCCAAGATCCCGGTTTGTTCCTAAACCACAGCAACGAGTCAGCTCTGTTAAGTGTCTTTGCTTATTTTACTTTTATTGCATATTTTACCTTTATTATTTATTTGCTTTTATTGGTGAATGCACTGTTGTCCCCAGCAACTGTGAATTTCTCACACCAATAAACCTCTGGTGCATTTGACTGAGAGATAGGTCCCAGCAACAATCACTCCTGGCATCCCTTCGAGGCTGGGAAGAGTTTACCCAGCAGAATTGCTGCTGAGCTGGGGCTAGAGTTGGAGGCACAGTAACACTCAAAGAAATATCCAGCTATCAACTGGCAACCAAAACTTTGCTGATAAACAAAACTTGTAAGAAACCTAGTGAATACAGGGTACAGATATGTTAGTGGGAAGAGGTTTGCTGTTCACATCCCCAATTCCACCAAGAACCCTGGAAGGGGATTTTTGTGCTAAACCACATGTAATATTGACAATTTATTTGTGTTAGACTTTAGAGTCAACAGTTCAGCTGAGGTAAATCTGGTTACAATCTTTTCTGAAAGCTCCTTTTTCAGCCCTTCCTGCTGACAGTGGTAACACTTGGATTGACACTTCCATAACTGCAAGGGCCATGTACTTCGTTTCCATTTAAATCAAAATACAGAACTACAGAAGCTGTAACAAGCTGGTCTGACCAACATTAGCTCAATTCAGCTCCAGCAAAGGAGAGTGTGCTACAGTAATTGTACATGTTACAGCCTGCAGCTCTTTATGAGCAAATTTAGGATGGATCCAGCCTAATCTCCCTCTGCAGTGACCTCCCCATGCAACAGGGAGGCCACATTTTCAATTTGCAGGTCTCCTGTGGGCTGGGGAATCTCATCACACCCTGTCCTGCACGGTGCAAAAGGACAGCAGCACTTCCAGTGCTGACGCTGCCGGCAGTCGCTCACCTGGCGAGCAGCAATTTTCTCCACAGGAAAAGTTGTAAATTGCATTTGAAGATTTTTTTTAATTAAAGCTATCTCCTTGGAGCTGCTCGGCGGAGGCAGTCACTTTGATGAGCTTGGGCTTTGCTCAGTGGGGAATCATGGAGCCACTGCTGCTGTCCTCTTGCTCTGATCCTGTGGTTTGGGGAAAACCTGGCGTTTCCTATGGAAATCACATGTTGGAGGCAGCTCGTTGCTGATTGTGGGGATGTTGCATGTAGGACAGCCTTGGCTGCTGCATGGAGGGCTGCTCCACCAGGGAGAGCTGTTCTCATTCCCTGGGATGCAAAGTTGTCCTGCTGGCCCAGGCCGACAAAGAGAGGCGTCAAAATGCCCCAGGCTGCCCTCCTTCCCTTCCTCGATGGCAGCATCCACACAAGCACATGGGACTCATTCTCCTCCAGACAGGCACGGGGCAACCTGTCACCACAGACACCTCCTTTAAGGCAGCAACTGGCTCGTGCTTGGAACAACACCTGCACTGACAGACACTGCCAAGCTTCTTGGAGTCATCTAGGGTCTCCCAGCCCTTCACAGCCTCCTACCCTTGCAGTCTTAAACACAATTGCACTCTGCCATCTAGTGATCTTGGGCAAAAAGCATTGTTCCAGGTGGTATCAGCCACACAAGTTTGGGAGAGCCAGTTTTGCAGCAGGACTGGGGAGTTCTCCCAGTTTTGTTCCCTGTTGGTATGACAGGGTTGGTTTCAGCTGGCATGGAGAGGTCCTACCTTCCATGGCTGCCCACAGAAAGGAAGGACCATTCTTCAGTGTTTAGTGGATCCATGGCACAGTCAGGGCTCAGTCTCCAGGCTGCCAAAAGAACTGGATGCAATCCTATTGGGAGCAGTCTGGCCCCAGTATTTCTAATGGGAGACAAGGGATTCCCAAAGCATCGATAGTAGTTGCAGCACTTTTGTCTGGGGAGCTGAAGTGAGCAGCATCCAGAATCAGGAGTGAGATCAGCCTGGCCTGTGGATCCAGCAGAACCAGGGACTGAGAAGAAAACTTCTAGAAAGGTGCAGGTCAAAATCTGTGGGCAGCTGACTCCTCTGAGGAGTCTTCCATCAGATTACTAATGCAATGCTTCTTTGTGCTGTACCCTCTGGTCCTGGAAAGGCAGCACAATGACAGGGATGTAATGAAGAGCACAGCTGGACCCACCACTTCTCCAGAAACAGAAAGACAGCCCCGAGACTCTGTATTTCAGTCCCCAAAGTGACTGACAAACACTTATGTATTTGTCTTGTCCTCACTGAGCCATGGGGTGAAGCTTTGACCCTGATTTTAAGGGGGGAGGCATTTATAACACTGGGACTCCTACAGAGAGTGCCCAAGACAGACTGCATTTGCAATCCAGTAAGCATTAAAAATCTTCACAGAATTTCTATCCTGGACACAACTCTGAAAAAAGGTACATTCCTCATAAACAATGCCAAAGAGAAGAAAGAGCAACTTTCTTTCTCTTTTACTCTCTTCTAAGCAAAGGGACATTTGAAATTTGCTGAAATACCACCCCTGCTTCCTTCCCTCACAGTGTGGAGATTTGTTTGAATAATCACACTGTAAAGCTGTCGCTATAGCTTTTGCACTTTGGACTTTTCATAGGGAGAAAATATAAAGGAAGATCTGCTTGGTACATAATATATCTGACAGAGAAGTTGTAACTATTACCTGTCTCCAATCTGAGCCAAGTGCTTGCCTGAGCATGTAAGATGTTTCTCCACTAGCATTCGAGACCTGCATGTGAGGCTCTTAAGAAAAGCCAGAGGCATGGGGCTGTGGGGCAACCAGTGATGCCAAACACTCCTCTGGGGTCCCCACCTGCCAGAGAGAGGCTCACCTGTCTCTGAGGAGATGTTCACCTCCACACTGAGGTCAGGAATGGGTGCTCCCTGGAAGGTAGCCACGCACAGGTAGGTGCCATAGTCACTGAATCTCAGGTCAATAATCTCCAAGCTGCAGGTCACAGGTGGGAGCTCGGGGTCATTGCGGGTGATGAGCAACCGGTCTGAGAACTTGGCTGGTTTCCCGTTCTTGTACCACGAATAGACAACCTTCTCCTGGGGGACAGCATCCACATGGCACGAGAGCTTCAAGTCCTGGCCTAACTGGATGGTCTCGCTCTCTTTGATCACATCAGGGGTGATCTGGAACGTGGCATTCTTCATGGCTGAGATGGACAGAAGTGCAAAACTGGTTAGGGATAGCAAAGTATCTTGCATGGGACAGGAAAACTGTTCTTTGCTCCTCAGGAAGGCAACATTTCCATGCAAAATCTGCCCGAAGACTTGTGAAATCTACCTCTCCCACTTGTGTTCCCACAAAATGTCCCAAGGGCCTCACATGTGGCAGTCTGGGATCCTCCAGTTCAGGATAATGCTACAGCCCAGGATGAAGCTGCAAGCGGTGCTTGCACAGCCGTTGGTCTGGGAGCAGAGAAACTTCTCCAGAATATTAATTACTACTAAATATCAGATTCGCCCTCAGCTGTACAAGAACAGCCAGGAGGAATGCAATTCCCCCACTCCCTGAAAACACATGCTCAGAGAAAAACAGCAACTTACACCGCACCAGCAGGTTCACAATCTTCTTTGCTGGGTTCCCCACATTGTTGATGGCCGTGCAATTGTAGTAGCCTGAGTCCTCCACACGGATCCTCCAGATGGTGAGGCTGCCTCCTTGCACAAGGCTATTGGGAGGCATTGGGCCAGGAGAGTGGGACCAAACCACTTCTGGGTGTGGGTCACCGCCCGTCAGAGAGCACTGCATAGTGATGTTGTCACCAGGGTTGACCACCAGTGTCTCATTAACAGACAGCTTCAGAGCAGGTGGGGCTGGAAAAGCACAAAGAGGGCCACTTCAGAGCTTGAGAAAGACCCACCCACTTGCCTGTGCACAGCATCATACTTTTTATGATTTGTTCTTGTTGATGGCTGGTTTGAGTAGGGACAGCTGAAAGGAACTATGAATTCATTACAAATATGAGGTATTTGTGAATCTAAAGCATGATCATTACCATGTCTTTGAGTGAGAACACTGCCCTGGTTTAGGGCAAAGTCACCCTAGGACAAACACTCCGTTCTTTTATGGCTAGGAAACAGAGCAGGCAGGACCTCACACTGTCACGGTGTGGCTCGGGCAGGCTCGGCACTGCGACCTTCTGTAAGAGTCTCCCAAAGCACAGAGAGGCACCAAGGTCGGGGCAGAGTTGCCCCCTGCTCTTGCACGCACAGCTGATGGTAATAAGGCTACGAAGGCCAGGAGGGGTTCCTCATGTTTATTCCCAGCTGGGTTTGACCCCACTCTGGAAGGGACGGAGCAAAGAACGGCAGAACAAAGGCAGGACATTAGGTTTTATCCCAGGATAGCAAGGGGCGGAGAGAACATCAGGGCCAATGATCTGAGGGTCTGGAGGTGGCACACAGGAGGGGCTAGGGGTATGAGGGCCAATGGGAGGATAGGGAAGGAGTGGCCAGGGGACAGGGAGCAACGGGGGTTTTAATCAATGGGGTTACAGAACTTGGAACTTGGCCACGTAAGGCAAACAGAACGTGAAACTGGAATAGATTGACTTGATTCTCATGGGAGAGGCCAGGATCTATGGGCTGCCCTTTCAAGCCACCTACATCACAGCACCCCAGAAAACACTCCACCAGTAGTGCTTAGGACTGGGGCACAAAGCAGCTATGACATTTTATCAGTGCTCAGTGCAGGTTCTTTATGGCTTAGGATGTGGGTCAGAAGAAAAGCCCAATAAACCCACTCTGCACATATAGGGGTGGCAAACAGGCAGCATTTGGCAGACTTGAAGTTTCTTGACTCCTGACACAAATGCAGCCAGGCATAAGGGCAATGGAAGCCTTTGTAGCCTTGATGGAGAGGTGAAGGAGAAAGGAGCGGCTCAAAGGAGTCTGCTTGAACCCAACCACTGCTTGTGCTCAAGGACAGCTGGGATTAAACTGCTCCTCTCGTTCAGAGTTTCCATCCCAAGAAGCAAGCTTTAGGGAAGGTCTATCTTTAAAAAAGCTATCTAGTTATCCCATGATACGCCTCTCTCTCTCTCATACCCAACTAGACATCTTTGAGAGGCAAAGGCTTTGCCAAGCAGGTAGTCCTTGCAGCTCAGAGACTGGTATGGAGGACTAGGACCTGTCTGCACCTTAACAGACCATGAACAGCAGGTCTGAACCTGCTCTTAATTTCCTTCACCTCCTCAGGTGTCTAATATGCTCTTCTGTACACCTGGGGGCTATCACAATCACAGGGATTCTCCTTCACATTCAATTGAGCTGAGACTGATTCAGTGTCTAGACAACCTCTCCTTTGAATGGCCTGGTACCTGTTTTTTGGTTCCATTTTATTTCTGCACCCTTCTCACTACAGCCCCCTCCAGGAACTAATCAAAATCCTTCCCTTTGTATTTTCTAGTTAATTCCATGAAAAGTCTTTCAAAGCCTCTATGAGCATTATCACTAGCTCCATCCAGACAGAGCTGAGAAAGTAGCAGTCCCCAGCACAAAAGCAGGGAGTATGTTTTAAGTAACAGCCATAATAATGCAAAATAAGACATTGTTCCATATTCATGAAGCCTGATTTAACAGCATCATTATTTCTGCCTCTTCTCTCCCTGGACCCTGTGTTAATGAGCTGTGCTGAATTTGTGTTGGATCTCTGAATTACAGCCCATACAAACAAGGCAAGGAGGACTCTTCTCTCCTCAGCACCAGTGCCATAATTTAGTAGCACAACTACTGCCGTGCTGGGATATTGCTTTGGTGTACTGAATATAATGTCCTCCCTGGCCACTGCACATGCTGTTTGTGTCAGAGGTGGCCAGCTATGCCTAAGGAAGAAGGTGGCTCTTCTGCTACCTGCACTTGCCGTTTTGAGGCCAGTGACTGGAGCCCTTGAATTTCAGGAGGCCACAGCCTGCACTCAAAGAGACTTTGGCAGGTCTCTTTGCTGGAGCCTTGTAAATAGTGTGCAAGGGTTAATGCTTATTAAATAAGCAAAGGAAGGATTTGTACGTCCTCACCAAGCTCCAGATGGTTTCATGAGGTAATATGAAGCCCAGAAACGCAATAGCTCAACTGACCGTGGCTGGGCAGGACACATTCCTGTCACTGACTCAGTGTAGCTGACACCTAACAGCTGTTTCTGCCCTCGGACATTGAACTGGTCTCAGGTTCACAGTGCACAGACAAACTGACAGATGCAGCATCTTGCCTGGGACTCTCCATCCATCCCTGTCAGAGACAGAGAAAGCCTGAAACCAGCCCATGTCCAGAGGGAAGGTGTCAGAGTTGGGGAGCACAAACCAGAGGTCCTGCAGGCTCTGGTAAAGACTTAGGGCTCTTGCAGATTTAGGGTTGGGTGTGCACATATCTGACCCACACTCATCTTGCCCAGCTCTGGGCAAGGCAGCATGTTAAAAAGGTGAGATGCTGGTGCAAGCACTGCATCAGGGCAGGCTGTGTGTGCATGCAGGAAGGAGGCAGGAAAACTGCAAATCTGACATCTGCACAGCTCTAGGCAGCAAGCTCCCATGACATGCCCCAAAATGGAGCCCTGGCTGTGGCAGCCTGCATGGGCTACCACTCCCCACTCCCACTCCTGTCAGCAGACAGAGGTTAACAGACTGCAGACATTGTTATGCAGGAGATGATTCTCATTTATTTGTAACCTGTGGCAATTCCTTTTGTTCTTGGCTGGGAAAACCTGCTGGCGGAGTCTGCTGAGCAGCGAGGGGACCATTAAAAACAAAGAATCGCTTTCAATTCCCTTTGAAGTCCAATTTGCTGCAGTAAAACTGCAGGAGAACTAACCAGCTGGGCTGCTTAATTTTTGCAGAAATTGAGGAAGGGGGAAACATCAGGCTGACCCTGCTAGAGCAGGTGATGGCAGCTTGGTGCTGAGCTGGTCCTGTGGCCCTGTGGACCCAACTTGCTGCTCTGGAGCCAGGCAACAGCAGCAGAAGAGGAGCAGGGACATCTTCCCACTAAGGTTGCAGACAAAGAACCCATTCCCTGCTGCATGGCCCAAGCTGCTGAATAGAGTTTGGGAGAAGTCCATCTCCTTACTGTAGACTATGATCTGCACAAAGGACACAGAGGAGCCAGCTGAGGAACAAATGAGCTGAGGAGATTCCCCTGGCCTGACCCACCAATTCACCTCAAGGTCTGCAGTGCTTTGGACCATAAATATTTAAGAGAGAGAAATTTCAGCATTTCAGCACCCTTTGGGCCCTTCTCAGTTGTAAAGGCAAAGGCATCCCGAGTGAAGCTGCTCGGGATTCTGGGCACAGCCAAGCCTAGAGAAGCTGTGAAAGCACAAGCGCAAGGGGAACAGAAAAGACCTAGGCAAAAAACTGAGAGAATTAAAGAATTTCATTTAAATATTTCCTCATCTATGCACAATACTACCTACAGGGCAAGTAACCAATATAATATTTCATGTTAAATATAGTCGTGCTATTTAACACAAACCCTGCTCACACCACAATGCCAGCTTCATTTTCACTGCCAACTTTTAATACAATTTGCTAAGAACACATTTTCCATGGCCCCTTTGAGCTTGTAGTCCCAGGCTCCACTGTAACTATGTATAAATATGCATCTATAATTAAAAAACAGGGAAAAAAAAAAAAAGACTAGATAGATGTACCTCAGAAGCTGGTGTAAATTGAGCTCATATCACTGATTTGTCATCAGGTACAACCTGAAAACACTTTTTCCCCATTCACTTCGTACAGGGGCTGGACTGAAATGAAGAGTAGTTTCCCTGTGTTTGGGCTGGCAGGGGGAGAGGACATGAAAAAAAATTTGATTTTCTAACTCTTCAAAGCTGTATAAGATCCCTTTCTTCATCATGAACAGAAGAGAAGTGTTTAAAGGGAATATTTCAACATTTGCTACACACTCATCCTGAGAGAAATTCAGCTAATAGGGTGAGTTGTTCAAGACATGTTCAGAGATCTTACTACAAAGAGAATATTTTTTTCTGACATTAGCTATAATTCACTTTCTTAAGCTCATTATTTTTCTTCTTCCTACATAAAATGAGGCAACTATTGTTCAGCACCTTGGAACTCAACTCAGATCAATAAACGTAATTTAAACAGTATCAACAATATCCCATCAACAGTTAACAACATCAAAAAAAGTTCTGTTTCCACTGCACAAAGACGACACAAGGGATGCAAACTGTTTTGTGTTACATTAGAGAGGTGAATAATTCAAACAGCTACAATGCCTTTCTCTCTGATCATGGAATACCCCAGGGCTGGAAGCAATTTCCTGACATTTATTTATTATTTGCAAATATTCAACACACATGGGGGCTTTGCAGGTGGGGATTTTTTATTGTGTGTGTGGTTTTGGTTTGGGGTTTTTTTAATGGACAGGTTGCAATCAAGTCCTTGCCCATATGTGATACTCAGTGACACTCAGTTATCGTTCACTTATTGCACGTCAAGCAGGTGGCACCAAACTGAATCTTCTCACAGCTGGAGGTGACCTCAAGCCCTGCCAGTGTGAATATGAGTATAGAATTCATTTATTGTGAAGGCACTGGAGAAGGTGGTCGACAGACATCAGTACCAGTGGAGCCCATTACCTGGGAGATGCTTAGAGCACAGCCTGGCAAACCAGGCTGGAGTCACATGAGGATGAATTATTTGTAAGAACTCCTGCAGCACTGCCCCGCTCTAGACTGTATCAAATCTATTTTTAAAGTCACTTAGAATTATAAATAAATAAAACAGTGTATGAATTAGAAGCTACATGGTGCCTCAACACCTACACATAGTCTGTTTTAGTGATCTCATGGCAGCCTTGGCCAATGCAGTATGCTACGAGAAACTAGAGCAGCCACAAGACTTCCATGTGAAGGATCTGTAATCCCAGCAGTCATGTAAATGAGGTCAAGGGGCTGCAGGCCCTGGAAAGAGGGCCGTGTTATCCTCCTGGAGGAGTAATGGTTGCTGAGCAGGTGAAGGGTCAGAGGGCTGCAGGGACCCTTCATGTCCCCTCTTACCTGTGGTGTTTGTGAGCTGAAAGGTGATGGATTTGTCAGGGATACTGCAGACATTGCGGACAGACACCTGGCATGTGTAGCTGGCATAATCCTGAGGTCGAAGGTTCTTCAGCTTCAGGACTTTTGTTTCACCCTGGGATTTGGGAAAAAATAGGGGCAAAAAAGGACACAGGTGTACAAAGCACAGATCATCATTCCAAGTCCATATCCTGCCCCAAAATTTACAGATTACCAGCAGCTCCCATGAAAACCTTAGGGAACTGTGCAGATTTCAACCCCCCCCAGCTCTACATAAAGGAGACACAAAATGTTTGCACTGATCGTTTCACCTCCAGGGTTTTGCAAAACACCCAGCAACTGACTCCCATGACCTGAAAGCACTGCCAAACAGGTCTGGGCATAATTTCTCATCAACTACTGCCAGAAACATCTTGTAAAACATGACAAACCTTAACCATCTCAGAACAGACCCTGAAATCTAACTCTGAGATGTCAGTAGGAACCCAAGGGAAGTCACTGGGGACTCAACATTGCCAAACCAAAGTAATCAGAGCAGACTGAGGCATTAATACTGGCCTAAATATGATAGGTTCAACAGTTATGCTCTAGAAATCTGCAGTACAGGAGGAAAAAAAATTCAGAGAAATACTCAAAGAACTTCCAAAACTTTCTGATCCCTCTCCTCCAGATTCTAATCTCATTTATGCTGATATAAATCCAGAGTGACTGCAGAGAATTTGATAGCCTTTTCTCATTCTAAGGGAACAAATAAAATCACTGCCTGCACTCCATTAGTTACCGGCTTGTTACAGAAACTGAATCAAGTTGTTACATTAACGACAGATGTGTTCTGTAGATTTTTATTTACGGAATGCAGAAAGCTCTGAGATGCATCCCATGGTTTGCACACCCTGCAACTCATATGTCTTCTGCCGACAGCTTGTTGCTGTTGTTCTTGAGTTTGTCTAAATCTCTTCTGGAGAAACCATTCCATAACTGCCTGCAAGTGTGAGGAGGTGTCAGCATGACAAATCTTCCTGAGGACAACCTCAAGGGACTGGACAACAAGCTCAGGAATGCTAATATGCAGAGAACAAGGATGTGAAGTGAGTAAATTAGAATGATAAAAGCTAGGACACCAATAACCCTAGGGAAGTCCTGCCCCCTTGAAAGACCTTGAGAATTGTTGCTATGCCACACAAATTATGGCATTTACAATATGCGTATCACCTACTTACTTACAGGGTCATATGTATCCTGTTTATTGATTGGTAAATTTGGGTATATGTGTCTAAGTCTTCAGTGTAAATAATTTTTAAAAAGCTTAAACAGTGAAGTATTCACTTCATTTTTAATGTAAAAGCCTGTTCAAATGTGACACTGATAGAAGTTCATCTTTAATACAACCCTGCAAACTCCAGTGAAGGCTACTTTGTTAAACATTCCAGCAAGATTTTCCCCTTTCAACAGCCTTGCAGAGGTGTGTTTTTGTTAACTACAACTGCTACCAACCCAAACTTACAGGCTTATGCTGGTGTTAAGGAGAGGACCACAAGGGCATGCCTGACTGAGCACAGCAGTCCCAACACCCTCTTTCAGAGCTGGGAATGACCCATCATGTTGGGAGCATTGCCCGACAGCAGCTGCAGCACGCTGGGTCATTTAAACATTAATGCTGCAACATGGTGAATTTTTGCCAGATGCCTTATTTAGCTAGAGAAAATATCCCAAGTCCTAAGACATCCTCTCATTAAGCAATGTCTCCTGCTAATTACACTGAGCCTAGTGAAAACTAGAAGAGCCCATGGTGGCTTCCTCTAAGGCCTGGGATGTCCTAGTTGGGAGCCACATAGCACAGAGACAAAGCTGTCTTCAGGGCCAAACAGCAGTGCTGACCTCCAGTGTTTCTGCAAATCTGCCACTAACCTGCAGCTCTCTCCTCCCTCCTCATTCCCCTGAATATTTCCATCTGGATGCCTATTTCCATGACCTACAGAGACGGCGTGTTTCAATAAAATATGAACATGACTACATTAACTTAAAGGTTGCCTGGGGCATTGCTCAGAAATCAAACTCAGCCAGAATGTGCCCTGGGCCCAGCTTTGGGAATGCAGGAAAGTGCTTGGGATGAAACAGGTGCCCTTGGGAGTTGCCTTTTCAGCCCTCCCTTCCCACCCATCCCTGCCATGTGTTCCCCAGCAGCCTTGCTGGAAGTACTGGGGCTGATTATCATCTAAAGGAGATTCAGATCACGAGCTCAGCTTAGGGTAACATGCCCAGAGTACCCTAGCAAAAGAAAAATTCCTTTCCATCTCCCATTGCATTGGCAGGGTAATTACTGTGAAGAAAGTTGTGTTTAGAGGGGAAACCTCATGGTGCAGGACAAGTCCAACAGAGGCAAGCAAGAGAAGGAAAAACAGTATGGACACCTTGTCACAGGACAACAGGCAGGAGGTGCCCAGGCACTTGGGCTCCCCATTATTTGTGGCCATTAGGAAAAGCTCATGGATCCCACAGCAATGCTTGCCATTTGTTCACACTGCTAAACAGAAAGCCCTTCCCTGATATATGGAGCCTGGGCACTCAATTAAGAAAAAAAAATTAGTGATGGGAGATAGAGGAAATCCAAATTTGTGATTGTTTGGATTTTAGTCTCAGCCATCCAACAGCTGCATAACCTCATTAGGGGAGCTGTGTCACTGCTTTTAGGGACAGTGATAAAAAGGGAAAGGCTTTCCTAGGCTGTCACACTCCCTCCTACTGCTCGGCTCCTCTTGTACCCAGGGAATTTGCATGCAGAAGGAAGGTCTACCAGCCCTTCTGGAGGCAGTGCTCCTTGCAGCAGCCTGCACCCTCTCCCCAGCACCATAATCCATGCTGGGAAGGAAACACCACCCACTGGAGTGCCCTGCATCAGCAAGACGCTCAACACAAGTTGGCAGAGGTTTGCTTCTTTTCACCTGTGTGTAAAGGGGTTCATAGATGTCCACGCCATTGTCCTGACTGTGAGAAAGTGTCTCAGCTCCCCGCTTCCAGATGAAGCGAGCTGGTGGGTTGGAGTTGACAGTGCAGCGCAGGAAGACGGTCTTCTCCTGGTAGAAGCTGCCACGCACATCACTGATGGTCTGGTGAACGGTGAGAACAGGTTCATCTAGATCTGGAAGGGAGGTAAGGAGGGTCGCAGCCTTTGTTAGCAAAGCTTGGTCTGCACGTACAGCCTGCAGAGCAGACGATGCTCCAGGTACCACTGAGGAGAGGGGAAGGTCCCATACGTTTGGCTGATGACAACTGCTGATTTAAGAGCTGATCTGAGGGCAGGTAACACAACCAATATCTAAAGGGAACAGACAGGAGAAGCCAGAATTCTCCCGCTCACCACACAAACCTTCAGAGAACAGAAAGCACTTTATGGTTTGCAGATCCCTGTGCAGTCCTCAAAAAAAAACACCTGCCTGCCACGTGTCTCAGAGCAGTGGGCTGCCTCACTTTTCCCAATGGCAACCCCCTACAGAAAATCACCACTTTCTACTTCAGTGAGAGGTCAGAAGGCTCCCAGGAAGCTCTGTACCATCATAATGTACACCACCATTTTCCAGTTCCCAAATCCCTCCTGAAATCATGGGGTTTAGCCCATGTCTGTGAGATGTCCATACAAATGACATGACAAACTTTCAAGACAAGGAATGAAAGTAAAAAATCAGGACAAGATCAAGGAAAGTGAGTTGGAAAGTGATCTAGGCAGAGCAAATCTCATGGGGAGTCATGGGAATATGAGATGCAAAACACTGTAATAGGTATGTATAATTTCTCTCTCTTCCTATTAAATATCCTCTGTGTATTTTCTTCGAAGTCTGTACCTACTGTCCTTCTTTGGCAACTTCTAGTCACTGCAACTCCCTAAACTGATAAGATTCTTATTTTTTCTCCCTTTACAGAAGATGCTCCTTTCAATTCCGTTATTGTACCTGCACCAGACACGCAGCCACCATGACTGAATCGATGGTAATCAGGGGCTACACTTGCAAGGACAGAAGCAATAGCTCTGCAGGAAGAGGATTTCCTCCATGCACACCGAGCATACTGCCCCCCCTACAGTTGCCCACCTGCTAAAAAAAGGATGATTTTCTTGGAAGTTGCAGCAGGTATCAATGTTTGAACATCAAGGCCTCTGGGGGACACCGCAGAGGCAGTGGATCTTTCTCCGCACAGAACCACTTTGAGACTGAGGTTAAATGTAAAGTTTCCTTTTGACAAGAATTGGCCCTCTAAAACTGAAATCAGTCCCTGTGTCTTTAAGTATGTCTTAAGGCAGCTTTTGAGCACAAGTTGAAGCGATTCTGTATTTTCAGGAATGTTATGACCCCATCTTCAGTTGCAAGTAAAACCAAGGTACTTGTACCCAGTACCCCTTTGTGCTGCCAGCATGATCCTCTGCACATGCTAATGTGCTCACCACCCCCTGCCCTCCCATGCCACCTTGTTTTCACAATATTTTATTTTGCAGATTTAGAAGTTTGGAGATCTGACTTCCAGAAAGGAAGAGGGAAGCAGGGATGAGTTTCTGCTAACATGTCATCCAAACAACGTATGGTCTCTGCTGAATCACAAGTGTCAACTTGTGGATTTGCATCTTTTAATGAGCTGTATGCTCGGCGGACAGCAATTGTAATGAGACCTGAAATTTGTCTGCTTGGCCATAGCTCAGAGATATGAGTAGAGCCATTAATAGAATAATGACAAGACACAAAAAATATCCCAGAAAAAAAACTCCGCCAGCCAAAAAACACCCACAGCTGAAGAAAAACATATGCAGATGGAAAATAAAAAAGCTCCTCTGCATACAGTGCTGTCTTCATGTGGCCATCGGGTGACTGAACATCAAATTCTTTTGGACCAGGACCCTGAGCACAACCTCTCCTCTTTTCCTCCTTCTTTGTCCTTAACCCTCCTTTATTTGTTCAAACTTCACGAGTCACGCTGTAGTCCTTCCGAGACCATTTCTCAGCAGGTAAAACACTTCCCTTACTAACCAAAGAAGCAGCTCACCATTCCGGTCTCCTGGCTCCCAGCTACTCCCTAAACAGAAAACAATGCCTTCTTTTTGGTTGCTAAAACTTTCCTCCTTTGAATCCTTCAGCCTTCTTTTGTAGCAGTCAGCTCTAGGTCTAGCCCTCCTGAGAAAAGCTAAAGTAAGACCTATGACAATATGTATGTCCTTGATGTACGAGTAACGCCACTGATGTCAGTGAGCTGCTCAAATGATAAATTTGGCCCAAGGCTGTTCATGGAGATGATCACATGGGATGTTTCGTGCACAATAAAAGCTTGTAAACATTCATTCTTTTCTTTTCTTTACTTTCTCTCTCTCCCACATGGAAATACTCAGAACAGCAACTGCCTCTCTGCCAGTATCTAACCAGTACTTTAAAGCCTCACTGATGCCCACTTGGGGCAGAGGAATATCATGCTACACGGGTTAGTGTTTCCAGTTTAATATCCTCTTGGCACCAACGATGCTCTCTGTGCAGCCTCACTGTCGAATAGTAAAAGTACAACTGAGGACTAGCAGCAGCTGTCAAGGACACCAAGGTACACATGAGGGTGATTACTTACCTCTAACTACAAAATGGGATGCAGGAAAAGAAGGGGTTTGTTTTCAAATTCTGGTTCATTCAGCTGAAGGTTGCCTGGGTGAGCGTTCAACAAAAACTGTGGCTTTTCCCATGTGTTCCCTTGTACCTACTGCAAATACTAGCAGAAAATAGCCTCTCCTCCCCAAAAACCAAGTGAGCAGAACAGAGGTACAGTACCAAGTCCATCTGCAGAGTAGATGTTAGTATGAGAAAGCCCTTGGCCACCCCATTAGCCCCACAGTTCTACAGGTCAGAGCTGCATGAGGGACCACGGGACACTACATCACTCTAGCTCCAGCCTGCACCATGGGAGCACCCTCAGGGCCTGAAGAGACTCATGGCACAGTCCTGTTCCTAGAGACACAGGCCCTGGCAAGGTGTCACACTGAGCCTTGAGAAAAGCAAGTATCCTTTGCAATGGAGAGTTATCACATGCCTCCACCACATGTAGGAGAAGGAACAGGCAGAGAAGCCAAGCAGATCTAGGGTGGGTGCCAGAACTTCTCTAAACAAAGTGATCCAATGCCAATGAAAAACCACTCATCCTATCCACAGTGGCTGCTGTTGAAGCAATCCATTTCCAGAGGCTAGGTAGTGCCCACACTACACTACTCCAATAAAGGGTAGGGCAAGGAAAGAACAGATGGGAGCTACTCCCAGCCATATAATATGAATGTGGATCATGAACCTACCAAAAGCTAAGGATGCCCAAGTCTGTGGCACATTTTGTGAGAGTCACATCACAGTTGGGCTGGACAGCAGGACTAAAAGGAAGCAGTCAGGCAGCAGTTGCTGTCAGCAAAAAGGTCTGCCCAGACTCCAGGCATGTACGGGGGTTTTGAAGCCTGGAAATTGTTCCACTGACACACAACCACAGTGCCCCTCAGCTCAGAAGAAAGGACCTTCTTGCTAGAAGGAATGTAGGAACAACTCATGACAGGTTCAGGGACAGATTCAGCTGCTTTATCATACTTTACAACTTTTTAGCACCAATCTCATGCCTTCTCAGATAATATGAGTGAGGAGAGGGATTTGGTGTTAGCTGTGCTGGAGAAAATTGGAATAGTGGATAGTCAAAGACAATGTAATGGTAATCTTCTCCAAGAGAGCAAATCTCTTCACAAGTTGCCTAGACATTAAATCTTGGATTTCTCCCAAATGGGCCTTACAGCGTAGATTTAATTACCCTCCCTTTTGACCACAGCAGTCCAAAAATAAACATTAAGAGAAACACTCAAAACTTGAAGCCCAAGGTAGAAAACCACTAGCAGCATCTCCACGACTCAAGAAGGATGGGTACTAGGACCAGCCAGAGAAATGTTGAGTCACCTTCACATTCACCCTATCACAGCTCAGCCTCCTGAGCTGCATTCCAGAGTTTTTGGCTCTGTTTCCACCACGCTACAGAAGTAGCAATGCTGGGAGCAGGACCCTGGTTTCAGGAACACCCCCAACATCTGGGGCACTACCAATTTCAAAAAACATTGCTTGCTTCAAGCACTATAAGCTTCAAAAGGAAGACAAGAAAGCAACAGCCACCCACAATGCTACATCCCAGACAAGTGCCAGGGAACCCTGTCAGTGACAGATATCATGACACCCAGATAAGAATGACTCACAAGGACAGCAGAGCTGTATTTTTCAGGGGTGGATCTAATCTCCTAGGCAAAAAAGACCCTGGGGAGACCACGCCAGTCCCTCTGCTCCTGAATCAGGTGCACGTGGTCCTAGGGCAATGCAGCTCCTTGCTGGCCCCGCAGCGAGGCAGAGACATGCCGTAGAACTGTGGGAAGCTCTGGGTTGCCGCTAAACGACTTACACTGCACATCTACTCGGATGGACTTGATGGCAGGGACCCCAACCCCATTTTCTGCTTTACAGTAATAGCGGCCCCCCTGCAGCCTTTGGATCTTCTCAATCCGAAGGGTCTCGTTAAGCACTGACGTCTCTTGGAATTTGTCCGACGCGCTGCCAGCGGTTTTGGTCCATCTCACCTGCATGAGAACAACAAGAGAAATGAAACCAGGGACACAAAATAGAGATCCCATGATTCAGCAGAGCTCCCTTTGTTGCTCTTCCCCCTCCTTCCTAGCTACTGCAGCACCACCAGACTTCCCAAAGCCCAGCTACTGATCTCAGTATGTCTCAGCAGGCCAGCTGCCGATTCTGGTCCATCGCCAATCCCCATGTCCAAGAGCCCAGAATTACCCCTCAGTTCACTCAGACACGTACTGCATGTTTGCCACTCCTGCTCTGATCCTGCAAACCCAGCAGCTTGCTCAGTTTTATGCCACTATCTGCAGAGCACAGGACTTTCAGCATTCAGCCTTGAGACCCCATGTGGCTGGTAGGCCACGATACTACAGCAGATACCAGCTCACAGCTCTAGAGCTTTTACTGCAGTCCACACTCATCTTTTTCTGGACAGCAAGGCTATTTCTGCTTTTTCCTTTTCCATGAGTGAGAAAATGCAGTTGCTATCTGACTCTTGCCCCTTTCCCACTGGGAACCCCTGTGTATTTTATTTTTGTAAGTCATTCTTTTGCAGTACACAAGCTTTTCCTCTGTTTTTAAAGATACAGAAAAAAAAAGAAAGAAAAAAATCCCTTCAGATTTCAAGCCATCTTTTCATTTCTTTGTCCTTATGTTACGTGTCTTAAGATCCTGGCTTGCAGGGGCAACAGAGCTGCGTGATATTTCATTGTGAATAGTGGCAAGAAGACAGCAATCCTGAAGACTGAAGGGTTTCTCTTATGTCTGGAATGAGGTATACAGCCCCCACAGTGGCAGTACAAGCTTCCCCCTTGCTTTGTGCACTCCAGACAATGAAAGAGAGAGGGCTTTTCTCGGCCCATTGGTTTTCTATATTTGCAACCTCCTTTCTAAAGGCTGCTGACCACTGGCCTCCTACTCTGGGACAATTTAGACTCTGGGACTGAGATCCAGCAAGATCAGCCAGCAGAAAGAATAGAGACTTTCATTCAGCATTGGCCATAGATAAGATGGACCAAATACCTTGGCCATTATGCTAGACTTTGCCTAAAGCTCACTGCCATCACCTGATTGGTGCTGATGCTCTAGAAGGAGCAGGGGTGTCTACACCTCACTCCCAGAGCACCAGGCTGAGCAAATTTTTGGAGCTATTGACCATGGATTTATTCAGCCTTTGTAGGCTTATGAAATTGTCTGAGGGCCCCAAGACTCTTGGAGTCTCCTGCTTGGAAGGACACTTCAGCCAGCTCTTTAATCTTTTCAATCACAATCTCATTTTAGTATTTTGGCCACATTTTCATGCTTTAATGACTGGCTGATAGAAAGTGAAAGAGAAGATTAAACAAAGGTTAGGATAAGAGCTTAGCTGGGGAAGAAATCAATCCATTAGGAGGGAGGGCAGAAATAGGATGCATGCCACATTTTATCTGTGCAGGTTCCAGTCTCCCTGGTCATGCCTGGTTCCAGGCTCTGGTGTCCCCTGTGCAGGTCTGGGCAATGACAAGCCAGAGTGTTGCTCACCAGCATGCTGTCTGCAACAGGCTCTGCTCCAGAAATCTCCCTAGCTACTCAGGCTCAAATCCCTACAACCTACCAGGACCTTTCCTCGCATTCAACAACCTTAGGCAGGGCCACTGCTACCAAATTCCCCATTTCTGATGCACAGAGGTATCATTTGCCCATCACTGTCCCAAGCCTAGGCTGGTTGTTTTTGCTGACTTGGCTCAGGTAACTTTCTTTTTATTGTTTCCAGGATATTCTTTTGATGGAAAAACCATTTCAAATCCTCACCTTTGTCATCACCTCTTTGCCAAGTAGCTCCTCACATGCAAGCCCACAGAGGCATAGACTGGCGTAGGAAGATGCACGGCTTCTTGCCACAAATATCTTTGGCAGGCTTGAGGAAGGGGGCCAAGGCACATATCACATGTGGCTCCCTTGAGTGTATTCTGGCACATCCAGCCTCACAGTGTGCACCAGCTGCCAGTCCTGCCATGCTCTGTCCCAGAGCTGGCAGACCCATGCTCTGGTCCAGGACCTGCACGGACGCATCCACACTAACACTGAACTGCCCAGCTTGAGTATCTGAAGGATGCTGAGGAGGCTGTGCAAGCCTCTGGGCGCCCCAAGTAAGGACCACAACCATTAGCCAAGCTCAGCTTTGTACCTCCCCACTGGACTGTGTCTCTGACCACAGCACGGATGCTGCAAGTCTGAATCTGCCTCTGCTTGGTGGCCACAAAGCAATGAACAGCAGGCTCTGTATGGAGCTCAGTGAAGTGCACTACCAACAACTTCCCAAACTCCCCCAGGCAGCAACCCCTTGGCTGCACATCCAGAGAAGCTGAGAAACTGATGGACCATGAAGGACCAACTCCTAAGGCAAGCATATGTGGGAAGCATTTTCTAGGCTGTCCTACTTTGCAGTAAGAGGGTTAAAGATTTGAGGGTGCATTGTATAATGGTTTTAGTTTGGACTTTCAGGTTTTGGAGGGATTTCACATATTGAAGACAAGTAGGTCTCTGTAAGCTTCTGCAAAGCTTTGTGGACTGTTTTCCATGAAAGGGAGCTTAAATGCTTCATAGCTTAACAAGCTAAGTGCTTGCAAAATGGGTCATCCCTACCCGAGTCCAACATGTAGGAGAAAGCTGGACACCCCTGTGCCCACAGTTCTCCTGTATGTGGAGACTACAAACAAGTGCCATGGGGAGCCCAGGTGACAGGCAAGACTGAAAGCTTACCTGTGGCCGGGGGTGTCCTGTGACCAGACACTGCAGGACCAGCGTGTCTCCCTCCCGAATTGTGTAAACGCGCTCACTGATGTTGTCTTCCTTCACCACGCATGCTTGCCCAGCATGGATGATCTGGGCCTGAGCAGGGGCTGTAGAAAGGAAAGAAAAGGTAAAGATGGAAACAAGCAGTACCCCATCTCCTTATGCCTACTGCCCTGGCTGGCTTCTCCCACCTCTTCAGTCACAGAGGGGAAAAGCCAGACAGTTCTCGGAATGAGTCATGAAGCATTTATGAGATATATTATTAAGCAATTTTCCCCATTTCCTGGGTGACAGATATCAACTAATATTTTAAAACCTTTGGTCCTGTTGGGACGAGCAGCTCTAGACACTGAAAAGCAGAATATGGAGCTCTTTTGGGGTGGACCCTCCTGCATGGACTGAGGACTAAAAGTTTCCTGCTGTCATCTCTCCCAGAGAGGAGTATGTGCAAGCAGCTATAGCAGGGACCTGGTCAAATCGCAACTGCTCTATGCCTGTCCAAAATAAGCCTGATTACTATGATTTACCTTGCAGGGGGCTGGGATAACTACTGAGAAGAGTCAGAAAGGGACCTGAAGCTCTGTACAGCTATTAGTACACATCCCTAGAACAGGCATAGCACACACTGCAGGAAAAAACAAGCCTTTCCCATATTAAAAAGCAGCCTGTCTCAGCCCTGAGCCAGAGAAAACAGCCTCTGCAGGACCAGAGGACGCCATAATCTGTAGGGATTTCTCCTCCTATGGCTGCAAATGGAGACCAATTACTGCCAGCCCAGCCAGGAAAACAGGTAAAGACCAGTGCAGTGGAAAAGTACATGGAAAGAAAGTTCCCAAAACAAAGCTATGAAATGCCACAACCCCAAACAGCACCTATATCCCACTACAGCCCTGACGAGAAGCAGGAAGAGACAAGCTCTAGTAGGGCACGATTTTATAAAGAAAAAAGCCTCAGCTCTGAAGTTCTGTGCAAACAGCCTTTGACTCCATACTCCAAAGCGTTTGTGTGATCAGAGAAGTGGCTGAGATGCATTGAAGGTGACTGTGCAGCCCAACAGGACACCTGTGCTTGTTTGAGGGGGAAACTCCAGTGGCACTTCAAGAAACAGAGAAACCCACAAACACATCTAAGAGTCAGTGTCTCACTGTCAGTCCCCTGGGATACTTACCCAGCTTGCTAAAACGCTTTCAGGTGACTCTGGAGTCACAGCTCTAGCTCCCATTAGTGGAATACAACAAAAATGAACAAACCACTGAGGAGATGATCAAAGGGTTTAAAGCAATGAGCCTTAGAGAGCCTTCCTAAGCAAGAATAAATTTTGCACAACCTGTTAAAGCTGAACCAAGCACCCACTTTTTCCTCAAGGTTAGCTGAGCTTCAAAGACTACCTTTTTAAAAATTATTTTCATTCTTTTGGCATGACCAAAATGCTCTAGACCAAATCACCCGGGTAAGAGAAGTGCTCAGATTTTTGCTGGTTTAATCCACCAGCAGTGCAGACAGCAGGAGAGGCTGAGCTCAGGCAGTGGAGAAAACCTGCCTTTGAGATCTGCCTTTATAAACTGGTGTCACCACAGTGCACTGACGTGAGAGTGGACACAGGACTAGTGGGAAGCTGCTCTTGCTGCCGGGGCTTTACAGCCTGCCATGGCCACCCAACACTCAGGCAGCAGCACTGCACATACAGCAAGCTACTCTCTCATTTTCCATCTTTTCCGTCTTTCCAGCATGGTGGCTCTTTGTTAAAATCATTATTACTGTCCAAACTGTTGACAAACAGAAGCAACATGTCTATTTGAATAATATGATGGCACAAACATGGACAAATCCATCAGCCTCACCCGTCTTCCCTCTCTGCAGGCCTCCCAAAGTGTCTGCCATTGCTCAGGCATCATGGAATGCCAAAAGTGACTGTTAAGACTTCACTGATACAACTGAGTAGATGAGTGACCTTCCTCTGCCTGGATGGCAGGGAATCTTGTTGAACCCAGGAGAAAGCACAAACCTGGACATGTGCTTACACACACCTCTGTGTTTGTACACACATACATGTGTGGACATTCACACAGATAAGTAAATGCATTAATAAAAATAGTGATTTATCAGGAAAAGACATCACGAATGCTTGTCAAGCCAACAGTTGCAGAGGAGGAATTCAGAAGCCTACATAACCTTTGCTAATACACCTTAATCCAAATGACAGCCTCTTGTGCTGTTTCAGCCCTCAGATCAGCTTTCTGCAGCTCTGCCATTACACCTTGAGCCCCACATGTACTGCAGAGCACTGCTTACAGGACCAAGACACAGACTGTGATGCTGATTGATCTCTGCTGATTAGAAGAGATACTCTGTCCCTTCCCATCCTATGCCACATTACCCCAATCCCCAAACTGTGCTGCCTGCATTTCAGCAGAGCCCTGGCACCCTGAAGAAGCAAAGCTCTGGTAAGCTCTCTTCACAGTCTCCGGGCTGCATTTGCCAGCTGGTGGCTCTATTCTCCCTTTGCAAACATGACCTTGCTGTACAAACTAATTTCCAGACACCCCATGGAGAATCCGAATATTTATCTGCAGCTCTAGCTCCCAGTTAAATGTTGCTCTTAAGTTGCTCTGCTGTACCCCATATGGTATACAAAGTAAACATTGCAACTTACACTCTTCCCTTTGTCTATTATACTTCCATTATTTCACCTGTGTTGTGTAACCCTTTTCTACCACTTGTCCAGAGGCATTTCGACATGGGGAACTTCCACAGCAAAATCATTAGGTAGAGTGGTATAGGATTAGAAGGCTTTTGTGCAACTTTTCTGGTGCCAAAATACCTTTGTGTAATTTGCTGGCGTATCCCTGAGTCTGAGAGAAACATTATTTAAACTAATCCTTATAAGGCGCTAGACTACAATAAAACAACAGCCCTTGGTATAAGACCTGGCTCATAATTCTGTCCTCTTCTCCCAAATTCCCCCTGGATACACTGAGCTGTAGTGAAGCTTAGAAGCAAGGGTATGCACATCCAGCTTTGTTCGCAGGTGTCTGAACTTCCTTGTGTCACCATCACTAACACCTTCCAGCTAAATCATTGGAAAAGGACATCACTTTTAAGGGAATCCCCACTGCTTAAGCTGTAACATCTCTCTGGCAATAACAGTGCCAGGTCCTCAGCAGAACAACCACCATTTTTTCATGTCTTAAACCCCACATGAACCAGATCTCTCAAAAGGAAACTCAGAAAGCTTGGGGTTGTCCTAGAAGAAAAGCACTCAGGTAGATGGCACAGGAGCCTGAGACACTGCCTCTGGTTTGGTTACAACTCGACATTAGTAGGTGGGGGCTGAGCCATGAACGAACCCTGCTCTTTGGGGACTGCATTAAATCACCAGATGAGACTCGGGAAGGTCTCTGTTCCAAACTCAGCCTGCCACAGCACACAAAAGCTGGGAAAGTCACCTCATGGTGTATTACGGATGGGCAGAGAGACTGCGAGGATTAATTGCACTTTTAATGTGCTTGAACAGAAAGAATACATTATTGTTTGACATCATCCCAGGTCTCCTGCAGGATTTCAGCGTGCAGACAGTTTGCACACTGCCAGCACAACAGGACGGCAGAACCATGCCTGTCAGAGTAACAGTTTCACAGAAGGCCCTTAGCAAGAAAAAGAAAGGCTGGAGATGAAGGAGTAACCGCAGCCATTCTCAGCAGTGCTCCACACAGAACAACTCTTGAACAGAGACAATCTCCCCTGTTGAGTCCTTCTGGGGCAGAATCCTTCACCTCAGGCCAGCAAACTCCAAAGCAGAGGTCCAAGGAAGACCTCTAATGGCCTCTTTGGGGGAAGAAGGGACAGATTGTTCCCAGAAATTTTGAGGGACAGATGTATCATCACTTTTATTCCATTTTCAGGTAAGAGATCAACTTAGGGAAGGCTCTCAATACACAGTCCTCCTGAGAAACTAGGCCAGCAAAATATTGAGTGTCAGATGCTTTAGAAGGGAAAAAAAATCAGACTATGAACATGCAGCATTAGGCTCTTGCTCAGAAAATGGCTGGCCTGTAATGCATTTGGCCTCTGCATCAAGATTTCCTACTATGCTTTCACTTGATATATTTACACATTAAAACAAAAGGAAATTGAAGTGGATAAAATAACTTTATTCCCAGTGCAGTGCACTGTACAATGTTATTATTACCATAACCTGGAAAGTTTATGAGACTTTTGCTGCTTAGAGGTTGCTAATATCATGAAAATGTAGAAAAGGAGAGAGAAATGGTCTTTTGGAGAGGATTGAGTCATCTGTATTTGGTTCACAGGTCTAGCCATTCATCTTCTCGAATCTCAGATAGCATCAGTAAAATGACAATGATGAGAGCTCCTTCACAGAGAGGGTGGTGAGTGACAGATTTTGCACTGACACTCCCTCAGTCACTGTCAGCACCCACAGGAGCAGTTGCTCCCCTGTTTTGCAGCATAGCACCTACCACATTTCTCTGCTGCCTTCTCAGCACTTCAAGAGCAGCCATCACTGTTTGACTCTGTCCCACCACTACCCCTGCCATCTGCATGTCCTGCTGACTGCCTCAAGGATCAAGAACAATCATCTCCAAAGCTGCTGGGCCAACACCTGCAGCTGAACGCACACGGGCACTGAATCCAGCCACCTCTGCTACCATCCTCCTCCAGGGTGGGGAGAGAGGGAAGCTGCACCTAGAGCTTTCCTCTACCTCAGCCTGAATCTACCCCCCAGCTTTGCAAGGCAAGCAATGATCTTCCATGCATCTGGTGCAGATATAATTCAGCCTCTTCTGCACATACCCGAGGCAAAGAAGCCAAGGTCCTTCCCATTCCTATTCACAGCCTCCCCAGACTCACACTGCTTAACTACACTTCGACAAGGAGGAGGGCTGCTAATCTGCTGCTTAAACCTCTTAAGAACCTGTCTGTCTCCTTTCCTCACCCTTCCCACCCTGAGCAAGTGGCATGTAACAGATGCATCTTGAAGGGAGTTCCCAGAAATGGGAAAACACAAGGGTATTTATGGACCACAGTGGGTCCAATGAATAAGCATTTCACTAAGGAAATCCACATGTGGAATTTCTTGCTGAAGAGCCACTGTCAGTAACTGCCTCTCCAGGAGCTGCCCTGCAGCACTGTTAGTTACAGAGCACGTCTGGCAGAACACACGAGGGCAGCTCAGTCGCTGCTGGAGGCAGCATTTTATCCTGTCTGCTCTTGCAGTGCACAGATCTGCTTGGAGAGCAGGGGCACACAGACATGGAGACCTACGAGGAAGGGGTCATGTCCCCTTAGCAGAGCACAAAGAAAAGCCAGCACACCTGTAAAGGGAACAGACGTGCTAGCAACACTCGGCAGCAGCAATGAAGGTTTAGGACGATGGGAAGGGTCTGCAGGGGCAGGACCCTGACAGCCAAACAAAACACCCTACTCTGGGAGGGGCTGGAAACTGCCTTGATATGTGCTCCAGCACTGCTCAGCTGGTCTCATTGATTGCTCCACTAGGGATGAAGACCATAGCCTTGCTGAAACTTTAGACAAAACAAATTATCCAGGCCTGATCCAGCCCACAATGCAGGGCACGATATCGATGGGCCATTTGAAAAGGAGAATTCACTCCAGCTTGAGGACAATTATGGAAATAATAATACACAATCAGTGTCCATTAACACTGTCAGCAGGGCTGTGGATCAATATTGTATTAATGGCTGAAGAAAAACCAGCCATACCCATCAGTCAGAAGTTAACACCAGCACAAGAGCAGAGGGAGAGGAGGTGGCAGTGGGCAGGTGTAATCAAGCTCAGGCGTTGGATGTCTTTGTGCAGCCTACCCAGGGGAGCCCATTTTCCAAACCAAGTGCCATCACCATTTTCCAAGCACATTCCCTGGCTGCTTGCTCAGGGGCCTCCTCCTCCTCCTCACCTCAGCCCCTCACAGCCTCTTTGCCCAGTACAATGGCAAAGGGAGCACAGCCCCTGCTGGGAACTTCCCCCATGGGAGGTGCTTGGTACAGTTCGGTCTGATTAAACTCCAGCTTTTACACAAGGCCAGGCTGCTCCCCCAGCACAGAGAGAGGCTGTGCAGAAGGCCCAGGGATAGCTGAGGATCAAAGCATATCCATGGCCCTGGGTCTCCTCCCACTCCTTGGACTTCCGTCTTGTCCAAGCTCCTCCTGGTGACTCTTCCAACATCAGGTGCTGCCTGGGCATCTCTGAGCTACCGCAGTACTGTCCTAAACCTAAAGACATCAGGGAGCCCTCCCTGCCTGCGGACACCAAGGGTTATAGCTCCAAACAAGGCAGATCTTCACTGAGGCTCTTTTGCTCTCACGCCCCAGTGTTTTCACGGCAGCCCAAACCACATATGCTCAAACAAAACAAAATAACCCCCACCCCACCACAAACAAAAACAAAACCAAAACAAACAAACAACAAAAAACCCAAAACAAACAAAAAGCCCCCCACCAAAACCAACAACAAAAACCCAAAACAAACAAAAAAGCCCCCAACAAACCTGCCTACTGTACACATAGCCTAAGTTTGCAGCAGGAAACAGATCATATTTCAGTAACAGAATGTCTCTGACTCCTTTGGTGTTTGTACACTGATCATGATTAAAACACAAACAACAATTCACCCACAAAAGAAACACAGCCACTCACAAGATACGCAAAGAGCCATGTCTAACCCCACACAACACTTCACAGCTACTCTTGAGCAAGAAGAAAAAAATAAAATTTTCAAGTGCACAGAGAAATGACAGAGGTGCGGGAAGTAACCACAGAGCAAGAATCTTGGCTACTTGAAATAGCATGGGATCTTTTTTTTCACTTGGAAGAGACCAAGACTATGTCGTTACATCTCTGTCTGACTGCATCTCCAGAAACAGACTTTCTTTTTGCAAAGCTGAGCCAGATGATTTCCAGTCTTAAAATAACTTTTTGCTTAATCAATGTCACTTCCTTGAAGCATCTCTATAATTTTGTTTATTTTAGAAAAATGCCAGCAACAAAATCATGTGAGATGTCATGAATAGCAGGTACACCCCCCAGCGACTGCAACACCTGCTCCTGAGACCATTGTTCAACTTAAAACCAAGGCAGGATTATGTGCTTTACTAAAGTATCAGTTACCAGACCATCACTGATCACCTCAATCCCCAACTCCACTGCCTGCAGAAGCTCTCTGGCTTTCCTAGATGTTCCCAAAATAGTCTTGCATAGGTCCACCTAACTGCAGAGTGCTAAGCAGAAGAGCAAAATTGATCAGCAACTTCGTTTGATAAGAATCAGGTGACAGATGTTACACACACAGAGCATTACGGTGACATAAACTCTGCATTACTGCCTAACTCTTATGCCTGAGTGGAATTTCTACAGACAACTCAATGCCAGCAATGGGAAGTAGCTTGTCTTCAAATCTTTAGGGGCTCCTGATACAGTAGCAGTCAGAGCCTGCACCTCAGCAGCACTGTCCTGGAAGATTCCAGCTTTGGTTGGGAAATGAAAAAAGCATCTCAGTCTCATAATGGCCCTAAAAGACACTTTATTATCTCTCCCAACCCACTTCCTGCTGTGCCAGCTACAGAGCCTGAGCTGTATCTCTAAATCCTGGTACAAAACCCAAAGAGCCACAGAGCCACACTTGGGTGAGGTGATCCTGCCAAGCTGAGTGCTCAAAATACTGCACAATTCTCCTCTGGTTGCCACTTAAATCTCCTAAGCATTTTAAGGGAAAACACAAATCAGGCAAGCAGCATGGGGGAGAAATACTCTAATCTAGAAGATATAGACCACTAACAGAACTACGTGTTTGTCAGCTGCTAAAGTACCCAAAAATGAAACAGTCCAGTCAGAGAAAAAAGGGCTACAAAGGGAGGAACTCAACTGGACATGGGCAGCCCAGACACTTGTTTATCTGACCCATGTGCTGCAGGAACAGGTGAGTACTGCAAGACAGGTGAGCACCAGGCTCCTTGGTAGATTTGATCATTTGTCTCCTTTATGTAAACTCCCACCAGGTCTACAGTCTCCTGAGCCAATCTCCAGCTGCTCCATGCACCCACCACCCTCTGAAGGGCAATGAACAGCTACAGGCATCCAGAAAGACTGCAGACCCTCTGGCCTTTGGTTTCAGCTTTCACTGTGCCCATTCCCGAGGACCTCCGAGTAGCCAGCTCACCAGAGAGCCGTGGCTGGCCCAGATGGAGATGCAAATCACTTCTGCTCTCCCTTTTTTGCCTCTCTGTCACAGCATGCAGGAGCCACTGAAGCTGCATATCCCCACTCAGACAGGAAAAACGCCTTTCACAGCCATGCTGCAGCTTGCCAGCACTGGTAGCAAAGTCCGACAGGCAATGTCCCCACCATCTGCTGCTAATAACTTGTGCAGGCAAATGGGCTTTGTTTGAATGGTCCCAAAGGCTTTACCCTCTCTTCCCTGAATTCAAGATCAGCTCATTTCCGAAGCACCACTGGTGCTGCTCCTTCTGCTTTTTCTCCCTTTTCATACTTTGAACCCCTTTGGTACAACAGCGACTCTTCAACAAAGAGGTCCACGTGCACAGATCTTTAAACTAGAGTACTTTGAAACTCATCTGTTGTTTCATGGCTGGATCATTTGACACAGGAGATAAAAGGAGAGCACAACACAGACACTTCAGTCCTTCAAAACAGGGAAAAGAAGTCAATTTGCTGATCATCTGCTGACTAGATTAGCAGCAAAGGTGCATGAACTCCAATCAATGAGTAACTACAGGCTCCTTTTCATATCAAAACCAGAAAAAAAAAATCAGATGACAGCTGTTGTTCTTGAATCATGAAAAATAAGGCAAAGCAGAAGTAGTGGTTTCGAGGTGGAAACCACCTTCCAGAGTTAGTGGATTGCCCAGCTACTGGGACACAGGGGGAATGCTCCAGACTTCGCTGGTGAAGACTCCACCAGAGTCACACCCACATGCTAAAACCCACTCTGGAAGCACAGAAAGAGAAACAAATTCAAGCTCCTGGTATACCAAAAACAATAAGAGAAGAAATAGAACAAAAACCAAACCAGTATGCAGTCAAAGCACACTACCAGAAATTGTGTAAGAATAGGAGCATTTCCATGAAACTCCAGCTGATGCTGTCCAAAACGCTAAACCCTGAGGCCCAAATTCTTCAATGCTGAGGTGGAAACTGGAGGCTGGTGGGCAGGAGAAGGACTGGCAGAGAAGAGCTGTCCGAGGAGAGGACTTCTCTCTACATGGAGAGCCAAAGGGGATGATGTATGCTCAGGGCTGCTAGCCCCAGAGAGTGGATATGCAGACATGGGGTAGCAAAGCAAGGCACCGGCTACCTGGTGCCCCAGCTCTCCCGAAGACCTCCCTTTGCACACGACCAAAGCAGTTCCAGCACTCCAGGAGAGTTTCTGCAGAGGCACAAGAGCTCTGTGCAGACCACAAAGCCCCTCTGCGAAGATGGGTAAATACTCAGGCACCGAATCAATGCTAAATCCTCACCTGTCACAGCTCCACTGCTTCCAGGGTCCCATCCAGACGGCTTAGAGTGAGCCGGGGATGTGAGGGCAATCATGCCATCACGGCAGTGCAAACATTCTCTTCACAAAGGAGAGGAAAGATTCAACAAATGGCCATGTTTACCTACTGCTATCCCCATCTTCCACGGAAAGCAAAAGGCTATTTCAGCTGTGAAACAAAGGGCAGGAGGAGGGGACAGGGGAATGAGAGCAGCAGAGAGTGGTAAGAGCCACAAGAAAAAGACTGAAATAAAATTTCACTGAAAGCCTGTTTAGAAACAGAGACGGAAGTACAAATGCTGCCCTTAATTCAACTATCTAAATCCCAATTTTACCACTGAAAAATGGTGGGCAGCAGGGACTTGTCTCTGTCCAAAGCTCTACGAACAGCAGTGCCCATCCCACATACACCCCAGGTCCCCTGCAGCAAAGTCACCTCCCAGGGGATCAAAGCACAAGGTCTGCTCTCAGTTCCAAGCCAGCTGGTGGGACAGGACAGGCAACCACAGCACCAACCCTGGCACAACCACTCACTGGCAAACCTGGCAGAGCTGCCAAGGACCATGGGGACAGCAGAGACTTTGCACCCCTCTGCCGGGTACCCATCTGCTCCCAGCAAGATCAAGGATTGGAGACAGGTGCTGCTGATGATACATGGGGGCTGCTTGTGGTACAGCCCCTCGGTGGAAAGAAGCCTTTGTGCTGAATGAGTTCCTGGGCAGGTCCTCACAAAACACTGAAGCTTTTATCCCCCAGGCAGTGCTGCTAAGCGGGGAAGGGCTGCTATTGCGCTCTGCCACTGCTGGGCAGGAAGCCTAAAGCAAAGGCAGGGATCAATCCATACCTAATTCCAGTCTACAATGCAAAGGCCAAGCTCCACCCGAAAGGAAGGGAGAGAGCATCAAAAGCAAATGCCAGCAAATTGTCAACAGGACTGAGGCAACAGAGGCTGAGTGACACCCTTGGAAAACAAGCCAAGTAATGTTTTATCTTGACAGCATCTTTTACGTCTCTGCAGTGCCTTTGGTGAGCAGAGTCCTAGAAAGTCTCTGGTTCTTTTCTTCTCGAGTACCAATAATTAACAACCACAAACTGGCAGACAAGCGAGCAATTCCCTCTGGTTCCGATAAGAGGAGCTGACATCTCTCTTGCCCCAGCCACCTCCATTGCTTTATTCTTTTTGTTTATTGATCCTTTTATGCACATAATGCAAATTGACATTTAATAATTCAGCCGAGTTAATGGTGCTTAAATATTAAAAGGCTTTTCTCTTTTAATTAGCTGTAACAAAATAGGCAACAAAGGAGTGCTAGATAGGCGCCATTTAAAATACTCTTGTCCAAGATCCTTGGCATTTTTCTAGGGACAGAAAAGAATAGTTCAACAGAGATTTTGTACAAGTCTCCTACTCTCACCAGGAAGGTAACTAACCCACAGAACCATTTCCAGAAGCTTTGATTCATAGAGCATATTAATCTCTGTCAACTCTTTGTTTTCTCTGCCTTCTCCTCTTCTCCTAATAAAGACAGAGGGGAGTGGAAGGAGGGGCAGAGGGTAGAATGAAAAGCCTTCCCCATAAGAAGTGTCAGAACCCATGTGAAATGTTGCAGATGTGGATGCAGAAGCCTTCTGATACATCATTGCAAGACCTGCATCCAGGTGAAAACAGAGCTAAAAGGTAGCAGTGCACACAGCTTCCTGAAGAGTTACAAACAGCACAGAAATCTCGCCATTATTCCCTGGGGCAAGAATAGCTTATTCAGAAAATTAATTGAATATTACACTGGGAAAAAAGAATTCCATATATAGCCGGGTAAGGGAGCACTCATTTCTCTTCTGCTCCTTATGCCAAGGGCTCAGAATAAGAGGGAAAATACATGGTATCTTTAAAGCTCAGTTCCATCTCAGCTGGAGCCGATGGCAGTAATACATCTTAGTCATAATGTTGCTGGTGTGAATCACCGTAACTGAAAAGACTGGGTATTATTTGGGGTGTTTTAACTGTGCATACCTCCTCTCTGAATTAGTGCTCTGAATTTGAAGTCCTCAATTGGTTTGAGTTTGGGATAATGATTTCCCACCAAACCCAGAGGAGATCCACATAGTCACAATAATTAGATATAGAAACTGTTAATAACTTAGTTTAATTACAAGCTATTTTCTTCAAATTTAGCCTAGACATAAGATTTCAATGAATTCTAATTACATGCCATGTTTGAAGAGCCTGTGTTATTACATTATTAATTTCAGACAAAGAAACAGACTGACAAACACTAAATTCCTTACTGAGGATACTTAAAAAAAATTAATCTTAATTCAAGTCAATTAATATATTGACTTGCAAATTCTGTGCAAATTCATTCTTCGAGGGAGGACTATGCATTGTAAATCTGTAGAGGGAAAGCTGCATTTTTCACACATAAGAAAAATATCAAATTCCCAGTCTTTGTGCAGAGTTGAGTTCATCCTTACCACCAGATCTGCTAGCGGCATTTCCGCAACATACGGAGTCACTGCTCTGAAGCTGTCAGGCAGGACATCATGTCAGAGGGTGTCCTCACATGCAAAGGCACCCAAGGACTTGAGGGTCATGGGAGAGGGCAGAGCACTGGTCCTTCTGTCCAGAAGTGTCAGGGTGTGCCACACACACAGCCTTGTTCACAACCAGCATCCCCCCACGCACTCAGGGGAGGGCAGTGGTGCACCTCTGAGACTCAGCCCATTATACGTTTGTGATTGACTTTAGGGTGGCGAAATTCGGGTGCAGGAACTGCTACTTCCTCTCCCCTTGCACACAAAATCTAGAAGAAGGTCTTTTACAACTCTCTTGGACTCTGGTAGCCCCTTGCCCATAGCTTTGGCAGAACATGGGGAACCCCTCCTTGCCTCTGTTAGGTTCTGCACAGGGAGAATTTTCTGTCACTCCACATCCACCACATGCAGCTCATGCACTGAAATACTCTTGACACCGTAAAATGGTTTGCATTGTTTCCCTTTAACAGAATATCTATCTACTCCTCTCCAGCTGTGCAGCACATCTGGCCACACTGCCTCCCCTGGGCAGGCATTCCTTCCTCCAGTTTTCTGTTCATTGTTGCTCAGGAGGCTTAGGAAATGATAAGGGAGAAAATGCCCAGGGGACAAGTGTCATCTCCAGGCATTTTCAGAGGCAATAAAACACAAGTTCACTTCCAGCCTCTTCAGTTCTGAGCTACCACTTTTGGCCTTCTGTAGTTGTCAGGACTTAAAGAGTGCAGTTAACTGGCCTCAGAGCACTGTCAAAGAAGGAAGTTTCCTTAAGATAAGCCACCATGACTGGCTCAGATGGGAAACAGGAAGGTGTTAATTTCAGGCCTACATGGAGGTGAAAGGTTTGGAATTGGCACAATGGACAAAATTCCACCGTGCATACCGGGGGAAAAGTGCAGATGGCAACAACAGGAAGATGCCAGGCCTGGTGAGGAGGATCTGTGTAGCCTATCTGGACATAAATTCCCATCATGGCAAACTGTGAGAAAAGGAAGCAGCTGCTTACAGGCATGCCATCCCAAGTTGTGGGAATGGCACATACGTCTCCAGGATACCTGCGACCCAGACTCTACAAAAAGTGGTACCTTCAGAAGAACACCTGGGGACTCCCACCACCGAAAAGACCAGCAGGAACCCATGTGGTGGAGACTATAATGTGTCTCTCTTTCTCTAACACCCTCCTGCCCTCTCCCTTCCTCCCCTTTCTAGCTCTCTCTCTATCTCACATTTACTTTTAAATAAAATCCGTACTATAGACTTTGGCATATGGTATCATTTGCATCTTAATTTGGGCAGAGGCATCTTTTAATAATCATTATTTTTGTGTGGGAAGTGGGATCATAACAGTAGTCTCCCTTCCACCTGCAGCTGTTCCCAGTAAGATGGGCCCACACTGTGGATATACGTGTGATTAACTAAAACACTGCTGGAAGGCTGTTCAGCAAATGGGATGGACTTCATGTCATTACTATAAAGAGCTCTCCTCAACCACAAGTGCCAGGTGTGGGCCTCAGGAGCATCCCCCAAACCTTGCAAAATAAGAGTAACTCTGGCATTGCCACATCCTGGCTATATTGATGGAGTTCATTCTGACAAACAGCTGTGGCAGCTTAAACAATCAGACTGGGGGAAGAAGAGAGGAAAAACAGGAAAACCAAAAACGGATTAGTAAAGAGTTTTGAAAAAAAAATCTGATTACAACTGAAACACAGGGAAGGAGAAGCGAGGCAGGCTGATGATGGCTTGGCTGTTCCCTGGTGAGAGGCCAACAGCAAGAACTTAGGAGCAAAAGTTCCACAAAGCAAGGTTATGAATTTATTACTCTGCATCTGTGCAGAGTCAAAAGATCATCTGAAACACCAGAGACTTGCAGAGGAAATTGGGGAAGCACTAATCCACATGGGATAGTGTTTAAAATAATTTCTCAGCTGGCTGACTGCACAGGGGGTGAGAACAGGGATTAATTCTCTACCCAAGATCATGCATTTGCGCAAACATTGTTGAGCAGCTTGTTCAACAGGGGACTCGGGGACTAACGCAGCCGTATCAAAGCAGCCAGGGTCTGGCTGACAGCTTTGCAAAGGAAGTAAGATGATCTTTGACACGAAGGAAATAAAGCTCTGAGAGACTAAAATGCTGACAGGCACCAGCCTCAAACCTGAAGCATCTCTGAAGAGGAAAGCTCTTTAAAGACTTTTGTTCTCAAGCTCTCTTCTGCAAGGGAGAAAGCTTTGGCCTACTTAGGTGAGGCCAAGGGCAGGCTAAGACCTCAGCATATTTTGAAATCACTTATCCTCAGGTCCATTTGATGTTTTCTTGATATTAGTAAGAAATTTCACTTTATTTAAAACACTTTTGGTCCTTCAGCTGAATGGGGAATGACACAGAGCAGTCTATCCCTTGGAGAACAAAATGGTCCCTTGGTCTCTGAAGGGGACAGGAGAGAAGCAAACTCACACAGAGAGCAGTCTCAAAACCAGCCTCCCTTCTTAAAAGACCTTAACCAACCCAGCCTGCTGCAGAACACCCCAGGACAAATGAACACAAAACTAGAAAGTGGGCTTACCATTTAAAAGACAAAATGTCTGCAGAGGGAAGGATGCACAGCTTCTGAAAATATGCATTTACTGGAATTTCTGTCTCCTAGAAAAGCAAATCCCGTGTTCTGCCCATCAGGCAAGGAATTGGCTTACTTTCTAAAATCTAGTTTTGCCCCCAGTTTCAGTCTGCTCCAATTTTGCACTAGGGGTAAAGACTCTGGATCTGGTTATGCCCCAGAGGAGCATACCTCTCCAGCAGTCCACCAGACCGATGACTGACAGGGACTGTGAAACTATTTCCCAGGGTTTGTCCCACAAGATATGTCACCAACCACCAAGGCACCACCAGTCTGTTTTGCTGAGATGGGCAGCACACCTGTCTTGGGGCATTTTGAAGCTTGACGTGATGAAAATTTGCATGTTATAAATTTTGGGGAAATGATCAAGAACCATTTGAGTCTTGCCAACTACTTTTGCTAATCCTCATCTGGAAGGACAAAAGTTAGCCTGAACAAACTCAGGAAACTGGCTGGGGCAGAAAAAACCAAGTCATGCCTTGCTCCTGCAGTGGGTACAACCAGGACTGCTGCTCCTTCCACAGGTCAACGAGCGTGCACACAGCTGAACACCCAAAAATGAGCCACTCTGTCACATATTACAACCACCAGGCCTCCAGACTTCTCTTCCTGTTTGATCATATCCTAAAACATGTGGGGGACAGTAAGCTGTTATCAGCTATGTGCTTTCTGTGTTGATGCCTGCCATAGAGGAGGCAAAAAGTCATCTGAGGTAGCTGGGGAGCTGCTCAATACACTTCAAAGGATTTCACTTACAGCAGCAATGTTCCAAACCAGCAGTCACCATCAAGCACTCTTCAGGACCCTATTAATCTCAAACTACCCCAACTCCATCCAGGAGACATGGCATCCTGTATTTTTGCTCATTTCCATGGACCTAATGATCTTCAGATTATGGTCTTCACCCTCTACCACTCTCAAACATCCCTGCTCAGCTATGACAGCAAGGAAGACAGAGAGTGGGAAAGAAACCCCAAAACCAAGAATAATCTGTAACGAGTACTTAGTAATTGCCTTGATGTGTGGCCTTGGGCAAGCAGGTTCTCCTCTTGTTGCATCTTTGTCTCACCACGTGTCATTTGAATAATTGCACTACCAAGTCGTGCAGGGTACTTTAAAGCTTAGTGTTTATACAACTTTTTGAAGATGCAAAAATCATATAAATGCTAAGTCTTATTGTGGTTATTACCTTCCTCACAGGGGGGTTATGAAGCTTTGTAATTAATGTTTGTAAAGCAAACTTTTGTTATCGGATGAAACGTAATGTGCTAGAGAAGTGTGAAGGATTAATATCCTCAGTAATCTAATGTGGGTTTTACTGTTGTGTGCAACATTTAAAAAAATAATTAAAAACAAACCTAAGCTCATACTGATAGAAAGGATGAGGAAGCAGAGACAGATGCATGTGGGGACAGACTGCTCTCCATTAATTAAGCCCAATATCATCAGTCTCCAAGACACTGCCAAGTATTTTCCTGCTCCTGGTGATAACCATGCATTCAGCTGATTTTGGGTACCCAGAACTCCTGAGCACCCCAGAAACACTTTCAATGCAGTGAGAAATACCAAACACAGCTAAAACAGCACAGCTCTGACCCCACAACTTTTACACAGGAACTGCTGCCTGGGGGAGACAGCAAACAGGTGAGACATGCTCGGAGACCCCACCTAGAAGAGAGCTGAAAGAAAGCTGTAAACCCACAGGGTCCCACTCCCATATACCCAAAGTTCTGGTCTCCAGTCACCAACTTGGAAGTGTAGAGAAATTTCACTCTTGAGGCTGTGCAGGATTCAGGTCCCCTGGAGCACAGGCAGCTACCCGTCCTATGCCTCGAGAGCCACCAGCTCAGTGCCTCTGCAAAAATACATACCAGCTTTGAATTTCTTCAGCATGAGAAATGGGGCTGCTGAAGTGTTCTGCAGTGCAGCTACTTCCAAGTGCACAAAGATGGAGAAGTGTTTGGAAAGTCTCTTGAAGAACAATTACCACCAGAGAAGGAAAATTGCTGGCAATTGCTTTAACTGCTTGAATACCACCTTTCTCTCCAGCACAGCACATGAAGCCAGAGCACCTCCCTCCCAGTGTCTCATACATGTAAACAGCCCTCCAGATACTTCACACGACTGAGTTCACACCACACATCCCTGTATTGGGGACGGTATAGGTACAATTTATATACTGTATATGTGCTATTTATATACTATATATGTAGAGTGATACGGGCTATCCTGTCTTTACACACGCAGCTTGCAACAGTAGCTCCTTGGCAGACTCCAAAGTCAACAGGATGTCCAAGCACTGCAGGTTGTTTTTGTGCAACTGTTCATCAGGCTTCACTCTTATTTACTCCATTTGCCCACATGGCTTCTTCTGGTGCCAGTTCTCTGGTTAATGCCAAAGGGATAAAAGCAATACTGGTTTTCCCCTGAATATGTGCATACGGATATGCCAACACTTTCCACAGGCAAATGGGCCAACAGTAAAACTCAGAGAAGCTACAGAAAGAGTTCAAGGAACTAAACATATTTCAGACACAGTCCCACAGTACTGCCAGGTCATCTGCAAGCCTTCCCTACAGGCTGCTCCACAGTGATGAGCTTGACTGCTTATCAAGCAAGTCAAGTTTTAAAATGTCCCCAGAGAAGCATCTCCACTGCTGCTTTCATGTGTGCATCAGGAACTTGTTCTGGCAGTCAGGCCCCAGTTGTCCCCACAGACAGAGGTTTAAGACAGGCTGGAACAACAGCACCCAAAGCACCTGGCTGATAGGAAGCATGACATCCTTTCTGTTTGTCACTTGAAGGCACATAGCAAGGGGATCTGAGCTCATATCAGGTATTACAGTAACAGGTGTGATTATCAATAATCTTGGTAGTGTCTGATAAACCACTACAGCACGCAAGAGACACATCCTTTCTCTTTAGAGGGCTTCAAGTGATAATGGGAAGCAAATTGCACCACAGCCAGAAGACAACACCCACTCGAGAGTCCATGGGATGGGGTGGGAGTGTGAGAAACCAAACAAACACCCCTCTTCACCTGTGGGACTCCACTCTTTACTCACTTTTAAATCCTGAGAAGCCACTTACACTAACTCACTTGAGACTCAAAGGGAATACAGAACATGCGGTGCTACAGAGCAGTGTAACACACCTCCTCTCCCTGCCCTGTGCAAAGGATCAAGCCAAATGTCCCTTCACCATCTTTGGTTTAACAGGGTAGAAGTTGGAGGGAGTGTGCCTCATTGCAGGAAGCTCTGCTAATCCTTGCTATACATGAGCAATAAGGGCAAAGGATTAGCATCACCAGCTGCTCTGCTGGAAAGTGCAACAAGGAAAATTGGATGCATATATGCAGTGTGGAGCTATTAGGAAGAACTGCCTCAAGCGCCTCCCCCTCCCCATATTGCAGCTCATCATTCCCCCTGTCATGAGCACTGCACACCCCTTCAATACTGCCTTTATCTCTTGTCTGCTCTGCAGCCTGTTACCCCACATGCCATTTCCACCCCTGAAACACAACACCCCCCCTTTCCCACCGGCACTGCTACAGAGCCTGTTACTCTGACCAAAACCATCCCGGGCAGCTGGTGCACGCTGCAGAACCATGACAGAATTCAGCACCTTCTGCAGCTTGGCCTTAGCAGAGTGGAGATGCCAGACACCCCAGCTGTGAGAAGTGGTCACTTTGCCTCATATTTTGCTATCATTTGTCATGTCAAAAAGGCTTCAAACGTACACAGGTGGGAGAAGAGGGGCTGCTTCCATGAGAAACAAAACACAGCTTCCTCTGAGGTAGAACACAGCTGGTTAACAGGGTTCAGGAACATTATCTAATTGCTCAGGCTAGAAAGGGAAAAGCAATCTAAACTGATTTGAAGCTTCAGAGGGAATTAGGGAACAGAATATAATAACCTGAGTTGGAATTTGGCCATGACTCATGGGAAATAGAAAAAAAAATAGTAATTCTGGTCTTTCACAAACACAAACAAATTGCAACTCGGTGTTCCAATCCTTTCCAGAGTGGTACAGGCATGCATTTGATTTTGTTCACCCTAACAATGCTCTTTAAGAAGCAGCTTTGAGGTAAGGAAAGATGCACTGGCTTTACACTAATACGCCTGTTGATGACATTGTGACACTATGCTAGAGAAGACACAATGTCTCACACCGCACAGGTGACCTCAGCTTTGGCAATATGCAGATTTTCAATCCTTGAACTTCGTTACTTCTAAAATCTTCCAGCAAATCTTCAATAAAGTAAATACACACTAACAACCAACTGCAGCCAAACACTTTTCAGAACATTCTGTATCTGTCACCTCAAGACTTTTCACAAAGCACCCATGGAAGAACAGCAGGTTTCCTATGTCCAGGTGTCAGCTGCACAACTCAGGGTCCATGGGACAGGACAGTTGCACTGCCCCGGGCTTGTGCCCTGGCTGAAAGTCTTGGCAGCAGAAGGCTCACTCACACCCTGAATCCCCAAAGCAATGTTGGTAGAGGTCTTAGCAGTCCCAAGGTACAGTGAGATGAGACCAGAAAAGTGTGCATTATCAAGGCAGGAAAGCTTTCACTCTCATTAGCTCTGGCACATGGCTACTTTGAAGCTTCCCTGGTGTTTTAAAAATTGTGAGAAGCAGCCAAGCCAAACCTGGTCTGTTTTAAAGAACAGCCAGACTCCCACACAGGTCTGAAACATTGCACAGCTGCCTGCAGCTCACATGAAGTCCACGTATGGGACAGGTCATAGCTAAAATAGTGTTTGGAAAAAGCTGTCAGCAGTGCCACACTGCTCCTTTTCCACCTCCAACCTCACAAGCATCTGTGAACAAGTAAAGACAAGGCTGGACCCCTTCTGCTTCAGCTTACCCAGAAATTCAGCTCTGACAAGGTCTAAGCCTTGGCTATTCCTGTTGCAGACATGGCAGGAACAATCTGGAGAGCACAGAAAAACCCTGGAGAGGAAAGCCCAGCTCTCCTGTTCCCCTGAGGAGAGGGCTTTTCCCACAGCAGCCACTGCCAGCCCTAACTCTGAGAGCTTTGACAGGCATGAAGTGAGCACAAAGGCCACAGCTCTCATCATCCCTACCTGTCCTAGCCAAGTGCCTGTTTCATCTCCTCTTTAATGTCAGCCTTGTCCCACTCTTAAATAGCAAGGACAGAGCTAATGCTGGGCTGATTGAGCATTTAGGCTGATTGATCTGCAATGAAATTCATGCCCATGCTTTACTACAGCAAGGTGTCCACACCCTGACAACCCAGCACCAGTGTTTAAGCCCATGGAAGTAAGTTGATGTATTATAAGCTACAGCCAGTGCAAGTGTTATGCCAACGTCAGCTTTGCTAACATTGCTGTTCTTTTCTGAAGTAGAGGACAGAGGAGGTGGGATTGGAGCTAGCTTGGGGGGATAGGGAGGTCTGCCAGGAGGAATTAATTTCTACGGTTTTAATGCTTAATATAATCCAGAAAAACAAAAACAAAACAAAACAACAACAACAAAAAAAAAATCAAACCTCCAAGCCTTCACAGAATGGAAACTGTCATACACTAAAACGCTTAACACTTAAATCCCATGTACAGACAAAGGAACAAAAGAAGTTGGCAGCAGTAGCCTTTGCTCTCCACCCTGTCACAATTCAGTTCTTAACAGGTGAAGCAGGCTGGTGGGAGACACTGTCCACTGCAGACTGAGTGAAGCACTGGTCACAGACACTTAGAAAGGGTCTTGCACTGACCTTGGAAAAAGGCCCAGTGGAAGCCAATGACGGGTTTTCTGTGCCAAATATGCATGGATACAATTCCACCTTCCGCTGTGAAATCACTCAGTTTCACTGCAGTTGATGGGAATTACATGTATTTAATAGACAGACGAATTGATTTTGTGATCCCACATGCCTGGGACTGCAAGACTTCCAGCCCACATAACTTCAGATAAAAATCCAGCAAACCCCAAGGTAATGAAGTCTCAGATTCCACAAACACTGCTTCACTGAGCAAAGCTCGGATGTCCTTGGAGCTGAATGCAATCACAGGCTTCTGCTAAATTACCTTGGGCCAGAAGCATTGCAGATCAGGATATTTCCAGGCAGGTTAGGGACTAATGTCATGAGAATTGCTACCTAAGGGATATTTTTATTGCTACTGTATTGCTCCTGGGCAAGATGCAAAAGGCATTATGTGTACATGGAGCTACAGTTTCCATCTAAGAGCTGAGCCCAAGATTCACATCAAGCTGTTTGACTTTACTCTGCAAGCTTTGCTCGTCACAGTGCAAATGCAGCGATGTGTTTAAGGAGATCCCATTACCAGACAGAAAGAGTAAGCAAGGCAGCAGGAGCAGTTGTCACCTGCTGAGACATGGCTTGGCAGCTTAGTCGGTGTCACACTGAGGGCTGTGAAGTGCCTGACAGGGGCAAAAAAAAGGTCATAGAGATATACTTTGCTAGTCAATTCCGGCACCTTGATCAAAGCACTCTTGGGAAATGGGAAGACTCCTCAGCTTTGCTCCCTTTTGTGTTTTCTTCACACTCCCCTTGCTGAGCTTCTGAGCATGAGTCAAAGGCAAGAGGCTGCTGCTGGAGCCAGCGGGTGCCTGGCAGCTGAGGGAGTTTGAGAGAGAGAGAGCAGAAAAAAACTTGAGGCATGAGGATGAGCATCTACACATTTTCTCCTGAAATACTTACTTTTTTCTGTGGCACAGGAAGACTCAACATGCTGGAAGAGCATGAGGCATCCCCACAGCAGCAGTGGGAAGCTGAAACTGGAGCCTCGCTGACCAGCAGGCTGGGAGCTCAGCAGGGCTCACTTTGCAGTGCAATCCCACGGCAATGCCTGTTCCAGACCTAAAGGCTGTCTTAGAGTCCTAAAGGTGAATTAAGAGTGTTCAAGCAAGACTTTGGCTTGCAATCCCTGTTCCCTCACAGAAGACAGGCTCTGCTCTCCTCTTATCTTAGGAGCACTCAGGGAGTGCTACCTGCATTCAGTTCAGCATCCCATGTCCATTCACAGTAACTCCATCTGTGATACATTGTCCCTGCTGCACAGAAATGACATTGTTCAGCAGCACACTGGTCGCAAACTGCGTCACTTTGCATCACTTTCTTGGCTCTTGGCCATAGTGATGGTGGCCTACTGGGACAAGAGTGGATGCAGCTTCCAGGGAGAAAATCCTGCTCCTGACCTATTGGTTCTCTCCAAAGGCAGACGGCTGAAAGAGGTACTGTGGCACCTCATGGGAGTCTGCATCACACCTGGAGAAAGGGAGGTGGGAGAAAAGGGAAACACATCACCTCCCCTTTCTGGAGGGAAAGTGCTTAGACTGGAGGGATTTGGATCACTGCCTTTTCTCCCAGCCTTGCACAGGCCTCTCATTTGCAAAGGGACAGATGCTCACGCTCCCCTGGCAGGCTGGTCAGCAGCTGCACAAGTAAGGGAACTGGGCACAGAGAGACTAAGGATTGTGATGGGGATATTCAGGGAGTCAGCTGTTCAGTCCAGGAGCTCACTGTATTCATTTGCTCCCATAGCTGTGGCAGTGAGGAACAGCCTCTTTAGTGCTCATCCTTGCAATTTCCAGTCCAACAGCCCAGTCACATGTTTACCAGCCTGCCACAAAGGGAATCGCAGTATGGGAAACAACAGGGCCCTCAGGGCCTGTTTTCTGTTAGGTATCCACCACAGGTTAGCAAAGGCTGCCTGGTGCATTCCTATGGTAATGCTCACTGCAAACAGCTCACACCCCACAGCACCCCAAGGGCCTAAAAAAAGAGGTGCTACGAGATGGGCGAGTTACTGCACTCATGAGCAACCTGATTTGCTGCTGGAGAAATCCAGCCCCTGAGGAATAACACAAGGGAGAGAAGTGATGAGCAGGCAGTAGGAGACTGAGACAGAAAGCCTTCCTGGTGTTTATTAAAATAGTCTCTGCTAGTCACCTCCTTGGCAGTGGTGGCATTGAAGCAGTAAAGCAGTGCCTTGAGGCAGAAGCCAGCACTCTTGGTGCAAATGCCTGCTTCCCACAGGAGGCTTCCAGCAAAGCCTTGCCAGCAACTTACATGGCTGCAGGTCTTTCACTTCCAAATTGCCCCACCACATGGAGCTCCTCAGTCTCCTTGAGCCCTGACTCACATCCCCACAGCTCTGCAAGCCATGCTGCCTGCCAGGAAGGGCTGCACCATCTGAAACACCCAGGTGCAGGGAGGAAGGAAGCAAGGGGAAAGGGCAGCTGGAGATGCAGGAGCTACCCACCTTAGCTAGACACGCGGTCAGCCCAGCCATGAGAACTAGCTGGGATTGCCATGCCCCACAGCAAACACTAGCACTGCCCTCCCTGTAACCTAATAACACTCATTGCAGGAGGCTGGATCCTTCAGCAGGGCAAGCACAAGGTCTCCCACATAACTTCTTCAACAATGGGTTTCAGGCTGTGGAACACGCAACCTGTGATAGACCCCTATTCATCACCTGGCCCAGCTTCTTCAAACTGGAGGCTGATCCTTGCCCATTCGCCTTTATCACTTCTCCCTTTGCAAGCTCCCTTCTTCCTTGAACAACTAGACACTTGTAGACTGTTTCATGGTCTGTCTCACCCACATCAGCCCACTTGCCACAGAAATGCATCCAAGCGGGGGCAGAGCCCAGACACAATTTAATGATCTGTTGCAGTAGCAAACAACACTTGAACAGGGCAGGAGAAGAAGGAACATTAAATATGATCTCACATCAGACATGAAAATCCTTCTGTAGTCATAAAAAATAAACCTAGAACAGAACATAAACCCCTTGGGGGATTTTTGGGTTTTTTTTAATCTCTAAGTAACCAGGCAAGCCAAAAGACTAGCGCAATGCTGGACAGTCAGAGCAACACACACAGCAAGACAGCTTTTCACCATTCACTGCCTACTGACACTAGCAAAGCATTGGAAGATGCTTCCATCTTGTCTCAAACCAGAGATTTTCTGCTCTATCCCATGTTCTAATTCATGCAGCTGAAAAAAGAAAGGGTGAAAAAACCAACCTGGCAGCCAATGGTTGAAGTCTCAGAGTGCCCTCAGCTATGTACCGACGGCAGGAGTGCTGCTGGGCAGATACTATGACACCAGTTCCTTCATAAAAGGCATGAGTTAGAGACCCAGGGAAGGCACCTTTTCAGTAGCTTTAAGGGATGGCTGGTGTCAGGGGTTGAGGAGGGTGGGAAGCAGTACGGAATTTTTGCCCAGACATGGCCCCATCCTAAGCTGTTAATTCTCCTGGGATGTGTGAGTGCGCTGGGAAGGACTTGCCTCAGGAGGCCACTGGAACCAGCCAGGTCTGGGTTTCTCAGGGCACCATGACAAGTAGAAATTCCAGGTTCATCTGGCTGAAGGCATATATGCTGCTTTCCTTACAATACCTTCCTGCCTAATGCTGCTGGCTGCCAAGCCCAAATGAGGCTGGAAAATGAGTGGGTAGTTTTGGTGGAAAGTAGGGGGAAAAAAAGAACAACCTGCTTCAGTTGTTTGGAGAGAATTAAAGTTAGTCTCAGAGAGAGAATATCAGGGAGCAACATCAACCCTGCCTGGACAAAATCAAGTCTCTGCTCACCAGGGGGATGATATTTTGTTGAAAGATAGGAGAATAGTCAAAACTCAGTTCTGTGTTCTGTATCTAAGACAAGAATAGATATGGTATAAAGAGCAAGTTTCATCCTGTAGCATGAGAATTGTCTTGAGTTTCTTTGGATTACATTTGTCAAACTTTTTCTCCCCTCCATGCCTGCAATCCCTTCCATAACTAAATCACACCTCTTATGCAGTACAAGGCTGGTGAAGAGGCAGGAAGCATCCAAGTTGGGAGCCAAAAGTTCTGATGGAGATTCTAATGGAAATACAATGGGTTACAATGATTTAAAGATAACGTGTTCTAGCTGCATGTTAGAGGAACTACTACAGCAGGAACCACCTGAACCAACGGAAGACAAGCCTTTCAAGGAGCAGTGCAAATGAAGCAGTGCCATTACCTGAGCTGGCTTAGGTGCCCAGTAACTCCACACAACGCAGCATATCTCCTGTCCCAAGTGACCACTGTAACAGATGGAGCCAGAAGTCATGGACTGAATGAACTCAATGGACATTTTGTAGACATTTATGGACATTCTGCAGACCTTCCATGGGGCTGGTCCATCAGCTATGGAAATGGTAACTGTGGAATATACCCATTCCAATACCAAAGGGTGGGAAGGGGGGGTGCATTGGATACTATGGGACCTTAGCATGACGAACAGTATCTTTAAGGGATGGAGAATGTGCTGGGTTTGGCTGGGATAGAGTTAGTTATCTTCATAATAGCTAGTATGATCTGTTTTGGGTTTGTGCTGGAAAAAGCATTGATAACATTGGGATGTTTTCTTTATTGCTGATCAGTGCACAGCATCAAGGTCCTTCCTGCTCCTCACCTGACCCCACCAGCAATGGGGCTGGGGGTGCACAAGAATTTGGAAGGGGACACAGCCAGGACAGGTGACTCCAACTGACCAAAGGGACATTCCACACCATACAGCATCGTGCTCAGTGTATAAAGCTGGGGGAAGAAGGAAGAAGTGGGGACATTTGGAGTTGCTGTGCATCATTATGCACAATGGAGCCCTGCTTTCCTGGGGATGGCTGAGCACCTGTCTAACCATGGGAAGCAGTGAATGAATTCCTTGCTTGGCTTTGCTTGCATGCACAGTTTTCACTGTCCCTATTAAACTGCCTTTAACTCAATCTGTAAGTTTCCTCCCCTTTATTCTTCCCACCTGCCTACACGGGGTGGGGGGGGGGGGGAATGAGGGGCTTTGTGGTGCTTAGTTGTTGGCTGGGGTTAAACCATGGCACAGGGTCAGGAGCAAGGGCCCCTGGAGAGAGGCAAGGCAAGGAGGACATGCAGCCCCACATGTGCACACACATGCTGTGCAGCATGAGACTCAGAACTGGAGGAGACTTTGAGTCGAGCAGTGCCCTCCCCGAGTCACACCAAGCCCCCAGCACTGTGGGCAGGCAAACATGTAAATAGGCAGATGCGAGTGCAGCCTGCAAGGAAGACTTCCTCTCATATTCCTGGGGAAATAACCCTGCCAGTGGTGTTACCTCCTAAAAAAAGAAATACACCATACCAGACATTAAAAGGAACACATGAATATGCATCTGCAGGGGTGGTGGAGGAAGCAGGTGCTGTTTGCTGTAGTCCTGAACCAGACAGAGCCTGATATGCTTTCTAGAAGAAACATGATGAATCTGTCTTGCACAACATCAAGGACATCAAGAGGGTGTTATTCTGGGGACCTGTCACAAACTGCTGTGCATCCCAGGGAAACACTTGGCTTCTGTATACACCCTGTATTACTTCCCCAGTAGGCATTTCCAAGCCATACTCCACAATACATGCTACAAAATTTTAAATGTTAATTGGAGAAAACAATTTGCCTAAGTCCGTGTGGTAACTTGTGAGGACTACCCCTCCCTATGACCCCTTCCCTCAGCAAGGGTCACTCCCAACATTTTCTCCCTACAACCAAGGTAGGGCAGCCCCCAGCTGCCTTCCTGCCTGGTGCTATCCCAGCAGTCTCCTCCTGTCAGGTTGCAGCTTGGTGCTGTGCACCACATCTCCCCATGGGAGCAAGCAGATGACCTGATACCAGCTGAGATCCATCTCCTCAGCACACCACCAAAGCACAGCTTGCTTGCTTTGCTACAGGAACCAAAACTGCAAAATTAACTGCTAACAGAGACAGTTCAGTTCTCTCCTACAGCTTGTGCCACAGCCCAGGAGGAAGGAGACAGTGAAATGAAAGGGCAACACATTCAAAACAAGGCCAAGGACCTGCAGTTTGACAGCTCTGTTTCATGAGTCGTTCCCCTTTCTGCTAAAGCCCGGAGCACTGGTCACGCTTAGGGCAGGCACTGGACCAATTAGCTAGCATGAAAGGCTTAAAACGCAGCACCTAATGGGAGCCAATCACCGGTGCATGTCCAGCAAGTGGTACCTTGGATTTTAATTGTCTGCCCCTTGCCTGCTCAGAAAGCCTGGCACAGCAGTTGCTTTGCCTGTTGTCCAGAAAGCCGTGATACAAGCCGGAGGAATGGGGCTCTCCTTCCCTTGGGAATGTGGCCAGCAGCCCTTCTGCAGCAGCCAGCACCCTTGCCAGCTGGGCAGAGGAGCCTGTTCTCTGCCATCCCTCCCCTCCAGCACCATAACAAGCCTTCTGCTGACTCTAAAAGCAGCATCACCTCATTCCATAGCCCCAATAATGTTAAATATTCTCCTAAATATTACAAAATGCTGCTGTCGTTGTTCCCATGCACATTCCCCTCATGCTATCAACAGCAGGGACCTCTACCTGACTGCTTTAAAATGTCATAAACTTACCCACTCTTTCTCAAAGCTGGAGTTACTGCTCTCCCTGGTGCAGGCTGGTTCCCTGAAAGTTATAGCCAAGTCAAAAATAAACTTGTGGTTTAAAAATTGCACAGATTTAAGATTTAAAGTCATTACTTATTTCTGCCTTCCTGCCTCCTTCCTCCCTCTAAGTGTTTCTGTGACCAACACTAAATTAAAGCAAGTATAAACAAGGCTGAGGAGATTTCCAGCTAATTTTGAAAGCTAAAAGCAGCATCTCTCCCACCCTATTACTCCCTCCTACTCTTATCCTTGTATTTTATACAAAGGATGGTTTCCCCCTCTTCCCACCTTTACTAAACAGATTTTCCAACTCATGCTCCCACATTTGGGCAATTAACAGAAAACAGGCAGCATGGTGTCACTCATTAATGTGGAAGCCCAATACAGACTTAAGGACTAGGAGCTTGCCCAGGGAGCTAAGGTTGGAAGCGAAAAACACATATTTCAAGACACAACCCTGATGCTTCTGGCCTTCTCAGAGGCAGAGTGGATGCTTGTATGCACATAAAAAGGTCTTTCCAAAACATTTGCACATCTCTCCAACCACGACTTTACAACTGCCTCATTGCCACAACAGACAGGCTAAACTCCAAGCCTGGAGATGTCCAGATGGCACGGGGCTGGCAGGAAGCAGCTGGCATCAGACCTGCTGCAGACCCAAAAGGCACTGGAAGCCATGAGTCTCGCTAACCTCATCAGGTTGTTCACCACTGAGATTTCTGGAAGTTCTTGACAGCTGCAGCATCTGGATTTAACGGATACTGAGACTGTGTTTCTTTGTCTGGATTATTTCTGAAGCAATCAATCATGGAACAGGCAGCCAACAGGGAGGAGTGAGAAGGGGAGCTCCATGACTCTATGGCACCTTCAGCACAGCTTTGGGTGAAAGCTGGGACCTGAAGCTTCTTGTTATCAGGCAGTTTCTGTCAGACTCCAAGAAAGCACTAGGATCCAGCAGCTCCTGGGGCAGGCTCTTAACTTGAGAAGCACCACCCACACCGGCCCTCTCCAGCAGGAGTAAATTGGGGTCAAACCAGCTATGGAGCAAAGTTGGACCAGGCTGAAACCCAGCCACAGAGAGAGCCATCCAGCCCTCCTCACAGGAAGCCTGGCCACACATGGAGGGAAGGGATGGCCATGAGGCAGAAACCACTTTTGCCCTCTCTCTCCACCTCTTTGAAAGGCTGCAGGAAGGGCAGCTTTCTCCTTTCTGGGGCAGCTCTGACATGCCAGGCCTGTGTCCCCCGTGCTGAGAGGATGCAGCAAGCTGTCCCACTGCCCTCTCAGGCAAGCCTGCTGCAGTGCCCAGACAGCCCAGGGAGGCACATGGAGGGTGTGCCCAGCTTAGAGTTTAATCAGGCTTTTTTTTCAGCCAATTACCTGGCTCAAGCTTCATTCCCACTTGAGAAACACCACCCTGCAAACCCCCACAACGGGGCCCCCCTCTGTAGGCTGTGCAAATTGGAATACAAATCAGAGGAAAAAGCTTTCCTCTGTTTGAACAAATTGCTATAGATTCACCCCCGTCTCAGGTCAGAGCCCCCGATGGGAAATATTTTCACTGGCTGACTGCTAACAGACTCTGGAGCAGCCACTGGATCGATACCTGAATAAGAAAATTAGCCAAAGCACACAATCTGATTTTACCTTGTTTTGAATTACAGCAGGTTTGTGTTTATTTCACTCCCTTTTCCCTCCTTCCCTCTCTAGCATGCTTCCCCCATCCTTGCTCCCTGGTTACCTATCTATCAAATCTAGTCAGATTTGTGGGAATATAATAAAGTACGTGCAGGAAGATGTAATGCCTTTTGAAAAATGTTTACATGCATTAATATTTTCTAGTGACACTGCAGCGCTACTACTCCCTCAGAGGAGACAGTTCAGGAGCAACAGCAAGATTTCCATACATCCCCCTCAAAAAAGCCTTATGCAAACAATTACAAAAAAAATCTTCAAAGTAGGATGGAGACTCAGCTGCACACTCCCTCTCAAAAAACCCAAGAGGTCAGTAACAAGGTTTCAATATCAGGAATTTAACACAGTACTAGTAATAACAACAACAACGATAACAATAGCTCAGTCTTTTCATTCAATGTTGGTAGCACTGGGGATGTGTAACTACACCTGGGCTATGTTTCAGATACAGAGAGGGCTACACAGACACCAGAAGTCATCCCATTCTTTGAAAAACTTCACCAGCAAAGGGACAAACAAAATGCTACCTTTCACAGAGATTCAGTGTCGTGTTTCTGACAGCTGAACACATGAGCCATCCCAACTTCCTAATCCTTTCTTGCTGGTTTAGAGTCTATATCTTATTTTAATCTGGGAATGGCCTTACAAGAAGGGGAGAGACAGAGAAATAGATCACAGATACTAAGCACATTAAAGAAAAAAAGCTGGCAAACCAACTGTTCAGATAGGGCACGTTGCCCAGATAAAATTCAGTGGGAATAAAATAATTCCTTCTGCTTCCTACCCCAGCATCCCACTCTTCATGCCACCTACAATTGTGTCAAATGAAGAGAGAAAACCCAACTCAATCTTCAGCTTCCTGCTCCTGCACATCATGCTGTGCGGCAAAGCCACCAGCCGGGCACCCATGGAGAACTCGAAGTGTAAAGAAAGCCCAGAGCACTCAACGTGAGATGAGGTGCCCCTGTTACATTAACACACCACAAGTGGCTTCGAACTAAACAGTCTGAGCAGAACCTCACACCATCCTCTTTATAAAGCCTCCCTGAGAAACTGCACGTCTTTCTTCTTACCCAGTTGCTTACTGCTACACACTGGGGACAGGACTCTCTTCTTTTGACTTGGTGCAGAGCACAGGGCATCTGCTGGATATTCCCTGCTTTCTATTCAAGGAAACTGTCCGGGTATCCCAAGGGCAACCCTGCAAAATCACTTGTGTGTCAAATAAATAAATATATATGTATTACATATACATGCAAATACCCACGTGAGTACATATATGCATATACACACAGCTATTTTACTCCCTGTGATATGTGGTCAAGGGTTTTAACAGCCTTTCCCACTGTCTCTATACCCCACATTTGTTTAATCTTTATGTTAGGCTCACAGAAGACTACTATGTATAACTGTCACCACACATTATGCTGCACATTATGAAATATGTACAAATGTCTACCAGCACATCTTCAGTTTCCCTCTTTGTCTGTAGCAGACTAGACCAGGAGTTTGCTAATTACAGCATGTTAACCAAAGAGCTTTAAAGAGGAGGGTAGGCCGTAAATACCATGCAGCAAAGACAACCTCAATGAAAGAAAACAGAAAAGACATTTTTTCGGAAAACAGCACTTAAAGTATGTGATACTGGACCAAGTCCAATGAAGGACCACCAAAATGGCCAGGCAGGTGGAGCATATGGTATACGAATAAAAGCTGAGAAAAATGTGGGTGGGTTTCTTTGGTTGGTTGGGTTGGGTTTTTTCCCTAAGCCTTAAAAAAGACAAGGCGGAACTTACTGCTATTGCTCAATTAGGATGGGGTGGATGGAGGGAAGATGGACAGAGTCAGACTCCCCTCAGTAGTACACGGTAAAAGAAGGGCAAACCACACCAGACACAACACAGGAAATTCACATTTCTAAAAACAGAATCTATTCCACCATAAAGTTGGTCAAACACCAGTAGAGGAACCCAGAAAGTGTGTAGACCCAGCATCCTTGGGGAAGATCAAAGGTCATCTGGATGAGGTATTTAACATCCTGCCTTAACTTCTAACATCAAAGTAGCTCAGCTTTGAGCAGAGGGCTGGACCAGGTGACTTCCAGAGGCCCCTTCCAATCTCAGTCATCCCATGAAGTTACCACACACACAACAGGTTTAAGCCTGGAGATGTATAAAAAAGGTAAACACCAAAATCACAACTGAAGACTATAATGGACATCAGACTTGTTAGCATATATTTTTCTTCTGACTTACTTGGTTTGGTTTGGTTAATTTTTAAGATTTGTTCCATTATTACGCATGCTATCAGAGATTAACAAGGTTTTTTATGGTTTAGGGCCTCTAACCCAGGCTGCAATCCAGGCAGCAGGAATTTTTGTCAGTCCTTTCAGTGAGATTCAGACTGAGTCCTCAATTACAATTACTGTGGTGCAGATTTAAATCTCCAGACCTTGCTATCACCCAGAAAAATCTAAGAGGAATGGAAAGTTACCACAGACTAGATGCAAGCTCAGTCACAGTGAAACAAAACTTATTTTCCTTTAAAAACAAACATATATTTCCCTCTCTGCTCTGTTTACAGTGTTGATTTTCCCCAGTAGGATGTTACTGTACCATATCCCTCCTTGAGGACCATAAAACTCAGAAAGAGCTTCTGGGAAGGTGGGCACAGAGCTCCCAACACAACGCAAAATGTCACAGCTTTCCCCAGGCAGGGATTCTAGAGAAGTCTAGCAGATTATGAGAGACAAAAGCAGTTTTTCCCAATTGGATGAGTGATACCTTTGCCACAGTGCCTACAACTGCACTGCTCACCTAAGGCACCTGGCTGCTGCCATCTGAGGGGCTGCACACTCCCAGAGGAGAGCCTCCAAATACTGGGGAGGAAAAACAGACCGGCTATGAAAGGGGAAGAGTTACATTCCTGAGAGACTAAAAAATAAAAAAGGGAAGGTCATTCTATGATCTGAGTAGGTGGGAGCCTCATGCAATTCTTTTCTTCAGCTAAAAGGTCTGCACTTATCTCTACTCAACCTAGCCATCCCTAGATGCTGCAGAAGAATTGTAGATCTGGATGAATTACTCATTGGTTACCCAAGAAACAACAATACATTGATCCAGCAGCAACCAACGCTACAAGCACAGAGGTATCTGGAGGAGACAGCTTCTTTCTCCACCTAGGGAAGTTTGGTGTCTGGAGGTTACTCCCAACATGCTGAAGTTGAGTTTTGGCTTTGTTCCAGTATCAGCACTGGGCTGAAAGGTCCCCTGGCCCAGCTGAGCCCCACCAGGCGGGGCAGTGCTACAGGAGACACACCAGATCCGAAAGCACTCACACACCTAGAGCCCTCACTTCTTCTCGGAGGGTGATGAGATGGACAAGTGATCTGGGAATGTATCTGCCCAAGAAAGAGGTAATAAAAACATTTTAAAATGAAATATAGGCAACAACTGCAATAATGCCTGTGTTAGGAATACCATGAAGTGAATTAGTGTGTGTATATCTACACACCTAGTTGGACAAGGAAGAAAGTGAGGCTGGAAAGAAGTTTCTAGGAAGGAAGGCAGGATAAGGGAGCACTGATAAGAAATCTGAAAAGCTATTTGACAGAAAAAAACCACAAACAAACAAAAAAACCCCCAAACAAACAAAAAACCCCCACAAAGCAGCTGACAGTAAGTTTGTTCTCTCACTCTTGCTCTAAAATGGAAGAAGCGATGAAAGCTCATACCAGCAGAGCAAACACGCCAGCAGAGATTGCTGGTGTGGCTACAGAAGCAGCCCTGGAAGACTTCAGCCCTGCCTCAGATCACATCTGATCTCACACACAGTCCCCCAGAGACCCAAGAGCTGGCCCTTAAGCCCAGACCCCCAGGTCCCTGATCACCCCCAGGCCAGGTTCTCACCCCAGTGCGATGATATATTTAATGTCAAAAGTGTACAAATAATTACAAGAACACCAACAGAAAGGACAGGAGAGACACGGACACAGTGAAGATGTCCATCCACTCTGGTCAGGAGGGCAATGTAAACACATTACACCTAGGTCTTGCTCAGCTGTTTCTCTGCTGTGCCACCGGTCACCACTCCGTCAGCAGGTGCTGAAGACACTCTGTGCTTCTCCACTAGTGTTCAAATGCTTTGTGGAAGAGGGTCAGGAAAATACCCCTCATGAGCACTGTGCCTGCTACTTAATCTTATTCACACAAAAAGATCAAACTAAGCTTCCAGCTGCTGTTTGCCTTCAGTGTTGCAACTCAGTATAAAGGCATCGCTTGGGTTTTCTTTGCTGCTGCTTCAGCTGTAGGAATTTCCATTGTATCTGGAATTAGCACACAGGAAGCAGGGGAAAAGGGCTTTCTTCAGTTGCAGACCTCTTAGAGGATTTTGTTGACATACTCATTTTATGTGCAAAAGCATACAGTCCCTTCCTTTGCAAACCCCTCTCTCTCAGAGTCAATAAGTGTATTTAAAATAAGCGATAAGGTACCCCTTTAATACAGCTTTTATTGTTCAAACAAGTATTATTTTAAGCACAGTGAATTCAGGAAGAATTCTGAAGGTGAAGCAATGGGAACTGAGGGAAGAGAGAAGGCAGATGGGAAGACAGTGGTGACAATGGGACAAAGACTCCCCCCCAGCAGGCCCTTATCTCCAAAACGAAGTGAGATCCTGAACACTAGCTCTATTTATGTCCCTTCCTTCTAGTTGCGCTTTTTAAGGACACCAGAAAAGTTAGGGAACAAACATAGGTGACAAAGGCAAGGAGAAAAAACTTCAGCAATTGTAGTGCAATTAAGCAACAGAGAGGAAAAATTCCTGTAATTCCAGTATAACAATCCTGCAGGAAAGCAAATGATAGAGAAAATAAAAAAAAAAAATAAATCCAAATACCTCTTGCCAGCTACCTCTAATTCACTTCAAGACAGCAAGGAGAGACAGGCCTGCAGTCACTAGAAAAGGATACTCGAGTGGTATCACATATCAGATAAAAGAGCCAAACAACTTTTGGGGTAGGAAAGACTGCTTTTCCCATTATTCCAGACTGGCCAATGGTAGTGGGGGCATGATTTGCAGAGAGTTAAGCTGTAGTTCAATTATAAGAATTATCCAGTTCTGGAATAATCACAAGCACAGTCCAAGTCCTCCAGAGTAGTGGTGTTTGAAATCGAAGTGCCCAGATACTTTTCAAGCCAAGAGAAAAAAGAAAGCACCATCTCAGAAAGAAGATCCAAAAAGCAGTGACTGCAGCACTTGGCCTCTCTGGCAGCACATTACCTGGTGAGCTAAGTCTCGAGGCACTGCACTCTGGTTAGACAAATCCAGCACAGTTTCTGAAGAGGATTCACACTCCAGGATGTTCTGTGCTCTGATAACAGATCTGCCATGAAGTTCTCCAGCAGCAGCTTACCCAAGGCAGCTCAGGGAGCACCTGAGAGAGTGACAGCAGAGCGGTGACCACAGCTGTTGGGATACATAGGACAGAGAGCACCCAGGATCTTATTAGCATAAGAGGTTTGATAAACAGGATGCCCTGGCAGGAGCAAACAGAGCTGTGAAGAGTTAATTAAGATAGCTGAAGATCAGATCGAGGCTGCCAGGAAGGAGAAAATTACATCAACTTCTGCAAGCAAGAGATGTTTGTAAAATGTATAAGTTTGTTAACCCAATCTTGTAGTAGAAAATTATTAATCCTCCTAGAATAGTATATAAACGGGTATAGCCCACAATAAACTCAGATTCTGACCACGAGTCAGTCTCTCCATCTCTCTTCATTGCCGAGACACAGCAACCAGCCAGCAATGAAAAGATGCTCACCAATGCAGCCAAGTGGAAACCAAACTAAAGTTTAAAATTAAAAATATCTTGAGTGAAAATTTAATGGTGATGGGGTGGGGGAAAAAAAATCAGATGTCCATGAAAACCTGTAAACTACTAAGGCAGGACACCACACAAAAACTGAGGTTGCCCTGTCTATGCCTTCTCCCTTCACATCCACACGAAATCACCTCATGGAAATCACTAGCTTCATCTCCAAAACCTCTGTCTGAGGCAGACAAATGGCATCACCTTCCATTCACACGAGCAGAAGGGCAGAAGAAACAAACAGATTTGAACATTTTTTGTGATTTAAAGTCGATTTATTTGTTGCTGGTTGTTATGTTTTGGGGGTTTTTTTCTACTTGGCTTACACTGAAGTCTTTAAAACAAAAAAGTCATAAAGAAAGACTGACAGCAACAGGATCCAAGTCATTATGTGCAGTATTTCAAGCCAGCATTTTTATGAGAGCAACAGCTCAGTTGAATTTAACTCCCTTGCCTTAGAATTAAAATGCTATCTACAGGAGTAGCATAGCAGAGCCAAAAGGTGCATCCAGGAAAGTGAATCCTCTAAGATTTCCTCCACCCTGCTTCTAACTTATTTTTTCCCTGAGGCTCTGAGGAAACTTAAGGATTTCTCCTAGTCAGGCAGTAGCAGAGGCTTGAGTCAGAGTTTGGCCAGCAGCTTTTGCTGACAGATCACAGCCACAAGGGCTGCCTGCTCACACCCCCGTAGCAGCATCACTCCTTCTGGGCTAACGAATAAAAAGTCAGCCGTGTCATCATGGTGAGCAGGTGTGACAAAGCACATTTAAGAGGTAAGATATCAACAAAAATCCAATCAGCCAAACACACCTTGAAATATAGCTACAATGACTCACTGGATCAGACAAAAAGGGAGAAATACAATACAGGAAAAATCAGTTAGTTCAGCAACTGAACCCCTTAATTACAAACTATCAGCCATTCGACACCTCCCTGGGATTTGGGCTCCAGCCTTGGTGTCACCTACAGTTTTACCCACAGACAACAGCAATGTTCATAGAGCATCTGGGACCCTAAAAAAAGTGTATAGAAATACATATGCAAATGCTACTTTTAATCCCCCTCTTTCTTGCAGTGGAGGTGCTAAGACAAGTCCCCTTTTACACAACCCTGAACTTACAGCTATTGCTTTCTGGCAGGTGTGCAATTCTGTTCAGGGAAGGCTTCTGCCTGACAGGTATGGCAGTTCTCACTCTTCTCCCAATCCTTCATTTCCAACAACAACAATGTCATGGTATTATCTTGAGATCAATGAAAGAGAGAAATATTCTCATTCCTCAAACTTACACACCATCAACAGCATCCATTTCTTTTTGCTCCCTTTTTTTTTTTTTTTCAAGCAATAGCTAGAAACATTTCCTTCTCATTTCTCTGTCTACCTCACCAAGCACATCACAGACCCTAGTACTTTTTGGCATTTTCCTCTGTTTCCTCCTTCTGCAAAGTTTTTATGTAGGGCTAACAAGCAAAAAGCTCATAAGCACAGTTTCCTTCCCCTCATTTACTGCTTCCTCTAGACTTCCTTTGAGACAATCAAATGTAATTCTTAAATTAAACTCTGTCTATTAAGTATGTCTATTAAGTAGCAGTTCTGCTGGAGCTTTCCTGCAAACGGTTCTCCACAAGGAAACAAAGTTTGCAATGCTGTGATGCGGGGCTGGTTCCTCGTTTTTCTCTACTGCTCTTTTAAGTGTCTGTACGAAACGCCCTCCTGACCCAACTGAAGCTGAGTGATAAGCAGCTGATCTACTTTCTTTCACCCAACGTCTTCTATCTAAAACCATCTCCTTAAGCAGGCCATATGCTGCAAACATACTTTGAAATGTCTCCATAATAATCCAAGAAGCAGAACTGTTTGTCAAATAGCACACGCACTACTGCTGGCCACTTGGAATAACCATCAGCCACAAGTAGGTACATATGCTCCTTGTGATCTGCAAAAATCAGCATGGCATCTTTGCCAAGGCTTAGCAAATGCCAGAGTGGTTTCTAGTTTAAACAACTAACATTCACTGTGGCTAATTTCTCCTTCTACATGGAATTCCAAGCCTGATTACCAACCACAAATATGTAACAAATTGCTTCTTTCAATTTGTTGCGGTGATATTCATGCCTCTCACCCAACATCCCAACATGAAAGATTTATGGTATTAATCATGCACATCATAGTAAACAGTCATTCTCTACTGTCAATTGCATTTTTCTGCTGAAATAAGGATGAAAGTGCTGAGCTGCTTATCGTTTGACCAGCCAGAACACAAACTATTATTGTGCTATTTTAACCAAAGCTGGGGCTTAGTTTCTATGGGTAACGTCTTCAGATGCAGCTACATGGTACAGGAGCCTGACTATCCCATTTTGAAAAACAATTTAGAAACTTAATCACAGCTAAATGCAGGGCTTGTCTATGCAAGGAGTTATTCAGAAATAGCTTTTCAAAATTAAAGATTAATTCCAGACGTGTAGTTCAGCGGTTCTCTTTCAGCACAGCAAACTGCATTAAGCCAGTTTACACTCCTGCATCTATGCTTGCTTGAAAGACACCACAGATCAAGAAGAACCCTGGCTTTTGTCTTGCTAGAGTTCGCAGCTATGGGATTGCAGCAGCTAAGCTGCTGAAGCCATCAAGCTTCAAACTGCACCCCACAATACACCAGCTGGCTGGATTTATGGGATCCCACCCAGTGGCACAGGCAGGAGTAGAGTCGACTCTATTTGTTCACACTGCAACCCAAAAGTAAGCATGAACCTGGTGTAGGTGCCCTACAATGTATTTATCGAGGGGTCAGGCTTGCTGGGGGACCCGAGGCACAGGGGGCTCAGCAGATACCACAGGGCTCACCCAGGATCTTGCATGAGTGGCTGGAGCACAGGCCGGGCTCAGCTCCACGCTGTTAATGCTGCACTGCAATCAGTAACCAAAACTGTTAATTTAAAGCTAGCTCTAGAGTGCACTCACAAGTCACAGTCCTACTTCTGTGTAGGCGTAGTGTGTGTGCACTGTAAGTCAAACTGTCAAACAAATACCACTGACACCACATCCTTTTGGTCTTCATTAGCATTTGGGAAACAAACACTAGAAATTTCTCTCTGTCTTCATGTTTGTAAGAAAAATAAGAATATGGTTTAGCACATACTTAAAATTACAAAATGTGTTGGAATATTCATATTTGCCTTTTGCTTTTTTCAGAAGATGTGCTCTGCTCTGGCACCCAGCTGTATTTTAGAGTCACAGCACTTGATATCACAGCTTCTCCTTTGTCCTAGGCACTGTCCCTAATCACGTATCTGCTTTTCTTCCCATCTCAAATCTTTGCTCCTTCATGGCAAACACAGCTTTTCTGTCTTTCCACTGGGTACCATCAATAGTAATTTAACCTCCTCTACTCATGACAGAAGTTTTCCATGACAGAAGTTTTCCATAGCAAGAAATACTGCTTCTTTGATCAAGTGCAAAATACTTTTAATTGTTGCAGAATGAGTCAGCAGTTTCCAAAACTGATCCTTTTGCAGATCCAAGCACAGCAAAGCCGTGTATGTACCCACAATTGAAAGATTTCTGTCTCTCCCAGTGCTGTACAGTAAGGCTCAACTTCTAGAAGACCTCCAAAGGGTGTCCTAAAATATATCCTAACCTGTGTCAAAGATGAGCTAAATTAGCAGTGAATGACAAAACATGGTTCTGTTTCCCTATGAAAAAACTTGATTCAGAAATAATTGGATCAGAGCCTATTTTCAATGGCTCATGCCTTCTTATTGAGGATGTATTTACCTTGGATCCATCAGCCACAGGGATTGCACTTAACACCAGCTGCACTTTACCAGAGAGAAAAGGATGGTTAAAACTTTGCTGATGTTCGATTTTCCATTCTGCCATGGGCAAATCACTTAATCTCCATCTCATTTCCCCACATGCAGAGTGGAATAACTAGGCAACAGAGGCATTGTAAAGGTGGAAGTTCATAGATATTAAAGGGATGGGAGACACATAAACCCACAAGAAATCCTACAGGTACATTGTGAGAGGGATTTTCAGGGGTCTGCCAATTGCAGATGCCCCTACCAGTTAAATATTCTTAACACCCCAGCTGTATTCGCTTCACTGGCAGGGGAATTCAGTCTCCCAACCCCAGCTGGCTCTTGCTGCTCAGGTTACTTTTATGAGCCTCAACTTCTCACTTTTCTGCTATTTTGAGGAATGTTCCAAGTCAGAATAATCCATTTATTAAACTTAGGAAAAGACACTCATTCTTCACTCTAAATCTACAAATGCCTTTTTCCACCATGTGAGGCATGCAACAAGCACCAGAAGGTGAAACTGTGTTTGTAAGCAAAACCCATTTTGACACGTTTCTCAAACATTTGTCTGAAGCACATCTTTGTTCTTCCTTTTTATTTCATCACAAAGGCACACAAGAGATGCACAAGATTCCCATCCACATTTATTTTAAAACAAGTTACGCTAATTAGTGAAGGACCATTTCCTTCTGAAACAGGAGCAGCAACAGCAAGCAGTTACTCTTGTATTAAACGTCCACCTGCAGACATCCTAAAGCTTTTCTCACAGCTTGACTTTAGCTTTCAATGTTTTGTCAGTTCTTCTTCAGGCAACATTTGCTAATTTGTCTTCAGAAACCAGCGTTCTTACTGCACCTTTGTCAATTGCTATCCTCACCCTGCCATTTCCGTTTCCATGAACCCAGCAAAAGTATCTGCATGCCATTTGTCCTACACTACAGCTCACAGTGGAGAGAAACCACAAGCCAGCACACCACAGCCAGGTGGATTTTTAGTTACATCGGTGGTGTCTCCACTATGCACGCTAAAGCAAAGGGTAGCAGCCACGAGCAATTTGCAGCGCGAGTGAAAAAGGAGCCACAAGAAAGCAAGAGGCTGGCCAGAGCAATAAAAGCTGCCTGAGGTCCTTGCTTGCCGCCTCGATGCACCCTCTCCCTGGAGGTCTGCAGCCCAGCACAGAGCCATGAGCTGCTCACTGAGCAGTGCTGGTGACTTCAAATCACCAGGCCACTCCAGCACCACGGCTGTCCCCAGTGGGCTGTCCTGCCCTACTCACAACCACTGAAATATATGTGTCTACACATTGCTAGCACAATACTGAGAACACTGAGTGCTTTACAGAAGGAGCATCCTTCTCAGAGGAGTTCAAGCATTACTAGAACCATAAAGCTTTCTGCTCATTATGGGAATGCAGTCACAAGCACACACTGGAGTAACCACATTGCCTAGTCTAGAAGAACAAGTGGAAAATTTAAAGAACTAATCATTTATATTCAGCTTTCTCTCTACTTCCCTGCTTAACTTTAGGTGTCTCTGTTTGCCAGCTACAGGCATAGTATTTGGACGTTAAAAGTAAAGCTTTAGTGGTCAGAAGCTGGCCTTGGATACAGCGTGGCAAATCCAGTGGTGCAAAGAACTCCCTGTAGGCAGCCACAACGCTCAGATGACCCTGCTGCTCTAGGCTAGGGTCCCTGAGTCATGTTTTCCAAGAGCCAAAGCACCACCATCAATCCCATACCTCTGCTGTGGCCCCCTCAGCTCTGCTCCGTCACAGAACCAAGGCTATAGATACATCACAGCACTAATGACCTCAGCTGAGAATTTTAAAGCCCGATGGTCAGATATCACCTTGCCGTCTTTTCTTCCTCTCCCAGAGCAAGGCCATGCATGAGTACCCCTCTTCCCTCATATTCATTCAGATTGCTTTAATCCTACCTTCTCAAGAACCAAAACCAACCAAACAAAAGCCTAAACAAACAAAAAAACCCAAACCAAACCAAAAATCCCCAAACCACAACTACACAGCTAAGAAAAAAAAAAAAAGGAAAAGAAAAAA
>WEKY01024218.1:105134-125708 GCA_013390045.1 Picathartes gymnocephalus
AAAAAAAAAAAAGAAAGAAAGCAAGGGGATGTTACCCGTGCTGGCGCTCGCTGGTGCCAGCAAAGTTTTTTGGGGCCCCCCAGGTAGGTTGCAGGCTGGGGGGGCTGCCTTGTGCATGCTGCTAGGGAGCGGCGGGGCGCGGCGCTCCTGCGGGGCGGGGGTGCAGTGCGGGACTCCAGCCCGATGCGGGGCTGCGCGGCGCGGTACTCGTCGGACTGCCGGCCCTGGGCCGTGGTGATGCTCCTACAAGAAACCCGGAGCGGGGAAGCTGTGCATGCCCCGCTCCCCGTGCCCCGCCGCGTAGGGCCCGGGCGAGAGGCCGGGAGGAGGAAGAGGATGCTGCGCGATCCCCGAGCATCACCACCGGCAGCGGGGGGTTCGCGGGGCCCTGCTTTGCCATCCCTATCTCTGTCTGCTTTGCTAGGGAGATAAAACGCTGCTTCTGGGAAGCCTGGACCTGCTCGCCCCCGAGCCGGCGAGCCCACCCGTGCCTGGCCCGGGTCCATAGCAATGAGCCAGGCCGTAAAGCGGAGCCGGCGCCGTGGAAAGCCCTCTAAGCGGTGCGTTCTGCTCCCGGGAGCATGGCTCCGGCTCGCCTCTTCCCCAGCGCTGGCCCCGCCGGGGCTCCCGGCGACGGGCTGATGCGGGTGTCCCTTAGCGACAGCGAGTCCTCTCCGGCTGTTCCTCGGGGCTGGCCCCTGCCTCGGCCACGCGTGGGCTTGGCGCGTTGCCCCCGGGGCTCCCGGACCTGCCCCGCGGCCCTGCATCCATGCCTGCTCCCCGCGGCAGCTGCCGAGGGGTGCTGGACACGGCAGGCACTGAGTTGTCACGCGAACAACTCACTCTCTGGATAAAAATGTAATTAAAAAAAAAAATAAAAATATATGGCCCAAAGAGCGGCTGGCTGCTCAGTCATGCTCTAACAAACAAGCAATTAATAGATATAGCTCCTAATTAGTAAGTAGTTATTCCTATTGTAAACGGTGCCCATTAAGAGAGAAAAGCAGGATCATGCACCAGGAAGAGAGCAGTGAAACAGACAGGACAGCATCCCGCCAGTGCCCAGCATCCCCCCAGGGCCCATCATCCATGCGTGTGGGAGGCACGGCAGGCAATTTCCCACTGGAGTCTATTCCATCACTTGTCAGAATACCACCTGTATAAAACTGCCGTGTTTGTTTTTGTGGTGGTTTGGGTTGGTTTTTTGGGGTTTTTTTTCCTTTGTATTTCTTTTTGCTATAGCTAAGGGAAGATTTCCCAAGAAACTGTGGTTTTCACACTCTAAGATGCCTTTTCCATAGCTGATGGCATAGAGCAGGGCACTTGTGAAAGCACCTGATGTGAGCAAATTTATTCTTTAATACAATAAACCCTTATCTGAGAAGGATTTAATCCTTCTTGCAGTGGGTGGTTGCAACGTTAATAAAGGGTGCATAGGTAGAAGGAGGCAGCCAGCACCAGGAGGACAGGTGGATCAACTCCTTTGCCAGGGCATGAGGAGAAGCTGGAGCTGATGATAATGAAACAAAGTAAAATTGTCTACATCTCCACAATGCAGGCTGAAGGCAACCCAAGGAAAACGAGATGAAGAGATGTTTGCAGATCTGAGAAGCTTTGTGGTGATAAAATAAAACCATGGAGACATGAGCCTTGTTCTTTTTTATGGATAATTTTGAAATAGGGATATTTATGTGATATTTTGTTAATTTCCATTTTTTTTTTCAGGGATTCTCATTAAATTATGGAACAGTGCCTCATTGTTTGAATGAATTACGTATCTGGCTAATGAGTAAAAAAAAAATCCAAAAAATGTATGCTTCACACCCCTTTTTTGTGTTAGTATTCAACACACATGCTCACATTTCACTGGCACAAACACTTATGAAAGATGAATTTCAAAGTAAACTGCCAAAGTATATTCTGAGTAGGAAAAAATACTGCCAAAACCCAGGAACATAACTGCATTTGCTAAATAAGGTAATTAATAATTATTGCTTGAGGCCTAATAAATCATAGCATTCATAATTATGGAGTTTCCAATGGGTGACAGGAAGGCAGCAACTCCCATGCACACTTGCTAAGCAAGCTACTTGTTATAGGGAAACCATACCCTGTAGTGATTCTACTTGTCAGAAAGCTGAGATGAAAGATGCCTTTCCTTCCCCCTGACTGTTTCTGCAGAACACATTTGTCCCATCTTTCCCTCTGGGAGTCAGTGTCTCCAGTCACTTCTCAAGACCCCACTTGTCAAATGAGTCCTGTCTCTGAAATATTTTTACATACTTCATCACCTATATTTCACAGCTCTGTTAAGAGGTAGACAGTCTCTGGGACAGCTGCTGTGTTCAAATGGAGCAAATCATATAAAGCATGACACCAGGCCAGAAGCAATTGAAGAACCTTGTGAGGCCAAGGTCCAGTTGCACAAACGTTAATTATCTCTGTGTCAATGTTTTCGTGCTATAGTCTGGTGCAGTCTGCCATTTCATTCTTTCCTGGGATGATGCAACTATCTCTGGGCCCTGGTGATCTCTTCAGCTTGTGGCCTGACATTTCCATCACCTCTTTCCTGTTCATTTTCTTCTCAGCAACCCATCCAAGAATGTCTCTGGGATCTATGAAATTTGATCTCTTCCTCCCCTCCCTCCTTCCACACAGGTATGGAAGCTTTACTGCAACATTTTCCTTGTTATGCCTACTGAAAGGGAGTAGAAATAGAAAGGAGAATAGAAAAGGAACATAATGGAGCACCTTAAAGGCAATGGGCAAAGCCAGGGTGACCCCAAATGCTGCAGGAGGAATGAGATTTGGGAAAGGGAAAGCTGGAGGACTCTCGAACACTGCAGCAGAGATGTTAGCAGGGAGATGGGAAAACAAGGGAATTCTAACTGCATTGTAGGCCTGCATCAGAGTTGTTCCTGTGCTGCTTCTGAGCTGGAGCAAGTTCTGCAGCAGTGTGGAACAGGACAAGTGTCTGACCCGAGGCAGTAAAATTGGGCAGCAAAGGAGCCAAAGATGGGGAACTGGGAAAAGCAAGAGAAAGCCAGTGTGTGTGAGGAAGGGAATCCCCTTCGAACTGCGACAAACAAACTAGACACAAAAGCACCAGGTACCCTGCAACACACAAACTACTGGAATGATGGAAAGCTGGGAAGCTGGAAGATGGGAAGCTGGGCAAAGCTACAAAAACAGGATGCAGCTGAACTCTCTGCTGTCAGTTTTCTTCCTTTTAAATTGGTCTTCCCTGGAAAATCGTAAAAATATATATTTTAAAAAGTCCTAGTTCACCATTCTGAAGTGCTGGAATCAGAATCTCTGTGCAAAAAAAAAAATTCTCCTGGCCTAGAGCAGCGTTTCCCATCATTCATAACACCAAGCTGGTGCTGCTGCAGTCCTAGATCCTCCTGGGTATCTCCTGCTTTCAGTATGAAGCATGCCAAGATAGGGCTATAAATCCCAAGGGTTCTGCTTTGCTGTCCTCAGTTCTCCTCATCTCCACTCCAGGGAATACACCTGTGCTGTGCTCACTTTCTTCCCAGATGCATTTTACACCACTAGTGGTACCTCTGAGCTTCTTGTGTATTCTCTGCGTTTTTTATTATCTTGTCTCATCACAGATAGTGTTTGGTACTGAAAGGAGTGATGGAGAGGGAGTCCATCTCTAGTCTTCACCCAAGGTATTCATCCTACCTGAGCTTTACCACCCTTCCTCCCTGCACTTCCCAGATGCTGTTAGTCACAGGGTTGTGCTGGGATTTCTGACAGCTGGTTGCAATTGTATCGGATTCTGCTGTTCCTGCCTCCTGCCTTTACCCAACTACACTTTGACAAACTTCTGTTTCCTGGTTAAGGCTTATTTGAAAGCCATTGCAATCCTTTGCCCCTGTGATCTCAATGTGTGGCCACTCTTCTTTCCCTAGCTCAAGTGCTCACCCCGTGCCCTCCCTGCTTCCCCCCTCCCCGCTTGTGCACTAAACCCACAGGCTTTTAGCTCAACACTTTCTACCAATCTCTATGCTTCTTAGCCTATATATCTAATTTGCCAGAGATCCTGCTGGGTATTTTTTTTCTTTTTGCTCTTATGCTTTAGGACAGATTTGGGCTGGTATAGGGGCACAGACAAGTGTCTCAGCATCACCGGGAACATCTTTTTCTTGTTTCACCTTTTCTTTGATCTTTTTTCTCTTCTACCTGCTTCTCCTTCTACATTCATGCTTTCTTCTTCTTTCCCACCCCCCCTTTCATGTGTAAAAAGTGAGTTGAGAAAATGTCAGGCTGGTGCTGGTCAAAGGAACTTGTTCTTCCTTTCTTCCACTGCCTTTTATTGCCTCAGTGCCCTCTCCTAGCCCACGTCTCCCAGACTGCACTGGAGAGGGATACTTTTTCACAAAGATCAGATACAAAGGGTTTGGGCACGATTCTCCCCTGTTCATGCCCTCTGCTACTACAAGCAAAAGGTGCATCGATTGCAGATTGTGTCAGTGCCAGGCAGCTGATCTAAAACGTGTTATCCCTGCCCTGCGGTGGAGGTGGTGGTGCAGGTGAGAGTAAAGGAGCTACTCCTGAAGTAGATGCCTTTAGCCAAAGAGCTGTGTTTGAACCAGTTGTCCGCACTCCCAGGAGAATGTGCTACTTGAATTTCCCTTGAGGGGTTTTAAACACAACTCACAGCATGGGGATGGTTCATCGGCTCATTCAGCTCCTAGATGGGACCTTCCTATTCAGGCCTTGGTGGGGACAGAACCTTTGGCCACAGACAGCACATCATGTCTCCCTGACGAGAGGGGCAAGCCGTCCTGCAGAGTCACTTCTGGGGAAGCACTCAGGTGAGGCTGTGGCTCACATGCCCTGACACTTCTAGCTGGTGGGAAAACACTCCAGCTGGTGTCCTCACTTCAGCTGCCCAGTGGCCACACTCGTTTTTGGTAAGCTGATCCTGTCAGCAATACAGTGACTTAAAATAGCACACAAGTCAGTGTGTCCCTTTTTGTCCTTCAAGAGAGCCACCCTCACTTCAAGAAGTTGAGCATTTGTGTTTTGGATATTAAAAGGTAGATGCAGAGAAAACAATTTTTCTGCCAGAATCTCCCCTCACTGTCCATCCCAGACCACAAAAACTGGCAGAGCTGGTTGCAGAAAGATCCAGCAGTGTACTGGGCAGGCTGCAGAGAAGAACATCCCCATTCAATGCCTGAAGGAGCCCCACTGCTTCCTGGGAACCATACACTGCTATTCAGAGGTGCAGCTCTCCAGCTTCTCACTGCAACACAACCATGAAAAAAATTTGAAATCCATAGCTGTCAAAGCCAATGTGCACTGCCAGAGTCCAAACAGCTTGGGCAGTCAGACCTCTACAGGCTTTGTTGCACCCAGGAGAGTGGGTGTGCGGTCCCCAGCTCACCTGGCCAGCACTGGCTGTTTTGACTGGAAATACCTGAGTCAGCCCAGTGCCTGGTGGAGGCTTCCTCCTACTCTTTTTTTGGCAGGTCTCCAGCTGAACTACCACAAATCCACTCTCCAAGCCTGACTCATCTTCCCTCTGCCCAGACTTTCCAGGAGGGTTATAAATAAACACAGTTTTGACCAGAGTTTTGGAAATCCTGAGGCCAGAGTTCTTGTTGGAAATATAGTGGCCCCAGTGTACTTACCTCTGCCAGAGGCATTCAAAGATGGATGTGGACACTTACATTTTAATTCAAAATTACTTATATGGCCTGTTTCACTGTCTTTCCTTGCTCTGCTCATACCTATAGCTTAGAGTGGCAGGTGAATACATCAGAGGGTTTCCAGACTTGAGGGGAGAATGCAAAGAGCTACCTTTCTGGGCAAGGCATGTCTCAGTGCCACTGAACTTCCCTGCTTTGGGTCTGTAAGCTGATGACGTCTGGAGGGATAGAGTGCTGCAAATCTTACTTCCATGAGGGAGGATGATCTGAGCTCATCTGTGAGGACAAGGTCTCTCAGCCCTCATTTGTGTTCCTCAGCAGTCTTTACCACATATACCACTTGTATAAAAACATTATTTCATCTCAGTGTTTTGAACCTGTATGACATTAAGGAAACTTGGATGCCTGAAGTCCAAGTGGTTTGAGAAATGTGGAACACAAAAAGTGTCAAGGGTAGCTGGTCCCTCTGACTTAATCTAAAAGCCCCTCCCTTCTCATGACCCAAATCTAGCCCATGGTGCAAAAGTAGCACACAAGGCTCAGCTACTTTCAGAGTTTGAGAATAAAGCCCCTACAGTTAACTTGTGCAGAAGTAGTTTCCTTGTGGGATATTATGCACAGACTATGAGCTACCCTTACAAGTTGCGATTGCCTCCTCATTTTCAGGTGTTGTTTGCCACTGCTGCAGTACTTGACCCAAGGGTCCAGTGATTTTTATTTTTGTGTTAACCTGTATACACACACACATATACACACACAAATTCTTTTCTCTTCTGTCCCATGACATGCTACAGCTACATCTTTAACAAACCACCTGATCAAATCAAAATATCTTAGAAATTCATTGCACAAATCCAGAAATTGCAAAAGAAATGTTGAAAGATGAGAAAATGTTTGGAACTGTGCCTGCTGAAAGGATGTTAAAACACAACACACACACATACACACACACACAGACACACACACACACACATGCACCAAGGATTGCTGCTCCCTCTTTACCTTTGGGGTGAGTCCACAACACAATTCCATGTTGCCTCTATGCTTAAATACTCCCACATCCTTAAGGCACAGCAGTATCCTTGTTTTTCCTCTGTGAAAGGATCAATTTTAGAAAATCCATGGTGAAATACCCAGTTTCAACTTAACATTACTATTTATAAGACAATTGTACAGCAATTCAGAGTTAGAAGAACCATTACTGTAAAACTAAGTAACACTAGGTGCTACATACAAGAAATTAACAGAAAAACCCTATTGGGAGGAAATTATAGAAAAACTGACCGCATTTACCAACATATTTTTCATTGGAGCTGCTCTTATCATTTTAGAGAAGCTGGGGCTGGGGCTGCCTGGGGACACAATACAGGTGTGTGAGTTCTGTGCAGCATTGAAACACTGCTCCTGGGGAGGCAGTTGACCAGCAGAGCTGCTCTTGCCAGCATCACCCATCTCCTCACTGCTCCCAAACAACACCAGTTGAACCTGCACTCACACGGAGGGGTTCTGCTGGCACGGCTGTCTCAGTCAGGAGTTGCAGCCCTGATCAAGAGCGAGCATGAAGGAGCACTCCCTTGTGTGAGGAGGGGGCTGAAACACAGAGCCGAGATGTGACTCACCCAAACTCAGACAGCGAGGCAGAGAGATGAGCAGAGCTGGAACAGAGTACTTTCTTGCCTCATTTCTCAGCATGGCTGCAGACAGACAGCATTGCCACTGAACTGTGTATTCCAATGTATAATTACTTGCTGATTAGCTGGCTAGCTCATTATGCCAGGAAAGTTAGCAGGAATATGGAACAAAGACATTTCTGCTCTTCCTGCCTTTCAGACCAGAGAAACGACAGATCACACAACCTGCTGGGAGCCTCCACCCTCTCCACCCTTCATAGGCTGGCAGAGGTTGAAGTTTGATTGATTTCTCAGTTACATCTAGTCCTCAGAAGAAAGAGAAAAAGAGCTAATCATGCTACCCTGATACTAAAGCCAGGGACTTTGATGGCTGTTGCTACTGCTGCTTCCAGAGTGATGTGCTGGGCACACAGGTGATCTTGTACTGAGCCTTGAAGGTGTTGGGAGCAACCAACTTTACCACACACTGTTTCTTGGTACCTCACAGATAGGGCGGACTATGATATGGAGTGTCAGCCTGAGGTAAAGCCACATACAAGGCCACTGGAGCCAAAATAGGACTTGACTTACCTGTTGTTTAGGTGGCATTTCCCTAAAGCTGGAAAACATAATCCCCTCTGTTGCAACTTCCCTCTAGGGGCTCACCAGTCACTGCAGTGTTTTAAGGCATAGCACTTCATGTCTGAAGTGTTGCACACCCACCCTGTGGGTTTCCAAAGAAGTTTGTCCATGCAGCTCCCCAGGTGGCTGCCCTCTGCCAAAGGGTGAGGGGCTTCCCCTTGCTAAACCAGCCCCTGCCTCCAAACTTCCCCAGGCAAATCAGATGAGGGTTTCGAGAAGCAGCAAGACTTCCCTATTAGCTATGTCAAACAGTAAAATTAGTGGAAAATAGCATCATTTTTAGATGGACCAAATCATTCAGATTACAGAGACAGAAGGAAACACTGCTCGTCTGATCTCCTGTTCTAATCAAAGTGCATTGTGAGGAACAACCTCCAGTACTGATTTCTGATAAGCCAATAATAAACCATTCATTTCTATTTCACACAGAGCAGTGCTGTATTCCATCAGGATGCACACACCAGTATTCTTAAGGAACAATACACATTTGGAATCAGGTTGGCACCTCTTCAGCAGCCCTCACATTTGCAGGTAGACCACAATATCTGACTTGCTGGAAGGTTTCATGGCATGTGATGCTGGCACTGAGGCAGAGGTGTCTCTGATTTTCCCACTCTGATTTTTCCTGGTCTTTGGCATCAAGAATGAGGGAGACAGGTGCCACCTCTCCACCCAGCTTCAGGGAGGGCTGGGGTAACCAGTAAGATCCAGGTGAGAGGGAGAAGCTGGTGGGGGGTCAGGCAGCACTGACTCAGGAATTAAAGGAGTGGACAGAGGAAGAAAGGGCTGGAAAATGGCCTGGGGGAGGGATGAAAGAGGGACACTGGGGCAGCTTGAAGCATGGGGGGAGAAACAAGGACTGCTGGAAAGATGCTGGGAGCAAGTAGACAACTGAAACTCGGGGAAAGCTGGAATGAAGAAGGCACTGCTTGCTGGGGCAGGGACTGGTGGCCCCTGGTTGGGCTGAAATGCAGTCCTGGGCCGTAGTTATGGCAAGGAGAGGCTTGCTGGGGGGAGGTTGGACAGGGTCTCCAGGACCTGGCAGCTCTGCCCCTTCTTTCTGCCCAGCTAGCCCTTATTTTTCTCCCTCCCACCTTTGTGCATCCCCTCACTTTCCTCACACCCTGCATTAATTGTCTTACAGTCCTGCCCTTGTAACGAAGCCAGTGGAGTTGGAAGGGCTGATATGGAGGGGCAGTCAGGGAAGAATAGGGTGAAAAGTGTTTCCTTGTGTCTAAAGGTCCAGTCCAGCTGCCCTGGGCACACCTGGTCTTGGGGGTAACATGGAGTTGGGTCATTGCAGCTGACAGCGGATGAGCTCATCCCTGCTCCAAACATCCTCTATGAGGTGTCTCATGTGAAATACTCTTCTGTATTCCCCATGCACCTCTGAGTCCCTGAAAACAGCAGGCATATTGATACAAGATGCCTGAGAAAAAATATTTTACAGCAACGAATAGATGCCTTTCTCTCTGGAAAATGAGCATTGGTTAATCAAGAAATTACCAATAAAAATTTCTCATATGAGCATATTTTCCCCTTTGTTTGTCTTGCTAGAGGATCACATTTCATTTTCAAACCACAGTTCTACATTTATCATCCCTGATTTAGCAAATTGCCTCTTGCGGAAGCAATGTCTAACTTACCTTTATTTAAGATTTTGCAGGATAATGTGTTTATGTTGGACTCAGAGAGGCTCACAAAAAAATGGCAAACATATTGCAGTGGAGGTAATAGAAATGATTTTAGATTCAAAGTATTCCTCCTCAAGTAACACTTTCAGAAAATATTGTATTGTCAGTAAGACTTAACTCTAAAATCTTGAAGCAAGAGGAATTTTGTTGTCTTTCTCCTTTATTTTTTTTTCTTAACAGGGATCAGAATCAACCTTTCAACAAGTCTCTCTTTGTAGTCAAAACAGAGGAAGGTGAAGATACCTCTTTAATCAAAGTTGGCTCAAGGCTCATCAGCAGAGTAGGTAAAATTTAATTTTGCAGCCCAAAGATTTTCACTTCACCCTTGGGCAAGCAAGTCAACTGTGTGGCAGCCGCAGAGTGGGTCCCTCCCTGGATGTGCTTCTTCTTTTCTAGCCTCTTTATAGCACGCAGCTTGGAGAGGAAAGGCTGGCCAGCGGGGCCATGCCTGCCGCCGCCACAGCCATCCCCACCTCTTCCAGCCAAGCAAACCAGGCTGCTGGTAGCCCCTGGCAGGCTCCTGCCCTGGGCAGCCAACAGCTTTGCCCATGCTTGAAACCAACCCTGTCTGTAATAAGGTACAGAAACTCTTATCTGCAAAGCTGAGTCTGGAATCATTATCTTGTAACTGCAAATGGAGCCTCTCACTTCAATGGAAGGATGGAGATATTTGGGCTGTCTCGTAGAAAACAAATTCTTCTGCCTTACAAACTGCAGTCAGTACACATGATGCGATCTCACTGTGCCAGGGTGGAAAGGGGAGTCTTGGGAATGGGACTGACTTGCTCAGCCCAAGCAGGAGGAGTTCTGTGCCCTTGGCACACACAGCTGAACTCCAGGGGATCATGACAGTCACACATATGACCCCTTTCCATTTGAGCTCTGTGGAAATCCTATCAAGCTGATGATTTCCAGTGAAATCAATAAGAAAGTAAGAGGGCATCAACAAAATCATTAATAATTTCTCACAATTATAATCTAGCTTCTTCAAATACAGCTGTTGCTGGAGCCTCCAGTCAGAATTAATGATACGGAAAATCTGGAGGACAATAAACAGCATATCCTTGAGCTAGCAGGATGTGAACAAACAGTAAACAAAAATGAAAATGTCAAAGGGGTTAAATCTTTAATAAACTACTGTTCCAATATTGTTTGATAAGCTCTCCTTCAGATGTTGCGCAAATATTCTCGCTTACTTTCAGAGCCAGCCTGGTCTTTTTTCAAGCCAAACACATTCCACAAGACAGAATTGTAGAGGAACTCAAATGGGCCTTTAAAAGAGAAACAGATTGTAACCTCATTTGTACATTTTAAAAGCAATAACATGAATGCATGGTTACACATTCCTCATAGCTGGGATTCCTCGTTCCTCATACCTACAGAGCCTGTCCTGTGTTCAGCACAGAGCTCACTGATGTTCCGTACATTCTGCTTGTTTATAAAGCAAATTGAGCAGGTACATTTTGCAGTTGTTAATACCAAGGGTAATAATATACACACACACATGCATCCGCCCACATAAGCTCAAAGAGGTTAATACCAATCTAAAAATATTTTGTATGGCAGAAAGAATACACAATCATTGTCAGTGGAGTTGTTGGAAGACGGTATCAGTTAATGGAAGTTTTGTAGTCTTGGGCACACTGTCCATCCTGGGCAACTGCTGTATTATCTCTTGTAAAGTATTTTATCAAATGCTTTGTGATGAATAATGCCACAATACCTGTCTGTCTTAAATAAGTAAACAGCAATGCAAATGAAAGAGGCACATTTATGAAGCCAAGGAAGGAAAAATACGTTTTCTTAGGCCTGATTTTATGTCACAGGTGCATTTTTGTTACTTTTAGGCTTGTCATGAGTGACTCAAAATGCCAAATTCTAATCTCCCAAGACACAGAGACAATCAATCAAAGGGGAAATGCTGAATTCCTTGTATCCAGCCTTCCCTAAGAAAGCCGGTCAGCTGTGTAATGCAAACTAATCTGTTTCAAGCATCAGGGTTTTTGTTTCTTTCCCTGATTCACATATATACACACATCCAGTGGGAGAGAGAGGAAGCAAAAAAAAGAAAGAGAGGGGGAGAGAGAGGCCACATCTACACATATCTATAACTGTTGGAAGAAAATCACTAATACTAGGAGCTAGACCTGGAGAAGGTGGGATTGCTCTACAATTCCCTTGGTGAACTGCAACTAAGATTGGCCCAGAAGTATCATACATAAAGTACTGCCTGGAAGACAAAAATCAAGGCGTGTTTTTAACGGTCTGGTGGGGGGAAAATAGCTATAGATTCTGACTGGGAGAAGCAGATGGCGATGAATTACGAGAATAGGGCACTGCTGCTGCTGCAGCCGCTGCTGCAACTGCCACAGCTCAGCTCTTTTCCATCTGACAGAAGGGCCCCTGGGCAGCCACAGATGAGTCAGACTCATGTGTGTACAGGCATCTCTGGAGAACCCCAGTTTTTCCCTTTCATTTGTGTGACACTGCTTCAGGGTTTGAAAAGAGTCACGCAGCCCCTACATCCTAAGAACACCCCTTCCCCTTGCACTTACTTTTCCCAGTGTCCAAGATGTGACCGACTCTGAGGAGCACAGCGTGGCTGGCTGGCATCATGCAGGAGGGATCTCTACAGTCTCCAAGCCAAGGTGATATTGGCATCCTCTGAGTGGGTCACTAAAAGTCCTCAGCTGATGCCGAGATGCAGAGAAGGAGCCATTGAGGACATCCACATTGAAGCCACCTTGCTTGCACTCCTTGGGAAGACCTGCACCTGAGGATGTGCAGCAGCCACACTGCAGAGCATCAGGATTTGGCTAACAGACTTAAACCTGTAGGTTACCTGTTAGCACTGGTGAATGGCCCCGTTGGCTCTGGGAGACACCTCAACCCCTGAGCGACACTGGCCGAAACGCCAACAAGACAGCAGAAGCAGAAGGAGAGTGTTTAGAGCTGGAGACTGGCCAAAGAACACATCCAGAGCATCCACAGCTCTTGCCTGCATGCAAAAGAGAAACTATGCCAGCACTGGCACCCTGGATTGCTTTTTTTACAAAAGACGTAGATGTTGGATTGAAGCTGAGATGTTTCCTATCCTCAAAAGAATATTTTAAGCTCCACAGAGAGCTGTTGTTGAACAAGCTCTGTAAATACAGAAGAGCAGTAGCAAATTCATTTCACCTTCTTAGCTAATGGCTTCCCCTTCTGGAAAAGAGATTCCTAAGGAAAGAAACAAAGAGTTTCTGCCACCAAGCCTGACCTGAGCTTCTTTGCAGCAGGCTGCTCCCTTCAGCAGGTGGGAAGGAAAGGGGCACCTTTCTGGTAAAGGTGTCTATCTTCAAATACAGGACTGCAGGCTGAGAGCTGTGGTAAAGGAGGGGAGATGAGCTGGGTGAGGAATTATTGCTTTCTGTTCTTTGATACCTTCTGGGAAAAAAATTAGGGATACTTAGCTGCTGTCACACAAACATTTTATGCAAATCTTACCTTTATCTTCTGCATACTGGTACATAATTTGCATCTGATTATCAACTTTAGGTCTATTGTTTTATTCTAAACAGAATTCCTGCTGCTGAAAGGTGTTGGATTGACAACCCTGGTGAATAAAATCATCTCATCATCCCTCTATCAAGAGGGTAGGAGAAGAACAGCTTCTTACACAGGGTTCTGCCATTATTCCCCAGCCAGGGCCAGCAGTGAGGATGCCAGCCCTTGGAGTCTTCTGAGCCTGCCAGCTGATGTATAGCAGAGCTATGAATATGGAATCCCTGTGAACTTTCTACAAAGACATCCTAAAATCACTTAAAAAGCATCAGCAAGTCCGTTGGGTCAGATTGACGTGTGCTACATACACAAAGGGTTCCAGCACCTAGCTGGTTCTGGAGTCACCCCAAGGATCATTAAACAGTTTACATGGTGAGATCTTCACACCCAAAATGAAGGCCTTTGCTCTCTTGACCTAGAGGAGTGGAGGTATTTGCTCCCTTTGGCACATGCACAAATATTGCCAGCTGGATACAGCCCTGTCTCCAGCAGCAGCAACACAGCAGCTTAGTCCTTTTCCTGACTGTAGCACGGTGTCCTGCCTTGTGTCTTACGCTGAAAACATTTGCCTGGAACTGAAGTGTCTCAAGTCCACTGGAGTCAGTGACTTGACTGCTTTACCTCAGTTTACCCTGGCTGAGAATTTGTCTCAGGTACACCACATTAGCAGGAACAATTTGGGAAGCCCCATGTAGGAATTAATGACAAGCAGAGATCATGGTCTTCAAGTTTTGCAACAGGTGGATCTTATCACTTACCTCTTCTGTCTCTGGAAAGATACTTTTCTTTCATCTTGAGTGAGGGCACCGGGTGCCTTCCCCTCCTTAATTCTGGAGAAGAACAGGGAACTATTCATGGTAGCTACAGGAAAAAGTGGGGACTGAATCAATCCTGCAACACAAGGCTGCTTCAGTCAAGGCAAAGGAGGAGGACAAATGGATATTAACCTGATTCTTAGGCTTCAGCAATCACATCTCTGAGCAATAGGAGTCTGTCCACTTGACTTTGGGATGGATGCCTGTTCTAGCTGTGTTTGTTCTGTCGATGAAATATTCAGGCCCAGTAACAGCTGCTTCTGTGAGAGCACCAGATTAAGACAAATAATGCAGACTTAGTGCTCTTTACATGTATTGCGTGGGCTGACCCTGCTGCAATATGCACACCCATAAATCTTCTCAGCTCATTACCTCATTGAACACAGCTGCTGCTCTGTGAGGACAGGAGCCTGGTGATACCTCGATGGAATTCAAACACGACATGCCAAGTCAGAGATGGAAAGAGCTGACCTAGAGCTCAGGGCCTGCCATGGCAGAGAGGTGGACCCTGTCAAAAGATACAGCCTCAAGAAGAACACATGACAGCACTGATGGACAGGACCTTTGGCATTGTGGAGGAGCTCTTTAAGACATCCCTCATTATTTCTGTTCCTGTTCTTTGCCAACACTCCCTTAATATTTCACTTCTTCTCTGCACAGCCAGTTTTGGGTTAAGAAGGAAGGAGTACGCATTGAGTAAATAAAGCTTGTTGTTTTTCTTTAAAGTATGTGGGAAGGCTTTGAAAACCCAACCGTAGCCGTTCCCAATAATCTCAACTTTCTGCTCTATTTCTCTGGTTAACCTTGCTGACTCAAAACAACAAACAGCATAGCCTGAAGGAAATAGTGCTCTGTGCTTTCTTAACTTTCCAATGGCATTTTCCCAGAGATATTTTCTTTTCGTTAAGATCTTTGAAGTCCATCCCTCTCTTTCTGTGTGGATTCCCACTGAGACCAAATGACTTCCCAGCCTGCTTCCCCAGGCCTCCATGGGGTAGGAAGCATGGCTGCCTTCCCCAGGTGATAATGAGAAGGAAGAGTCAGTGAGGGGGCTGGTGAGATAACAGCAGTAAACAAGAGAACACAGAGATGTGTTTTGTTTTCTTCCCAGACGATGGTGGGAGTGAGATCTTCCCTCACACATGCCCCAGTTAGAAAATGACAACATCATCTCTTGGGGTTTTGCTCTGCCCATCTAGTTAGACTAAGCAAGTCTTTTTTTCATATTGCTTTGCAGTCAACTCAAAATGTTACTCTTAAACAATTTTTTTTTCCCCACCAACAGTTTTTTTGCCCCACCCCTAGCTGCAGTTACAAACTGATTGCCTGAAGAAGGAAGTGATGGGAACTTCGCATTAAGCAGGATCCTGTCAAGCTTTGCCAAGATACCTGCCTGGAAGAAGAGGGTGAAATGTGCCAACAAGATCACTTGAGGTAAGGCAGACACCCTTCCTTGCTCCATTCCTGCTGCAGAACTTTTGGCCAAGAGTCTATCTCCTGCCTTGTCTGAGCCCAAAGGACTGTGGTTTCCTTGCCAACCTCAGACATTTTTCCTCATGCTGGTCAGTGCCTTGACAGAAAACCATCCCATGACTGCATGGCATAGATAATGCTTCTGCCGAGGCACAAATCCCAAGTGTGAGGAGCATGATGGAGAAGGGCATTTGCCAGCTGTGAAGTGAGCACCAGAGCACCACACAGCAGGCTGAAAACAGGGAAGACACACAGCTGGGAGATGTCTCTGCCAGGAAAGCCTGTCCCATAGGTAGAGCTTTCGTCCTGACCAAGTCTGCAGGAACACCACGTACCCACCTACAAGGATTCAATATCACCACCCTCTTCTTCTGTCTCATCTCTAAGGAAATTTCTTCAGGGGAAGATGAAGAAAACGACATGTTCTGCTTCCATAAACACCAGCGCTTCCATCATAGATGTAACATGTAAAGGGAGAGAGAAAGGACCATATAAAGAGGCCTCTTGAACATAATTGGAGAACTGGACTAATTTGGCTTGTCCTTATAAGAGTCCAGAGCTGGGCACTAGACTTACCCACAACAGATACAAATGAGTAACTACATAATGAGGTTAAAATGTTCATTAAGCTAATTGCATGTTAATTAAGTAAATGATGCTATTAGGGATCCATTGAGCTCCATCTGTGTCTGCAAACAGGAATGAGAATAATCATACTAGAAAGCAGGGGAGAAGAGGTGACAGCACACAGGCACCAGGGGTGGAAGGGACAATCAGTGGGGGAAGTTCCAGGTCCTGGAGGGACTGACAGCTGTGAAAAGGAGGGTGGTCTCATGAGAAGAGGGGGCCTGGTCACAAGGAATCCTAGGTGCTGTTGCCAGCACTGCAAGTGGGCATATCATTTTTCCATGCTCCATTTCAGACATGTAAAACATGGACCATAGCCTGGTCTCAAGTGAGAAAATTCATGAGGGAACTCAGGAAAGGGTCTGGCCAAACTCACCTTCACTATTGCATCTGTTGATTTTATCAGAATTGCTTGCAGGGGCAGAGATCCATCACCCCAGAAAGAGCAGTAGGACTCAAGCCAACAGGCCATAAGGCTCCAGAAAGGTCTGTTATTGAAAATGGCCAACAAGAAGGCTAAAAATAAGGAGGCAGAATAACTCATGCATTTAAACTTCCTCTGTCAGCACCATGGAGGACAGTTTCTAATAGGTACTTCAAAAAAAATGGGAAAAAAATTCTGTCTGACATAATTATGGCCAGTGTTCTGTATGGAAGAATAGGGAAAAGGCCTACATATTTCATGTTAAAATTCATTAATAATGAAAGGCAAGGGTTAAATTATATAACTGTCACCTTAAAGTTAAATAATATTTTCAGCAGAAGGAAAGGGAGAAGGGACAACTCCATAACCAACACGTTTATTTCAGCACATGAATAATTTAGGCAAATAATACAACAGCTTTTTAAAGGGGAGAAGATTTGAAGAGAAGATTGGGTTAGAAAGGACTCACACTACATTTGAAGATTTGAAGGACTGGGAGAATAATTCATAATCAATCATTCATTCAATTAATTTGTCCTTACTTTCAGGCCATTAATGGGCAGACCGTTCTTTCACAAATGCACTTACAGTTTGAAGTTACTGGAATAAATCTGGTCCATGGTTCCCCCTGCATGGCCAGTTTTTTGAAAGGAGACACTGCACAAAATGGAAACAGGTTTGGATGGAGGGGTCATCTCCCAGTGGTCTTCTGATCTCAGACTAGTTGTTCAAGTACTTTTTCTATGAATCTAAATTTAACACTTTATCACTCTCCTGCAATAATTGCTTGAAAATTCTACTTCCCCAGGTAGACCTGGCGGGTCACCCCACTCATCCTCCATGGGTACAAAGCAGAAGTCAAAACTGGAGTGAACATGAATGAAGCAGATTCATTAAAAATTTCAGACCATTGTTAATGAAAAATTAGTTTTTTGTGTTAGCTTGTCCCCAGTGAAGCTGGCATTGTTCCAAACTACCCTTCTGATGAGTGGGAAGGAGAACTGTTTAAGTCATTCATATTTCTGCAGTGAAGCCTGACAGATGATGCTTTATCCAGGAGCTGATTATTGTCTTGGGAAAAACAAAAATATTCCTGTAGATTCTGCTAAGTGCCCAAATGTATGTGCTCTGCTGTGCAGACCCAGAGCCTCCCAGACAGACTCATGAAAGATGCCCAGGAGAATTGGCAGTGCCCTTCCCACAGGCTCCCAGAAAAAACCACTGCAAAAGTTAACCAGATTTCTCTGAGTGGCTGGAGCCATTGGCAAGAGCTCTATGTGGGTCTAGGGATGATGATCCCTGCGTAACAACAGAGCTCTGGTGCCCAGAAACCATTCCTGTGACTGAATCAGCAGGAAGCCTTAATCCTGATTATTTTATGGCTCTTAGAGGCCTGTGTCTAATGATTTTTGTCTGGCTTGTCTGCCCGTTTGCAGGTAGATAAATGTCTGCGTAGCAAAAACAGAAGCCCTGTTTGGCACTGAGATGCCTGCCAAGCCAGGGATAAAAACAGGCAGCCTCAGGGCTCCTGCTCAGTTCAGTCTCCACTCCACATCCAGGGAAAGCTGTTTTGCAGTGGATGGGACAGACAGCCAAGGAGAAACAAACACTTGTTGCTTCTGCTCTGGTAGTAGGAATAAGCAAAGAACACCCATCTCCAAGGATGCTAATCAATTCTATTACACAACATTCTCTTCATTTAAAGAAAAATGATAAATAATAAAAATTTCTGAAAATATTTCCTGTAGGTTTGAAATAAAAGTGAAACCTAGAGTATTCGTACATGTAGGCAAAATAGAGAATGAGTAATAATGAATGAGAGTGGGGGTATGTCTGAGCAGGAAAGACTGTTATTTTATCTGAACTGTTTTATGGAGTAGAGGACCTAGTAAGTCTTTTCCATCTCTAATTTCTCTGCTTTACCTATCCCTAGTTTATCATTAAGAAATCACTCACACAAATTCAATTAAGTATTTAACGTTTTCCTTCCTGTAGCTCCCTGCCCCACTGACTCTTCATCCCATTTCAAATCTCAGCTGACAACATCTCTTACCTCTCTGGCTCCCACGTCTCTGCCCTTAGACTATGAACTCAGTAGGTGTGTGACTTAATCCACTGAAATATTTTGGATTCTCTCTTTCTTGCAAAGGAGACACAAAACAAAGCTGTAGTGTAGGCATTAAAAAGCCCAGCTGCTGGCTGCACAGATGTGTGCTGCAGGAGATTAGCCCGCTGGTCTGGCAGCTCTGATGACCCCAGTTCAATGCTGCATTAAGTCAGGAATGAAAATGAGGTTTTATTTTCCATTGTTTGTGTTCACCAGCTAGGTACAATATATGGGGCTGAGTTTAGCAGAGTGCATTCATGAGCTTGGGATGGGAAGAAGCAGGCTGTGACATGGGCCAGAGGAGGGGGAAGACTTGTGCATGAGGACTTGAGGGCTGGAATAGCAGAAGGTGTATGGATTTCAGGATGTACAGCAGCGGTGCACAGTGGTGCTCAGTCTCAGCCAAGAACTACCACTCTGCTGGGCTTTGAGAAGGAAATTTTAGCTGCTTACCACCTTGGGTTTAACCTTCTGGGTTTTCTGCCATTAGTCTTCTGGGTTTTTGCTCTCTCTGGCATATGCTACCCTCCCTTCCCACATACATGTTAATGCAATTATATGTAAACTTGCTCAAGTTGAAAACCAATGTTCTACAAAAGCTCAGGAGCAAGTCCCAGCTAAGTGCATAATTGCATAGTACTTGGGGTAATTTTCCTTTTCCTCTGAAAATGCTCATTGGCTCTGATTTTTCTATCTGCAGATTGTAAGCTCATAATTAGCAGTAAATGACTCACACAAGTGACAAATTTTGTACTTTCAAGTAAACAGAAAAAATACAGTTCACAAATTGCCTCGCGGTGGCATAGGCACCTGGCTTTTCCTGCTTCCATCTATCCCACTTGCGAGAGGGATAGATGGATCAGAAGACATTTCTTCAAGGAGCTTGGATGAGGATATAATTTACTGAGTTACCACAAAAAGCTATAAAAGGCAACTGCAGAGCTAATGCTGGCCAGTCCCTGAGGACTGTGTGGCTTGGCTGGGTGTAAGAAAGAGAGAATGCGGTGGAGGCACCTCGGGAGCAGAGGGTCTCCCTGCAGCCAACCCAGAGCATCTGAGCGCGTCAATAAACCCTTGATGCAGCAACTGGAACTTCCCCTCTCAAGCAACAGGAAAAAACGTGTGGTCTGGAAAGTTGCTGCAGAGCACTGGTGAAAAATCCAAGCGCTAAGCTATTGTGGAGCAAGGGCCAGGTTAAGCCTTGAGGGTGGAACAAACTTCCTAAACTGCAGCCTGGTCGTGGGCAGTGCTGTGTGATGAAACAGTGCCAAGATGATTTGTTAATTGCAGTTAATCGTAGTTGCTGGGGGCAATAGCCCAGACAGAGTGGATGGGCTTCAGGGCAAACAAGCCAGTCATTTTCCAGTTTTGAGAGCCATCAGCAGAGAAATGGCTCCTGGAAGAAGCCCCAGAGATGGGTGTAGCTGAATGGAAGATCATCTATACTGACTGGGCATCTGTCTGAGACTCAGAGAATGGCAACAGGCCTATTCATCTGATTAATGAGCTGTATATTTTCAGGAATCTGACCTGATGGGTCATCAGTGTCTCTACTACATAGCAGGAAGGTGTCTCAGGAAAAATTGCCACAGCAATTATCAGAGAGGTAAAGATGACAACAGAAAAGAATTTTTTCTGGGGTTAAAAGGTAGTTGTTTGACAATGTGTAAATACAAAGGAGGGATTATTGGAAAATGCCATTAGCAACAGAAGAATAATGTGAGAAGATTCTGCATGAGGGATGTTGATTTGGGCTAGAGTGACTTTCAGGAACCAGCGTGTACAGTGGCAGAGTAAACCCTGTTCCCTGAACACTGTCATGGATGATGTTGTGGAAGCGTAGATATAAGCAAATGCAAAAATCATATCCTTGTTTCATCTTCACTGGAAATTCAGGGGGGAAAACACATAATCTACCCAGCAAGTGGAAAACAACAGGGAAGGGAAGGGAAGGGAAGGGAAGGGAAGGGAAG